>JAGSMU010000003.1:18600931-19161032 GCA_029286865.1 Teinopalpus imperialis
ACAACTACTTTATGACCGACGAACTACAAAATTCATGTCTTCTAGTCTGGAATGAAGTTCGGACGTTTCGTGGCTTAAGTAATCCGCTTAAGTACTTAAATTACAAACTTAACTTTTTAAGGTAAAATTATGGAACGCTAAATTCACTTTAATTTATAAGAATGAGTAAATATCTTTACCAATATTACTTCATATTAGAACTTGAGAAAGTTATACAATTAAAATTGGTTGTTCACGTGCTTTGTAATTAAAATATAATCGAGGTGTTCTTAAGAAAAGTTTGCATGCTGTAGCTAAAACTGGTTTCCATACGACATCAGTAGAAGGCTGTTTTTCGTCCGGTGAGTATGGGTATAAGGCCCCCTTATGACGACGTTAGTATGACTCGTCGTAAGAGCGTCTTTACTCCGCAAGGATGAAAACACATGCGTTATGATTCCTTATCGAGCAAGAATATAGGTGTCATGGACAGGAATCATTTTCAAAATGGTGAACAGTGTGCTCATTTGTCACAAATAAAAGAAAATATAAATAAAAAAGTGCAAACCGAACAAATATTAATTAGTGACCGAAATGATGTCTCGCTCATAAAAGACGTTACGTATTGAGAATGATTTCCAGTTCCGGTCGGGCGTAGTTAACGAAAGCATTATCGCGGGCTCGTTCATAACATCGTAATAACTTGATTTGGCTCGAGTGATTCGCTATGAATGATTATCTTAATTGCGATCGGTTTTAAAAGTATTGAAACCTGTTTTAGAGAGATTTGGTCTCCTTTATCGCTGGCCTGGCAAGTTGGGTCCATTTATGAAAATATTTTTAGTTTTGAAAAACTAAAATAGCATGTCATTAATTCACAGTGTGCTCGTTTCAAATTCATAATTCAAAAGAACCTTTATTCAAGTAGGTTTATAAAAACACTTTTAAATCGTCACGACATCTAATAGGACCGACCCTTCGGAAAGCAGATTGTAGCTAGAAGAACCGGCAAGAAACTCTATTTGTTGCTCTTTTTAAAATAATAAGTAACAAAATGTACAGGAGTTGTCCACTATTTTAAGTAAAGATGTTCAAAACATTTTGTCTGATGTTTTACACTAGTAGCCTATGGTGTGATTTTACCCGTTCTGCATATAACGCTCTGCAAATCCAATACAACAACATATTTAGGATTCTATTGGGACTTCCACGGTACTGCAGTGCTTCGAGCATGTTTGCAGGACCGTGTTGGCGTATACAGATGACTTGTTCGATGAAAGAAAGTAGCTTAACTTGTACATGGTACTAAAGCGGCCTCTAATGGTCTCTTAAGGGTGTTTGTCGATGTCGTCTTACAAAGCTGCATGTCTTCAGCGTAGCAGTACGCTGATTAAAATTAGTTAGCGTTATTAGATAGCGTGTACTACACGAGTGGTCAGATCGCTCACTATTCAATAGTACGACTTCATCGGGGAGCACTTACGATGTGTGAAGAATTTGTTAATAATATTATCTATATTGCACAAATTAGACTTCGAATATCCAGGTACAGAGAGTGTAACCTATTATCTAATTTAAATCATAAGGGGTAATTCAGGGTGATAGATTCTATTTAAAGAGGGCATTGGAGCAAAGCCGGCGTCTTCACTGCGGATTAGCAGACTTCACATATGAGTGTTTCATTTTTATTTATCTCTTAGGCAGCCAGCAATCCTCGCGATGTCTTCCTTCACCGCCGGACACCTGGTAAACTTGTGAATTAAATTAAATTTGCAATTAACAATTTCATTAACACAATTTTTGTTAATTGTGACGATTTAATTGTTCTATTCGTAAACATAACTTTCTTTTGTTATTAAATTGTTTTTACACAATCGCTCCTCATCAGCGTAAACTTTACTGAATTAAATAATAAAATTGTGTAACATTTTGGTGATGTTTGTTCACGACACATGTTACCCCTCGTCAAAGTTCCGATGCGGGTCAACCGTTTCTACCTAAAGCTTTACTAATAATTTACGTCGGTATTTCGAGTGTTCATAATTATGCACGATTTGAGTGTGACGAATTAAAATTAAACTGTTTTAGACATGTTTGCCATGGCGACGATGCAGTTTCTTTTAGGTTTAGAGCGAATGGGTCGGCACGATCGAGGAAGATCCGCAACCTCACAGGCCACCAGTTTAAATAGCAGCATAACGCTGGTGTGTTTCGTCTGATGAGTCTAGAAATCCGGATACCCTTAGAAATGGTGCCCTTTTAGTGGTCAGGGGTAAAAACGCATCTGTATAATCCCTGCATGATCCTTTACCGATGAATACAGGGTGATTAGTTGTCTGACAGCAAGTGATTATCGCGGCCATCATCCTAAACAAGGATTCATGATACAAATGTTGTCACTCATGAGTAGGTAGCAGTATAGGTTCCGCATCCCTACACTCACCATATGCAACACAGCAACTTTATGTTGCTATTCCATACTAGTATTCTGCGAGAGTGTGGTCATTCCCCGGTCTCGCCAGGCCGTTGTTAAAATTTCACACGAAATAATCTACTATGACGGGAAACTCCACGGACAAAAACGTGTCCACGCAATAATGCTCCACTATGTAACTTCATTTCCCCCTAATGGATATGTCAAAACATATTCTCCTAAAATTTTCACGGACTTATGACCGTAACCAAAATTTCCTTTAGGACAAAATGTCCCATACATTTGCCACCTCGAGTAGAGGCCAGCTTTTAAAGCTCACGGTAAACAAATCACTTAACACATGCGATGGCAACAACTTCCTATGGCACTTCGTTTTCTTATGTACTTGCACACCTTCCGCATATAGTTTCAGAATAACTAGATGTCATGGGCCGTAGTCATCACTTATCATGAAGTGAACTCCGCTCGTTCACTTGTCATCTGCTACTTTGGCAATAAAAAGATAAAGCTAAACTAAACTAAAGATAAATTAGTTGAGTTTCTTTCCGTTTGTTCCTGTAGAACGTCACAATTAAACCCACGGAATAGATTTATAATACGTTTATTGCGGAAGAAGCAGTATACATAGACACAGACACGACATAAGTGCGCCAGCGCCACACGTGTAGACAACAGGAACTATATTTTAGTTCATTCATAAATAATGTTTATGTTTAATATTTCTACAGTTCCCGCTGGGAACTGTCTTCCGAAGCGGGGTGATGGAGACCTATTAACTATAACGACACTTCAAAGTGTTTACTAACAGCGTGCTCATCACATCACAGCCGGTCCACAGTCCACTGCTGAACTCCTCCCCATAGATTGCCACAAAGCCTGCATCCATCGACTTCCGGCAAACGTGCATTGATCGTCACTCCATCTGGTGGGGATTATCCTACACTGCGACTGCAAGTCCGAGGTTGCCATTCAGGATTTATTAACCGCGTTTTGATTCCCCGTTATTAGAAATATTGATACTAAAAGTAGAAATAATATATTTTGAATACGTTACTTTACATAAATTTTTTTTCATCGAAATATGCCACTTAGTATGTTACCTTACCTTAAATCTGTTTGATGTTCGCCTTCAAATCCAATTAAGTTGGGAGGGACATACATATCTCTACTTCTACAATAAATTAGTTTATCTCCCCGTCACATAGATTATTGTAAAAGCTCAATGCCAATTAATCAGCGTAGATAAGTGCTTCACTGTACCGGACACGTCGGCCGCCATTAGTTGCGATGAGGGCACGTGGGGAACAGGGGATGTGATATGTCTAGGGGTTTGTTTGAGGCTCATTACAAGTGGCCGATAAACTGGACAGGAGATTTGCGCTGATAATTTGTGTTTGCAGATTTTTGATTATAATGGGAGTGTCTAGCATACAGTTCTGATGATGAGTTCTTTACCCGTGATATACATTTATGTTTAATGAGGAATACGTACATGCTTAATGGGACTGAGATGGTATATCTCGTCACTAGTAATAAGCCCTACGGATGCCTAAACTTACCATATGCAACACAGCAACTTTATGTTGCTATTCCATACTAGTATTCTGCGAGAGTGTGGTCATTCCCCGGTCTCGCCAGGCCGTTGTTAAAATTTCACACGAAATAATCTACTATGACGGGAAACTCCACGGACAAAAACGTGTCCACGCAATAATGCTCCACTATGTAACTTCATTTCCCCCTAATGGATATGTCAAAACATATTCTCCTAAAATTTTCACGGACTTATGACCGTAACCAAAATTTCCTTTAGGACAAAATGTCCCATACATTTGCCACCTTGAGTAGAGGCCAGCTTTTAAAGCTCACGGTAAACAAATCACTTAACACATGCGATGGCAACAACTTCCTATGGCACTTCGTTTTCTTATGTACTTGCACACCTTCCGCATATAGTTTCAGAATAACTAGATGTCATGGGCCGTAGTCATCACTTATCATGAAGTGAACTCCGCTCGTTCACTTGTCATCTGCTACTTTGGCAATAAAAAGATAAAGCTAAACTAAACTAAAGATAAATTAGTTGAGTTTCTTTCCGTTGTTCCTGTAGAACGTCACAATTAAACCCACGGAATAGATTTATAATACGTTTATTGCGGAAGAAGCAGTATACATAGACACAGACATGACATAAGTGCGCCAGCGCCACACGTGTAAACAACAGGAACTATATTTTAGTTCATTCATAAATAATGTTTATGTTTAATATTTCTATAGTTCCCGCTGGGAACTGTCTTCCGAAGCGGGGTGATGGAGACCTATTAACTATAACGACACTTCAAAAGTGTTTACTAACAGCGTGCTCATCACATCACAGCCGGTCCACAGTCCACTGCTGAACTCCCTCCCCCATAGACTGCCACAAAGCCTGCATCCATCGACTTCCGGCAAACGTGCATTGATCGTCACTCCATCTGGTGGGGGATTATCCTACACTGCGACTGCAAGTCCGAGGTTGCCATTCAGGATTTATTAACCGCGTTTTGATTCCCCGTTATTAGAAATATTGATACTAAAAAGTAGAAATAATATATTTTGAATACGTTACTTTACATAAATTTTTTTTTTCATCGAAATATGCCACTTAGTATGTTACCTTACCTTAAATCTGTTTGATGTTCGCCTTCAAATCCAATTAAGTTGGGAGGGGACATACATATCTCTACTTCTACAATAAATTAGTTTATCTCCCCGTCACATAGATTATTGTAAAAGCCTGGTCGCCAATTAATCAGCGTAGATAAGTGCTTCACTGTACCGGACACGTCGGCCGCCATTAGTTGCGATGAGGGCACGTGGGGAACGGGGGATGTGATATGTCTAGGGGGTTTGTTTGAGGCTCATTACAAGTGGCCGATAAACTGGACAGGAGATTTGCGCTGATAATTTGTGTTTGCAGATTTTTTTTTATTATAATGGGGGTGTCTAGCAAATAGTTCTGATGATGAATTGTTTACCCGTGATATACATTTATGTTTAATGAGGAATAAAAATGCATATGCATCGTCACCACTGAGGACTAAGATGGTATATCTCGACACTAGTAATAAGCCCTACGGATTCCTACTTACCAAAAAGCATATTGAATCCTACTCGAGGATGAATGAAGATGCCCTGAACTGCAGTCATGTACCATCAGGTGAACTGTATCCTCGCTGGTGAGTCGTTATATAATAATAAATAAAGAATCGACGGAATTAACAGGTATATCAGTTCAGGTTAAATTAAACGATTCCCTAAAACTTTAGTCAAGCGAACATCGCACATCGCAATCAGGTAATTGGTTTAGTTTGTCCGTGCCACGTCGAACGGCTACAGACTGGAACTGGCTCGGAACAAAACAGCGGAAAATAACTGCAGTGAAGTTTAGTCTTATATTTACACGTAACTAAGGGCGACTAAGAAATAATTGATAATTAGGAACACAGCTGATGTTAGTAAAGTCTATATGTTAGCATATATAGTAAACGCACTGCTAGCGTTCTTTAGAGAAAAAAACTTTGTAAAGAAAAATTAAATCAAAATTGAATTTATGGTCAATACTTCTTCAAATTAAATAAACTTAGATTTTAAATAAAGAGGTTTTTTAATTGTATTGGGATGACAAACATCACAAAATAACAAAATCGTAAAATAACGTCAACAATGCAGTGTTTCGTATGGTGGGTGTAGGGATCCGGCGATCAAATTGAGAGAACGAGTGCCCCGATACTAGTGATTTGGTTTCCACCTACGTCTTTTGGGGTCGCGCCGACTTTTGATCTTGGGTCGCAGGGAAGCACATACAGTCAGGTGAACAGTGTGCTAGTTTGTCACCTACAATATTATTATTAAAACAATAACTCAAGCTACAATGCAGTTCAGGACACATTTTTGCCTTCACGTCCTGACTCCATTCGCAGTCTAAACAAACAATATTACAAAATGTTGATCAGGTTTGGGTGTATGTTATATTTATAGAATATGTGTATAAATATAACATACACCCAAACAATATGTTATGGGGTGGTCCCGTCCCCCCTCCACCTCCTATTTCACCACACTCTGTTTTGGAGTGTTGCATATGAGGTTTCAATGCAGAAGTTGTGTGTGGTCAGGCTGGTAAAATAGTGTTTCCCCACAGCGAAGAAATAAAGTGGTAAAGTATGGTGTACAACAAGATCCTGAGGTAGGTTCAGATGTTAGTGTCCAGGTACTTTGACAAAACATGTCGACTGGGAAGCGTTAAAGACTGTTTTATACTCGTTATGAATTGAGCAATACCCGTAGAAATGTAACAATAACATTTGACAAATTACAATAACAAATATTGACTATTACTGATTATACCGACATTTCATTAAATTAATACTCCTTATGCCCTAAGTCGACAGGTGGGAGGCGTTATAATTGTTTTCTGTTAGGAAACTAACGTAAATCGAAAAAAAAAGATACTTCCTAACTAATAATAATAAATAAATGATAAATTAAAAACTCAATTATTTGTGAACTGAAATAGTATGTCCGAAATGTTGTTAAATAAAGTTTAAATTATCTACGCACCACAATAGGTGGGCGAAACAAATCCCTCATCTTCAGATGTGTGACAACGGATTTTGATCTTGATTTTTTATAGAAGATACCAACAGCTGAATGGTGTCCTCTTTGTCACCCACAATATAATATTAAACAAACCACTCAAGCTAACATGGCTATCTTGTCTATAAAACAAAGGTGATGGCTGCGGTTAGACTAGCTGGCTGCACCGCGGGCCATGGGATCGATGCGCAGCTGAAATATTATTTTCGGGTGGGGGTGTATATTATATTTATAGTTAGAGGTAGAAAGAGTATTACAAATAAGGAGCCATTCAGTCTCGGTCGTCGGGGGTGACGAGGTCGTTGAGGACGGCCGGGGCCGCAAGCCGGTCACTACTGACCACCACGACAACCGCTCATTGTCACCTTCACTACACTAATAAAAAAATATAATTATTACATTTCCTGCGATCATTTGACATTATGCAGTTTACACTAAAAAAAAATAATTGAAAATTTATGTAGAACGTAATAAGTTGGTCGTTTATGTAAAGAAAACTCGTAACGAGGGGAAAACTTCGCTTCCGCAATATTACTTTTCAGCAGAATGAAAAAATAACGAAGTGTTTGTTTTAGTACGCCATCAAACACACTTGGTGCAGACATTTTATATTATCTGTCCGAGATAATTTGTTGACAACGGTCATCATAATAATATACTGAACAGTGAAGCTCGACCCTTGATAATAATGGTACAGTCACGCTACAGTTCTTAATAGATGCGGCATAAATGCGGCACCTGGGTAAAATGGTAGCAGAACTCTACTGGGTTGCGTCTGGTGGGAGTAGGGAGAGGATCGAACTCGGTATTCTCGCATATGGTGATTTAAAAACGTCTTTGATGAACGCACATCACTTCTTTCGACCCATTATGTGCGTAGCGCCGCCTGCGGGAGGGGACACGGTCCGTGATTCTCGGGTTACGCCAACACACTACATGCTTATCGATAGTCACGAACTTCTGGTTTGCATACGATCGAGATACACTACAGTAATTAAGAAGTATATAACGATGTCAATATATATTTAGCCGTAGTAGCTGTATCTAAGCACTCGCTTTCAATTCACGGCGCGCGAGTAAACCGAGGAGCATTGGGGGTTGCAATTAAGAGCTGATTTACTAAGCTGGCTCTGAAAACATCGCGAGGAAACCCTACAAGTCTTAATAATAAATAAAAAAAATATTTTGAGTGTATTGAAGTCCGTCAACCGGAGTGGGACTGCGGCGTGGACTAAGCTCCAAAATCTCTTCAGTCACGACGTCTTTACTTTACTTATATATTTAACATCTGTGGTAGCTGGTTTCTATCAGCAATATGAATGAGTTGGCTTGACCGCGCAAGGACCACGCCCTCTCTGGTTACCAGTGAGAAGTTGTAGCATAATGCTGTTTCGTGTAGCGGGTGTAGAATCCGGGGCACGATTACAGGTAACAGGGAATTCCACCTCGTTCCACTGGGCCGGCGACGCATGCGGTTGATCGATCTTGTATATAAACGTCACGGGCCCCAGTTACCATCAGGTGAATTGTGTTTATGGAATTTTATTTTATTCATCGTAGCTATCGTAGTTGTTTACTGTTGCTTTTAAATGGGTCGCCGCGCAAAATTGTAACAAGTTGAAAACGAGGGCGCCCTGGTACGAAGCCGTGCCGATGAGACAAATAGGTTAGATTAAATTAATGTGGGAACGAGGTTTTTATATTAATTCAATGGCAGCTCTTCATTTAGTATTAAAAAAATAAACGTAGCTCGCAATTATCTGTCATTACTATGATACCACATTCAAAAGAGATAAATAACTTGTTTTTAACTTTTGTTATTTATATTTTCATTGAATAGAGGGTGTTTTTTAATATATGTATACTTTAAACAGAGTTATTATAACAGTCTTTGAGTTATTGAGCATGGACCTCGGAGTTGCACGCACGCAGTCTTGAATCTTTGTCGAGGACGTCGCGGCGCGCAGTCGTAATACTATGAAGCTAAAGTCTGCTCACTTATCACCTCCGTATATTATATAAAAAACGCTTTTTTCGTGAAATTTCAGGGAAACACTGTCAGTAATTTATATTAGCATTTTATATTCCAAATCATCAATGTTTTCTCCCACCATGTCGTTGGCTACAAAACAAAACATTTCTCATTTTTCTTCATTTATATTCACACGGCCTAGTTCAGCTCAAAGCTTTTGTTCAGAACGTAATAAAGCTTCGGTCTGTATTTGTGAATTTTCACTCTCGTTTGCTTTTCTTTTTCTATACAAGAAAGAAAAATCATATTAGAAAATGGTAGATGCGTAACAAAAGCTGTGATAGTGAGTGATTTTTCAACACCCTTTTGTACATATATGTATGTAATAATGGGATCTTGACTATTCAGAAATGTTTTGTATAATCTTAAGTAGGCTTTCAAGTGAATAAAGCTTCTTATGATTTGATTTAAATGTAATGAAGTATCTTAAGTTTCGTTTTCACCATCTTCTGGATGTCGGAGTGATCTAAAATATTGCAGAAGTATTGCGAACAGATGACTATATAATAAGTAATTGCTTGTTATTTTCTATTTTCTAAATTGTTTAACTACAATATAATATTAAATCATAATGGTGCATGGAGATAAAAAAGAGAGATTTATTACAAAGATCATAGTCCGTAAAGTGCAAAGATAATGGATTAAAATATATTTTTGAACTATCTACAAAATGGTGAAAGTGCATAGACAATAATGTTACATACTTCGATTGATTAAATATATAATTTTATAAATAAAACGCTTTTTACTTTTCCTTATATTACGCTAATTTCATATGTAAGGACCTAATATTATTAATAAACGGCACGCCAGCTGATTCTAAAAAGTGTATTTTTACTTAGCTACAATTCACGTTCATTCGTACATTCAAGTCACCTTAATACCGAAGTCTTAGATTTTAAATAACAATATTCAAAAAATTCAACGAGAGTAAGATAGGAGAATAAATTTTAATAAAGAGTCTGTCGACACAGGGATATATAATTTTTATATACTTAGATATAAGAGTAAAAAGAACACAGAATACGTAATCATCTATTTCCACTACGCCTCATTCTATATTCATAATTAACATTACATTTTGTATTAATGTTACAGTTTTCCCCGTAAAGTTCTGGATACTTAAATTATTCTATTTACTATTTTAAGACATAATTGTAAAAGATTGTACTATTTAATCAACGGACATTTAAATACTTATTATAAATTCTTGATGGATTATTTATAGTATATCTCTATATTATTCTTTTGTTCTTGTAATAATACTGCGAGATGCGAGTTATTACCTCCTTTATTGTTCAAATACCGTCATATAATATTACATTACATCTTTCCCCTTATAAAAACAGAATGTTATTATAGTATAGAAAAGTAAATAAAAAGCAAATCTTAAAAAAAACAATAAACATACAAACTCTTTTTTTTTTATTATTATTAGCCAGTCATCTCGGCTTACTTAAACATGGAACCTATACGTTCTCCTTCTCTGCCGCATGCCTACGCAAACGTCCATGCTTGCCCCGCAGAGATTCACACGCCTTATCCTCGACACGCACCGGCTCCGAAGGGTCCACTACGTCACCCGTCCCCTCCTCCACGCAGCAAGGGTAGGGGGTAGTGGTTTCGTCTGTATACCTTACCATAAGTATCCGTAAGGCAATACGATCGTGGCTGCTGCGCTTTCGATTGCACGTGCATACTACGGCGTGGGGACCCGTCGACTACCACTACCTCGTCCCCCGGCCGTAGGCACGGCTGTCCACGAGAGTGGCGATCGTAATATTCTTTATTTCTAAAGCGTTCACTTACAATTTTTTTATAATCCCCTATATTGTTTCTATCAGGTTTCAATTTATTAACGTGCGCTGGCAGTCGAGTTCCTTATCTACGCCCCATCAACAATTGGGACGGGGACCCTATACCGTCACGAGGCGTCGATCGTAAATTAAGAAGCCCAAGGTAGAATCGGTTTGCGTCTGTTCTGGCTTTTTTAAAATATTTTTTTACCGTTTGCACGGCCCTCTCGCTAAGGCCGTTTGACTGAGGATAGTTCGGAGAACTAGTCGTGTATAGAAAACCCCACTCGGTACTAAATTTTGCGAATTCTCTAGACGAGTACGCGGGTCCATTGTCAGTGACCAATTCGGTCGGAATTCCAGATCTAGCAAAATGACTTTTCATTGCATTAACCACTGCTTTGGAATTTATATCCGCCAATATATCGAGTTCTATAAAATTGGAAAAATAATCAATTAAAATTAAGTAATACTTCTTACCATATTGGCAGATATCAGATCCAACCGTGGAGACGCGCGGGCGTGAAGCGCATAGGCGCGGCAAGCGCGCACAGCCTGCTCCACCTCGCGCAACATGCCGCACCAGAACATTACGTCGCGCGCGCGCCTCTTACAGCGGTCGATTCCTAAGTGCCCCTCGTGCACTCGATGGGTCATATCGTGGCGAAGGGATTTGGGGATATATACTCTATCGTCCTTAAATATAACTCCGTCTATGTACTCTAGGGTTTCTCGATGCGCCCAGTGATCACGAACCGCCGGTGCGATTTGACTCTTTTCGACCGGCCTTTCGTATGTATATTATTAAGGTTTGACATTCGCTGTCGTTAGCCGTAGCCTCTTTGATTATCCGCAGCCTCTCTCGACTAAAATTAGCGCTCTCGATCATAAAACAGGACTGATACTCCAAATCCGTTGAAATTCTGTCATCCATGAGTTCAGGTAGAGCCGCCCGTGAAAGTGCATCGGCGACGTACATATACTTGCCCGGTTTATATACCACGTTAAACCAGATCCTTGAATTCTTAGCATCATACGTTGTAGACGTGCAGGTACCCTACATAAGGGCTTCTTAAACAGAGACTCGAGGGGCTTGTGATCAGTCTCAACGGTTACGTTCGTCCTCCCGAAAACATATTGGTGAAATCGTTCCAGAGCAAATACTATAGCTAACATCTCCTTTTCAGTTTGGGCATATCGGCGTTGGGTGTCAGTAAGCGTGAGCGAGGCGAACTCCGCGGGTCAGCCGGCCTGCAACAGTACAGCTCCCAGCGCCTCCGCGCTCGCGTCCACCGACACCAGCATTGGCTCGTCGTCCGAGTACAATGCTAACACTGGGCTACTACACAGCGAAACTTTCAGTTGTTTTATGATATTGTGGTGGTTGCTGTCCCAGGTCCAAGTAACATTTTTCTTCAGTAAAAATCGTAACGGGGCCACTGTTTCTGAGTAATGCGGTATAAATTTTGATACATAATTAACCATTCCTAAAAATCTTTCTAATGAAGGTCTGTCTGTTGGCATTGGCATATTCTGAATCGCATCGAATTAACTTTTGTTTCGTCGATGTGCATTCCATCAGCAATGAATGCGTGACCGAGGTATGTAACCCGCTCGACAAGAAATTGACACTTCTTTCGATTAAATTTTATGCCGACGTCGCGAGCCCTGTCTTAAAGTCGTTGTAACCTTAGGTCGTGTTCCTCCAAGGTCGATCCCCAACAAATCACATCATCGACGAAGAAATCGATCCCTTCAAGGTCTTCGAGAAGTTGCGTACCTTCGCGTGAAACACCTCAGGTGCGGAATTAATCCCATACGGTAATCGTAAAAATTGATATCTACCGAAAGGTGTACCAAACGTACAGAGGTCGGCGCTCTCGTAGTCAATTTCCACCAACCAAAACTTGGCGTCTAATTTACTGAAATATCGAGCACCTAGTAGTTTTGATGCTATCTCTGTCAATGTAGGTAATGGACAATGCGCACGCCTAATGGCCTCATTAAGCGGCTGAGGATCTAAACAGACACACAAATCACCATCTTTTTTAGCGGCTAGCACGAAACCTTTCGTATGACACCTAATTCGACCATTTTATTTAAAATATCTAATAATTTAAATAAAATGGTCCGCGCCGCCTGCAGCTCCCTACGCCGCAGCAGGTCGCTAAAGCCGGCGCGTCCACCGCCGCCTCTAGCACCGTGAAGCGAGCCCACGATCGTGCCCAATGCGTCGTCACCGCCGCCGCTGCTGACGCCATGCGATCTCGTTATCTCGATCTGCCTGTTCTCCTCGCACGACATTTCATTGGCTTGGCATATTTCCACAGCACCATCGAGAGTCAGATCGTCAGTCCTCAGTAGTCGGTCACGGACGGAACAATCCGCGCGCATCGCGGACTGTTCCGTCCGTGACAAACAATCCGTTCTCTTATCAAGCCGTCCTCCAGATGCTCGAATTTACAATGCTGGCCGAGCAGCCTCAAAGCCATCACGTAGTCGTCAATCTTTTCCGCTCGCTCCTGACTTATGGTAAAAAACTTAAAACGGGCCATTGTTATATTCTGCCTGGTTGCAAAGTGATCATCAAATTTTCTTATGATTTCTCTGAAATCATCTTTGTCTTCATTCTTGGTAAACTTAAAAGTGGTGTATATATCGTATACGCGACAAGCTACTCGCACCCGCACAACGCAAGAGTCAGTGGAATATTTTTTAAATGTTTCGTGTATGACAAAACCTGAGACCTGAGGCCTGACCACCGCAACGGAGGCATTTCATTGTAGGAAATCAACAGGAACAACTCTCCTCTCTATTCGTCCCCGAAAATTTGCTGCTTCTGTGCACAAGTATTATTTGTTTTAAGTATTGAGATTTACAAAATATTGTGAAGTTATGAAGGATGCATTATGCAATAAGTATCAAATTATTTTAACTATTAAGATTTACAATATTGAACAATTGAAGTTAACTTGGATGCATTATGCAATAAGTATCAAATTATTTTAACTATTGAGATTTACAATATTGAACAAGTGAAGTTAACAAGGATGCATTATGCAATAAGTATCAATTTTTTTTAACTATTGAGATTTACAATATTGCACAAGTGAAGTTAACTTGGATGCATTATGCAATAAGTATCAAATTATTTTAACTATTGAGATTTACAATATTGAACAAGAGAAGTTATCAAGGATGCATTATACAATAAGTATCAAATTATTTTAACTATTGAGATTTACAATATTGCACAAGTGAAGTTAGCAAGGATGCATTATGCAATACGTATCAAATTATTTTAACTATTAAGATGTACAACATTGAACAAGTGAAGTTAACAAGGATGAATTATGCAATAAGTATTAAATTATTTAAACTATTGATATTTACAATATTGAACAATTGAAGTTAACAAGGATGCATTATGCAATAAGTATCAAATTATTTTATCTATTAAGATTTATAATATTGAACAAGTGAAGTTATGAAGGATGCATTACGCAATAAGTATCAAATTATTTTATCTATTGAGATTTACAATATTGAACAAGTGAAGTTAACAAGAATGCATTATGCAATAAGTATCAAATTATTTTAACTGTTGAGATTTACAACATTGAACAAGAGAAGTTAACAAGGATGCATTATGCAATAAGTATCAAATTATTTTAACTATTGAGATTTACAATATTGCACAAGTGAAGTTAGCAAGGATGCATTATGCAATAAGTATCAAATTATTTTAACTATTAAGATGTACAATATTGAACAATTGAAGTTAACTTGGATGCATTATGCAATAAGTATCAAATTATTTTAACTATTGAGATTTACAATATTGAACAAGTGAAGTTAACAAGAATACATTATGCAATAAGTATCAAATTATTTTAACTGTGGAGATTTACAACATTGAACAAGTGAAGTTAACAAGGATGAATTATGCAATAAGTATTAAATTATTTAAACTATTGATATTTAAAATATTGAACAAGTGAAGTTATCAAGGATGCATTACGCAATAAGTATCAAATTATTTTATCTATTAAGATTTATAATATTGAACAATTGAAGTTAACAAGGATGCATTATGCAATAAGTTTCAAATTATTTTAACTATTGACATTTACAATATTGAACAAGTGAATTTTTCCAAGGGTGCATTATGCAATAAGTATCAAATTATTTTAACTGTGGAGATTTACAACATTGAACAAGTGAAGTTAACAAGGATGAATTATGCAATAAGTATTAAATTATTTAAACTATTGATATTTAAAATATTGAACAAGTGAAGTTATCAAGGATGCATTAGGCAATAAGTATCAAATTATTTTATCTATTAAGATTTATAATATTGAACAATTGAAGTTAACAAGGATGCATTATGCAATAAGTTTCAAATTATTTTAACTATTGACATTTACAATATTGAACAAGTGAATTTTTCCAAGGGTGCATTATGCAATAAGTATCGTATAATTCTTGTATTTCTTTCATTGTCATTACAACTGCTGAACATAGACCTCCCACATAGATTGGCACACAACACAATCCTAAGCCAACTTTATCTTATGCAGGTCGTCCTATTTATTTATTTAAACTTTATTGTATTGACCTAAACAATCAAAATAGGTGGACTTAATGGGTTTTGCCCAAATTATCCTTAAATTTAACTAACAAAGACTGAGGCAGTTCCTCGGGGCAACACTTTGCGGGAGTACAAGAACTGTAAAGTAAAAAGTTTTTGACGATATTTTCACTCGAGTCGTTTCCCGTTGGTCGAAGTACATCGTTCTGAAGTCGTCTCCTTTACTTGTTTCAAGTGATGATTTCTTTTATGTTTTCGCGGTTTTTTTATGCCAATTTTTCTGAACCAATGGCTACATTCGCGCTGATTTTTTTTTTCATACAGAAGGTAGCAAGCGACCTGGCAGCTTCCCTGATGATAAGTGAGTACCACCTCCCATGAACATCAGCAACACCAGAGAAGTCGCTGAATTTAAAAAAAGGTGTAAGATCTTCTCTTGAAGGAATAGGGAATTTTTGTTAATATCACTTTAAAAACATTTATTTTTTTAATGATGAAATACGTATTGGCATTTTTATACTCTTTAACATTGTAATATGTAAAATATGCTGGGCCTTAATAATGATGATGATGTTCTCCTGGTAGATTCCGTCCACGGCGATATTCTGGTTATTGCCAAACGACACACTCGACGTCCTCTTCCCTATATCGATGTAAGTAATGCGCAATAAGATCTGAGGAAGGTACAGACAGAGTGGCCAACCACTGGACCACACACCCAAGCCCGAAAACCAACAATGTTTGTTAAATAAATATTGTCCCTCGCCTGGGAATCGAAACACCCGTGAATTCCCCGTCAGGCATTTTAACCGCTACGCCACGCGGTTGTCATTTTAATCATTTAATTTATATTCGATCAACATGGGAACATAACCTGACGTAAATGAGGGACGGTCAAACAATTACCCGTTAAATGTTCCTACATTAATTTAGTACAGCGGCCAGTAGAAGCCGACCGAGATGTACTGAACCATCCCTCTCGGTGGCCAAGGTATTATACCGCACATAAAGCACACCACTATTACGTCAAGAGTTCATAATGTTATGGACACATAAGCCGTATCGTTCGTTGCTAAAGATATGCTCAACAATGTTAGCTTACTCTTTATTGAGTCGTTCGGATAATTGTTTAATGAAATACAAAATAATAAAAGTTATCGCTATTTATAATTCTCAATATTTTTATATACTTTGGGATATGGTTCCTGTGCAGTCTTAAATATTAATAGTAAAGCGCACTCAGGAAATGCCTTCTTACTTTTATTTTCATCGTATTAAAGGTGACAAACGAGCACACACTATATCTGATGATAAATAGTTTAACACATTATCTATTCCTGATGAAGCGCCGGTAAGTGAATGAGTCGTATAGTCACATAGTCACATCGCTGCCTATTAATGTCTTTTAATTATAAAAGATAATTTTTTAACTGGATACAAATTCAGTGCTTGTCTACATTACTACACTCCCACTTCTGGTAGGTGGTAATGTAGACGTCGATGGTGGAGCGCACTAGCTCAGCGAACGCCTGTTCACTCTTCACTTGAAGACTACGACATTATATTCGGACTAAAAGGCTGTGTCAGGCAAATTGTTCCAATCCTTCGCTGTTCGCATTAAAAATAACGACGAAACATATCGCTTTCTCCATTTTTTTAAATTGTTAAACGAAAGAATGACAAATCTGAAATTATTTTAGGACAAATTCAAAATATTTTATTAAAACTTAACGTAACGCTTAACGTACATATTAGCATTATGCTCCACCACGCAATAAGTCTACATACAGCGTCGCAAGCCTTGATTTAATATTATAGAATCAAAGAAATATTTAAAATAGCAATGTTAGAAAAATTACTCAAACATAAGCACACAAACTATGATCATTCGCCATTAACAAATAAAAACAAATGTTTACATTGTCCACAAAGACCCAGTAATTTTTTTTTTTAATTTTTACGGAACTAACGATGACAATCCAATTCAAAATTTTTGTAAAGGCCAATGACCTCTCAAACTCATCAAAGATAAGATCAATTTGCGTTTACACCCCTAAGGGTTACAATGACAAGTCCATTGCACTCAAAGTACAACATTGTTTAACCGTTTTTATGTGGGTGGTATGACGAATGATCCACAGTTCGCTTAAAGGTCAGCGGTCACCGCCTTCTATGAAGTCTATATTCAACTTCGACAAAGGGCAACACAACACAGAGTAATCCCGTGATGTTGTACACACTGCTGCTAGGAGGTGAC
This sequence comes from Teinopalpus imperialis, assembly GCA_029286865.1. Classification (NCBI taxonomy): domain Eukaryota; kingdom Metazoa; phylum Arthropoda; class Insecta; order Lepidoptera; family Papilionidae; genus Teinopalpus; species Teinopalpus imperialis. Next base: position 18,618,662 of record JAGSMU010000003.1, read on the forward strand.
CATGACGAGCAAGAACCACAAGGCACAGGTTGTGTATAGGATAGAACACCTGATTCTATTATATACCTTGAAATAAAATCACTTTAATTTCTTTTAGTTCTATATGTACGATACTCTTATTGTTATTGGTTCTTATTTCGAAAATATGGGAAATTTTAACACTGACAACTTTATTTACTTTGTAAGCAATTTTAAAATTTACGAAATAATACACTTGTACTTGTTTCAGTTTAGCTTAAATTAAAAAAAACACTTCCGACCGGTTTCCCTTTACGACGTCTTTATAGAAACAATAACAATGACATAAAAAGATATCTATTTTTGCTCACAATGCAACTTTACCTTACATCTACTCATAGTTTATACACAAATAATAATAGCAGTTAATGAAAAAGAAAACAGCTGTTTCTGCTTTTGTTTATTTTAAATAAAAAACTTTTGATTCAGTGCAGGTATTTAAATTGTCTATTTATTTAAACGTAATTTTGCGGTTGACGCGTCCCTTTATCACAACGGTCACGGAAGTGACATAAATACAATTTGCAAAGCGACAAATAATATTTAAAAAGTGCGAAATTGCGAAATTTGCAAGAAAGTGTGTATCGTAAGTGTTTATTTCGTTCAGGGAGCGCTCAGCTCACGTACGAGGCAGGACGAGGTCGACGACAGCACTTCACTCGCTTTATTTGTACAGAGCGAGCACCACAACAGGCCACGGGAATAATTGATGAGGCTGCACCAGACACCGCATGCAGTCGTAATAGGTGCCAAATGGAAGTGGATCTATCTGTAGGGAACGAACTGGCGACCCGTGAAGGTGTGATGACCACCGTTTGTATATTGTAACACCAGAGACACTGCAAGTACGTTACGGCATCTAAGAAAGGCTTACATGACCTAACGTAGCTCTTCTAAAGATCCAAAATCACATAAGTCTAGAAATACCGGCTGACTTTCGAGGTTAAGGTTAAGTTTTTTCACTGCTGGGCACAGACCTCCTCTTCAGAGCAGTATAGTCCACTGCGCGGCTTGACTGCGAATTTTTTAACAATTTCTTAGGCTGCATGTTTTCTCTCGATCATATCATCTTGGTGACCTCGTGGTAAATCAGCACTAAAATTGTAATTAATAGTAGCGTTAATGCCGGTGCCGGAGATCAGTTCTATCTCGTACGATTTGTCGTGAATCAAAAGCGAGCTCCCGGACACTGAGCTACTACGCCGCTCTCAACGTAGACAGTACCGTTATTAACGGTCTACGAAATGTAATACCGATCTACGAACGTTCTGTAGGTGTACAGTAATTTGGCGTGAGTACAACGGCCGCTGGCGACGCAGTAGAGATTATTGCTGATTGTGAACTACATGTTATATTACCGCCGTGCCGTCATTGCGTCAGATGTAAAGGTTCAATGACACTAAAGCTACGGTCGTGTGAGGTACCGTATTTAATGAGAAATCAGACATGCATTATTGGGTTAGCGTTGTCAGTTGTACGTATTCCAGTTCTTTAAGATGTTTGTCTTTTATATTAAATGTAGCTGGTCTGAAATAAATATCGTTATTATAATTATTAATAATATAACCGGAAATTGTAACTTTTTTAAATTTAAATTTATTCAACTACAAAATATATTAAAAGTGTTTATTCAACACCAGCCGAAACACACTGACGTTATTGTTATTCTGCTATTTTACGCAAGCACTTTGTGAAGGTGTGGACCTTCCTCAGCCGGGGCAACCCACCATGCTGCAGCGTGTCTCGACCACTGTGAAACTAATTTGAACAAGTTTGATAAACAAATGTTTCACCGGGTTAGTCTAAAGACCGTCTTGAAAGCATTTCTCGGTTTATAATTCTCCAACACTCGGATGTGAGCCATCCAACTGGCTGAGGATTGCACTCCGTGGGAACATAAGCAGTGTAGACTGCATCAGTAAAGCTCCATTAAAAGTTCCTAAAGGTTTTTACTAAGTACTAATTTGAACTTAGCTTTAATTCAATCCCTATACTCTTTATCCGTTCCATTTACATCTACTGGTTGACTGTTCGAGGAGTTTTATTAAATTTCTATGTAGTTTTTATGAAAATATTGATCACCTTTTAGTCAGTTCTACGTAGTGAGCTCCTTCCAACATTCGTAATGGTGACAAAAGAGCACACGGTTTACTTGATGGTCAGGGATTCCTACCGACAGACGTATAGGTGTCAACACCCACATTCATGTTCAATTAGGAGCCATCATCCAGATGCGTTGTGGCCACTGAGGACTAAGATGGAATGTCTTCGTCACAAGTGGAGTCTCCGGATGCCTACACTCACCAAACGTAAAATAGCAACGTTACGCAGGTGTTCTGTGAGTGCGTGGCCACTTCCTGATCGAGTACGTCTGTTCATATTGCTACTATGTCAGGGATATATTTATTTACCTATATATACAACGAATGAATTGTTGTTGTAATTGTAATGTTTGTGTGTGCCGCTGCATGTGGGTGTGTTTCTTTGAGAATTAGTGCGAATGAGTGTGCCCACTAGGCGGAGATTATATTTTGTGTTAACCCATATATAACATGTTTTCAGTTCAGAGGTTCAGTAATTCTACAGTTTTTATTCACGTAATTGTAGTTTTGTTGAATGGAGGTAAATTGAAGAGCATCTGTCAAGGAGGTATGACTTTATTTACATCTTGTTTACCAGTTACAATTTACAGTATTAATTATCTAGGGTACTCGGTCTGCGTGCGTAGAACGGGGCTACGTTATTACATTCGGTCAACAAGTTGCAAACTTGTTAACTCTTGATGATTTCACCAACTCGTGTGCTACAGCTTGCAGATGTTATTATTAAATTTAACCTAGTGTTCACTTACTAGGGGTGTAATATGCCTAGCACCCTTGGGACCGTTACTTGAGTCTTAAAAGTCAAGGTCAAGGATTGTATTTAGAAACAATTCAAAGTATGAAAAAATTAAAGTTACAATTTTTTATTGTATTGATGGTGACATACAGACACACTGTTCACCTGATGGTTAGTATTTACTGCAGTCCATAACATCCACAATAATCCTCCATATGGAACTCTAATACGGATGGGTTGTCACCGCTGAGTGTTTGTGGACTGAGTCTTAGAATAACAAATCAGTATTACCTAAACCCGGAGTTGTGTTTTTTATATGATTCTCCAAAAGACGCACACGTAGTTCATGTGATGGTAATCATTTGCTATCAACATGAACACAGTCAATGCTACCTGTGGCCACTGATATTTACATCCTTTTCGAATAAGTTATATACGAGTACATGACATATGTAGCATCTTAACTAATTTTAATTGTAATACACAGTTGTAGTTCAAAGACAGGTGTTTTGTCGAACTTCAGATATAACTTTCCGAAAGGAAGGAAAAAATATTATTTTACGTTTTACCAATATTCTCTCATATCCACCAACTAACTTGCTACAAAAAATAATGTTGGTCAGTAGATCGTGTGACAGAGGCACAAAATAACATAAAAACACTTGAATTTAAAATATTATAAAAAATAAAAACTAAACAAAAACAAAGACTAAATGAGCAGATAAAGTACTCATAGAATAATACACATCAAATTATGAAAAAAAATAAATTAAAAATCTACATTCAGCCACATAAAGCACACAATAAATTGTAAGGATAAAGAGACAAACTTTGTTAAAGGAAGCTCTATTAAAGTTATCGAGGGAATACTGAACTTGTCAGTTTACGGACTTCACGGACGGCACGAAGTTCAACAAGGGCCGCGCTGTTTGACAAAGTTTTAGGACCGATGGAATTTCGTTGGCGGTTGATCTGTTCTCCGAACACTTACTACCATGTTATTATTTTACTTTAAAAATTTTATACGATAATTGGTACGCTTCAAAAATAAACAAGAAAAATATTTATAAACATTAAGCAGCGCTGTAGCCACGCTGTAACTAGTTAGTAGCTTCTGCTTGGATGGGTAGGTTCGACCGTGGAAGAGCTTCGCCCTTACGGGATAACATTGAGAAATAGGAGCAAAATTCTGCTGCGTTACGTATAGAGTATGAATGTAGATCTAGTGGCCAAATTATAGGAGACCAAAAGTTCAATCTCAGTTGATATCACATATGCATATGGAATCTTTTTAAGAATAAATGCTATCGCTTACCTTTAAGAGAACTGAGTGCTCGTTTTTCACCTGTAATATTATAAAATTTAAATAGGGCGATATCTTTTCTCATTCCCCATTCAATGTTCTGTTAAGTTGGAAGGCAGTTTCTGTAGATTGTCACAGATACTGTCGCTCACACACTGGCCCGAAAACTACTACGTGTGTGTTCTACAAATTTCGTTCCTCGTTTGGAAATCTAAGTGAGGATCCTCTAAGAAGACACGCTTCTCAACTTAGAGTTTATAAGCACAGTGACCACATCGGGTGGCGGTGCATTTACAAGTGCTTTTTAAAAGTACTGGATCATTCCGCCAGACGCGTTTAAAATAATTTTTGTAAAAACCAATTCCACATTAACTTGTGAGTAAATTATACTCCGTGAGGAAACTTTAGTCGTGAATATTTTACTAGTCTACATAAACTTTGACAAGGGTCGTATGCTTAAACTTTAAGTCACCCAAAGAAGCATAACTTGAGATAACGGAGGTGTCGTTTATAAAACGTCGAATAAAATTGGGCTATGGTGGGGGAGGGAGGGGACCTAAGTTCTAATGAACTTAACGTTCTAAGGACCTGTTCATATAAATTGTATGCATATTTTTACACATAAAGCTTTATATAAATGTATCTGTATATCACATACGAACGATTGTGAAGTAAATTAGGGGTAAGATTACGACCAGCTTTTATGACTTAAATTTGTTGCGAATTTCCCTGGAGGGTATTTTGAGAACTTGTTTAATGCTTACGTTATGGAATTGGTAGTTACCGTTATTTTATTTATATATGTATTCACGCATATACATATCTATATGTATATTGTTTATATATTTTTTAATACATCTCGGATTGCATATTGGCATTAAGTTAGCTCTTTGTGGACATTCAATTTTATTTAGGTCCATACAATAAAATGTATATATATGAATAAACAAAATTTTACTGTTAAAAAATAGTTTTCTTCTATAATTGTAATATTTGAATAGATTCTTATAAATTCTTTTAAGAAAATATACTACGAAAATATATAATAATTATATTTACATGAGTTTATTTTTTGTAATTATTAGAATTTTGGCAGTGTATAATCGATGGTGATGTATTTGAACACGACACCATCGATTATACACTGCTAAAAGGATTGTGTCGTCCTTGAGGACGCCACGATCCTTTTTTTTTTCAGAATGTTATGAATATTAAATGCTCTGATGTCAATTTAATTTTGAAATTAAAAGCGATAATTGATAAAAGGTGTATCATAACCATAAACATTTTTCTTAAATCTGAAATCTTTCCATTTCTTTTGTATTTAAATATGCCAACAGTTATAAGATAGTACAAAATATACTTACAGAGATATTATTTTAATCCTAAGATCTAACCCATTACAGGCATACACCCGCCTCTTGCTAATATTATTAAACTTTACAGTTACCACTAAATTTAAAGTATACTAAAATATTAAAGAAAACTAAGTAAAACTCTCGACACTTCCAAATCTTTTAAATTTAGGAAGAGAGTTCGCGAATATGCCAGCATGTTGACTTACATTGTTTAAAAGTGTAAACTTTTAAACAATGCAGCCTAGACACTGCCGAATTAGAGCCAGTAGGTTACATGGGTTTAATTTTTGGACAAGGGATCCTGGTGGATACTCTAATTAAATGTGCCAGTCAACACCATTTCTAAAAGCTTATACAGGAAATATAATATATTATTATAACATGTTAGCACTTTTTAATGCTTGCACATTATAAATAGATTTTACAAAAGTTCTGTTTTAGTAATGAAATATCCATATATAAAATAGCTTTAGGGAGAGAGCCTTTTAAATATTTTTTTTTATTATATTGAGAGTTACAAACGAGCACACAGTTCAACCGATGGCAAGTGATTCCTGCGGCCTACGACATTTACATTCATCCTTGACAAGGAATCATAATGGAGATGCGTTGTAACTCTTGAGGAATGAGATGAAATGCCTCGTAACCAGTCACAATGGTCTCCGGTCCCCTAGACGTAACACAGCACCATTATACTGCTATTTTACGCTAGTATTCTATGAGAACGTAGTCCTACCCTGGTCGAGCTGACCCATTCATTCTGCAACTAAAAACAAACTCTAGTGTAGCTCTACCACTTGTAAATTCAAGACAATGTAAGATTCTTATTAAACGTTTCTTATAATGCAACATACAAGACGCTATTTTATTAATGTTGACATGATGTGGTTGGGATGTCGGTGTCATATAAAACACCTACATCCCTAGTTTCCCATTTACCTTTTCACATTACCATTTATGATCAAATAACTTAATGATATCGTCCTAGTCGACTCCGACCATCGCGATATCATCTTCTGGCCTCATTACCATATGACATCAACTGCGCAGAATATTTTATAGTGACGTAAGCATTTGCGTAAATACAGGCACTCACTCCTCTTTCCTTCCCTATTCCGAAGCATTGTATATGCAATCAAACCTAGAACCTGCGTGCAGCAGCTAGTTACTGCCGCTACACCATGCGGCCGTCGATCCAAATTATATGATTAAACTTAATGTGTTGTGATTGCGAGTAAATCTACTAAACTCTGCGCAAGATTTTTTACCTTTCGTAGCGTCGAGTACTTCACCTTTATTAAGTTACAACGACATGAAGCTACTAGTGAGTATCAACACTGTCTTTAAAATGTTCTAATTTTTATAAACATTTGATTTTTTACACAAGATTTTATATATCCTGTTCACTAGCTGCAGTTTCATTGTTATTTCTCATAATACACGGATAGGAGGATGGGAACAACCAAAAGGATGATGCCGAATTCGTATTTACAATTTATTTTCAAATAACCGTGATACACATAGAAATGAAAAAAAAAATATTTATAAATTTAAAACATACCTATGGATATTTTCTATTTCATAAGCGGAGTGACCGTTTTAGAATAAATTTTAGGAGAAATCAGTGTAACACCAATCCCTTTAACTAAAAACGGTCACGAACGGCTCCGGTGCCGAGCATCTGTTGGCGAGCTTACAATTTTGAGTCGCGTATGAACTCGAACTATTAAATTATTTTATATATTAATCTTACTATAGCATGGTTATTTTAATTCCATTGAGAGTAACAAACTCACACACAGTTCACCTGATGGAAAGTTATTCCTGCGGCCCATGACATCTACATTCATCCTTGACAAGGATCATTGTGATTCATCCTTGAGGCCTGAGATGGAATGCCTCATCGGTGATGTACCGTGTGATGTCATGAAATAAAGCCAGTAATAAAGGTTTCCGGAACCATATACTCACCAGACGAAACACAGCAGCATAATGCTGCCATCTCACACTGGCAAAGGCGTGTGTTCTGCACCGGTCGATCCAGTCCAGTTCTATTGCAGTCCACAGGGGTGACAACCCGTGTGTATCTCGAACTATTGTTGAGGAGAGATGTGGACGTTATGAGCCGTAGGCGTCACTTACCAACAGGTCCACTGTGTGCTTGCTTGTCACTGTTAATTACATTAAAAAAGTCAACTATCAGTTGTACGACTAACTTTAGAGAGAGCTTAATTTTAGGGCCTTCAACTGATCATTTATATCGTATTAAAACGATCCAAAAACAAGATAAATCTTTTAAAAATATTTTATTTACTTCAAACATTCTCTGTAAACAGTATTAGATTAAATAATCTCTGTTTTAAAATTTTGCGAAAAATATTTTTAAACGTTTCTTTCATAACAAAAAAAAAAGAGTGGATGGTGATATTTAACTAAATTACAGCAATGACTTACATGTATAGTTTATTAAAAGTTTATTTATTTGATTTACTGAAATACATTATTTTTTTAAGTTGTAGGTTTAGTTTTATAGACAGAGTTATTTTTTATATATTGTAGATGAAATGCTACATTTGTTTGATATGGCTACAAATAAAAGAAACTTTGCTCAGATAAGATTTTGAAGTTGCTTAAAAATAACATGATATGACTGAAAACCACAAACATTAGGGTTTATTAGTATATTATAATAGGGTTGGAGAGCTGAGTCCAGTGTTACCACATAATACGCCTACGCAACCGTAGGGCAGTTTTCTATTTGGTCTACAGTCCACTGAACGTTCTGGAATATAATCTATAGTTAAACTAAAAGAACGTTTTGCTTTAACAGTTTAACGTAACGTTAATTACTTCATAATATAGATCTTATAAACATGAAGATATTAGAATTCAACAACCCTAAGCCAAGATTATGATGGAGAAGTAATTGGAGGGAGACACCCACCAATGCTATTTCTATATTACCCGGATTATTAAGACTACAAATAATTTGTATTTTCCTTAAAAAATGTCTTATTCATAAAACATTATAACACGCTAATGCACTCGTTAAATATATGGAACGAAAGCGAAAATATTCGTATTAAGTATTAATATTTGTATTTGTTACCATCAGGTGGACCGCGTCCTTCGACACTCGCAATCATCATCATGATCATTTCAGCCCCGCGCTAGTCCACTGCTGGACGCGGCCAATACGCCCTTCACCGCACCCGAAATATAATTAAAAAAAATATTAAGATGGATTTGTCAGTTTTGGATATCCGCAGCAGAACTAAGGAAATAAACATATCAGGCAGATGAAGTGGCAGTTGTTGGGCCAGGTCGGTCATAGAAATTGTAAGCGATGAGAAAGGTTTTCTAGTGGCGATGTCCGATTGGTCATCGTAGCGTAGCACGACCACCCACAAGATGGCGTGAAGAGCTGTGCGCCCCGCGGGGACAAGATGTGATGATGATGAACAAGCAGTTCCATCATTCATCATCTTATGAAACTGAAGAATCCTCAGTTTATGAAATATTAAAATTTACTTCATTTATATTCTGTCTACTCGTTTCTAAAATGTAGATGAGGTTCGATACGAGGCGACGTCGCGTTGGGATAATCGCTACACAAGAAGCATTTGCATAGCTGTCGGTGAGCGCTGCAGCGCTGTTGGCTTCAATATTTCAAGCCGTAAATATTATTGCCCTATTTATCTTTTACTGCAGGTTAGTGATAACGTAAAAAGTAAACTATCAGCCTCTATATGCTCGTGTAAATATGATTCCTTTTCAAGGATGAATGTGGACGTCATTGGGTGCAGAAATCATTTATCATGATATGAACTGTGTGCTCGTTTGTCACCCCAATACAATAAACAAAAATTTAAAAACGGTCAAAACATAACTTGTTAGTGAAGTGTCACTTAGGAACTATCGATTACTTTGTGCACAATGGCAAGCGAATTTAGCAATAAACGAGCTAGTATTAAAGTCGCATTTTCCAATACAGTGACACGATGGAAGGTCGGCTTTAATTTTTCCAAGGTCAATATGTTGTGATCAGGGGACGGCTTGGTTTGTGATGGTGATAAAGCATTTTAAAAATAATTAATCTGCAATCATTATTATTTATTATTATATGACACTAAAAATAAACATATTTAAGAATAAAAAACTGAATCACGCATAGTCTTGAAAATTCAGATTTTTGCAGATATCCAGAAGAGGGTGAATAATTAATTAAAAGATACAAAGATTTAATTCCTCGTCCCCTTGTAGTATAATGCATGTACCATTATATCGGAGGAAGGTGCAGTGTACGGGAGTCTCGTGTACAACGCACAGACGCAACCGAAATCAATCCGCACCAAAAGCAACAATTTGTGATACACAAACATTGTTCCTCATCTGGGAATTGATCCTAGGAACTGCGACGTACCAGCCAGGTATTGCAACCACTACACCATGCTCTAGATATATACAACAAACGAGCACGCGCTTCATACTATATAGCTGATCGTAGAAACGGTGAGACATTGACGATCAAGCGGCGCGATTTCCATATTTCCCTATTTCCGGTGACGTGAATGTTATGAGCCTGTAATTTCCTGTCTTATAATCAAAATATGTGGAGGAGAATATATTGGTATGTATTTCTTCAAATCTTGTCACGTAGATTATTCTATAAAATTATTAGTAACGTTAAACACAGTTTAAATTTTAGTTCTACGGTCTGCGAAAGGGTTAGGTTCGAATTCGCCATCATGAGACTATTGTCGTAAAAACATTCCCTAGCATAACAGCATTAGCATTAACAGATATTTAAGCGTATTTGGGTTTGGAGTAAGTAGTTCATCGGAATTTTAGTGCATTTTTATAGCACCGCTAGCTTCCTTTAAGAAATTATAATTAAAATGAAAATTAGTAATAGTAACGTAAATGTCGATATTTTATAGTAGTAATTATAAAAACTAATTAACCTTTAAAGAATTAAACAGCCAATTAGTAAATTAAAGAAAATTAAATTATGATGTTTTTTTTCAATAGCTTTTAGTCCTTCGCAGTGAACGGAGCTCAAGTAATCAATATTAATAAATGCCGAGCTTGTACCATACGATGGGATTTATATTGCCAATGTATTCAGAACTCTATAACGATGAACTTTAATACTTTGGATTTGCCAGCGTAGGAGGTCACCTTATTCTGGTGGCTCTGATCGTAGCGGGGCTCCAAAGCTTGGACACTTAACAGGTAAATACCCGGGCATCCATCAATATACGGTGATTTGAATAAACATATTGCGTTCAATTTATACGAAGCCATGTCCAAGCCGCTACCGGATCCCCCCTGCAGCGAACACACGGCAGCACTGCTCACGCACTCTTCGTTCCTTATACATTTTAGTAGTTTTAAGTAGAGACCTAAATTACTGAATTCCTTAGAATGATTAAAAATTAGTTGAAATAACCTTAAAGGCATATATGAGCTTTTAAACCTTTTAAAAAATGATTTTGATTCAGCGACCTTTAATCTCTTGAAAATAAAGAATACATAACTAGCAGTGGTAGAATCATACATCATCACATACCTACAACATAGTGCAAGGAGGGTCAGTTCGACAGAATACCGCCATGAAATAGCAGTATAATGCCTGCTGTGTCAAAAGGTGGGTGTAGGATAAACTTATTACTGGTGACGATGCATTTTATCATTTTCTGTAGAGGTGAGGTTAATAATGAAGTGGGTCATGGTCCGTAGGAATGATTCACCATCAAGTGAACTGCGTGTTCATTCTTCAACCTCAAGTCAAGTGCACGCAAACCTCCGTGGCACTATTGACCAGCTCGTTCGGCTGTTAACCGAAAGGTCGTTCGAGATCACCGGGGGCGTGGGTTTATTTTCTAATTATAATATAAGAGGTGATTACTATTATACCGGTATCAATCCTCAATAAGAACGTGGAGACATCGCAGTGGTATTTACGCTGGTATTCTGTCTTGTATGTGGTCTGCCCGGTTGAACTAACATATCTCGTATCATATTCTATTATATACTCGTATACAACTCTATGTATGAAAAGGAAATACGTACCTGTGATCATAAAATATTATTCAAATAATATTTCACCTTCACCATGAAAAATTAAATAGTTTAAGTTTAGAATACTTATATAATTTTTAATTACATATTTTTGAAAAATAAATATAATTCTGTCGATTTGTTGTCCATATTATTATTTTTTATTTTTATGTATAATTTAGTCGCGGTGTATCGAAATTTTGTAAAGCTCTTTTTGAACGATTTATCTTACAAATTATATACAAAATAAATTTGATTTCAGCGTAAACTGAGTTAACTGTTTAAAATTCAGTTCACGTCGCTTGCGGATAAAATCGATCCGACGGCCAGTCGCTGTGCCTGCTATGATTTCACACGACCTCGAAGCTAAATTCTGGAGCTTATTAATGGTAAACTATTAAAAATAAATTATAATTAAAAGCAAAAGAATAACACTATTCAAACTATTTTATAATAATATTAAATGTGACAAACGAGTACACAGTTGACCTGATGGTAAAGCGCCCATACATCCTCAGTAAAGATTCAAGATCCACATGGGTGGTCACCGGAGGACTCGTTATCTGGTTCACTGGATCGCAGCACTGACTACGCTGGTGTTCTGTGAGGAACATGCTCTTCCCCGGTCGAGCCGACTTATTGATGCCAGAAACAAACTGCTGCATAGTTCTACGAACTAATTGGATGACATCACAATGTTTTCGTTATTGGTTGTCGTTTAGATGTCGCTTTCTTCTCCTTTTTCTTTGCCTTTTCCCATTATTTGGGTTCAACTTTCCAGATGCGGTAGGTTGGTCTGTCCTGGGTCGTCATTTCGGTAAGTTGTGCATGTTACAGGTCGCGGGAACATTACAGACAACCAGGTCGCTTGGAGTTCCTTCTTGTATTGGCTAGTTTTTTTATTGCATTTAGACTAACAAACAAGCACACAGTTCACCTGATGGCATGTGATTCCTGCGGCCCATGACGTCTATATTCATCCTTGACAAGGAATCATAATGCAGATGCGTTGTCACCCTTGAGGACTAAGATGGAATGCCGCCAGTAATAATCTCTAATCTCCGGATCCCTGCACTCACCAGATGAAATAAAGCATTATGCTACTATTTTACGCTGCTATTCTGTGAGGGCGTGGTGACTCGTTCCTTCTGCAATTGGAAACAATGTAGCTCTACCACTATTATTGTTAGTTGCAAGGCCTTTTGAACCACTCAATCTTTTAGAGTCTTGTTGCATCCTGAATATCCCGTTGCCCTGACACTGCACCTGGGTTCTTCCATTGTGTTGTTCGATAGCTATTGCAACAGCGACTCTTGACCTGCGAATATTTCTAGTGGATAATATTGACTGGTTCAATTTTTATATTTGTTATTATTCCTCGTATATTGGTACCAAATGTGGATAATGGCTTCACGTTTAACTAAAATATCGATCATTTGTAACTTAAACAACATAGGTGACACCAAGGATTCAAACCTAGAGCCCCATAGACGATAATCGTAAACCTTTTACTCAGAAAAGAAGTGATCTAATTACAAAAGTTTTAACTCGTTGTTAAAGTGAGACAAAAATGTAATACTCTGTAGACCTATATAAATCCCTCTCTTAGTTATAGGCTATTTTTCTGGAGAGAACGTTAGAGCAGGAGGACTGCTCTAACGTGGGCTCCACTGCCGATCGGTGGACTTCACATGTCATTTGTTTGATGTTTTTTATTATTATTTACATCCTGATTATCTTACGGTGTTCTCTTTCATTTATATATTGCAATAAATAATTTTATTGATAACGGTACTGAGGATGGGGCTCGGAAAGTCTTGGGTCTTGAGGTATCTAATTATTAACTTTTAATTAAATATATGATCTAAAACTCTTAAAATAAAATAAACTTGTAAAGAAAGTTGAATTAAGGAATATTTTATAAAATTATTTAGTAAAAATTATTAATTCCCTAAAAATAAATAATTATTATCAAGAATATATATTAAAAAATTGGCTATAAACAACTATTATACTTATGTCCAGACTTAACGGAGTATCGATGGAAAAACGCAAGAAAGTATAAAAATTGTTTCAACATACAACATTTTTATATCACACTGTCCTAACTTAAGTTTTAAAGTAAATGCAATACACACTTAAAATATTAAATATTAGTTACATCAAGCAAAGTAACTAACAGTTGTTAATTAATTCCTAATAATGTATAGCCTGTATTGCTATCTATGGTACGTTAATATTTATTAAGTAATGCACGGTACGCAAGCTAACCGATAAAATGTAAATCTCCATGACAAACAAAATAAAATATAGCACAATGTTCGAAGGTTTTGTTCTCGCAAGAGACCTTCGCTCGACAAATTGCCTCTTTGGAGTTTTACTGCAGCTTACTCACGCACTTTTATTTTCTTTTCTTCAAGAAGCCTCGTAAAGTAAAAGGCTGTGTCCTCATTGATTTCTGGTGAATGGTGTAATGAATTAGTTGATAATTTATATAAGATTTTATTATTGGAATGTTCTTACACACGCACGCGCCCTTACTCTAGTCGGGCTGCAGTAGATAAAGGTCGGGACACATAGAGAGTAGAGGCATTTACTTGCCGCCCTTAAGGCTAGCGGATGCTCCGACACAAATGTTCTTACTTGGTGGTTTATCTCATATACGTGGTAAATCTAGGCTATTAGTTTCTAGGAACATGAATGGGTCACCTCCGGATGGCGACCGGAGATGGGCCACGACCATATAGCACAATAATGGTGTGTTTCGTACGATGAGTATAGGCATCCGGAGAAGCAATTAAACTCCTCAGGGGTGATCATGGTGATGTGTTTCTTGAGTCATTTACCATTATGTGACCTATGCGCTACCTTTGTAAATAGCACTATATAAAAAAGAATAGTATTTACTGTATGCTCAAAAAAATTACCCTACGCCCCCGGAAGGGGTCGAACCACTAACCTTTCGGTTAACAGCCGAATGCGCTAGCCGATTGCGCCACGGAGGCTTGTGTGCCTTTTGTGAAAACTGTCAAAATAAACGGCCGACTATGAAAAGCCCGCACCAATGATATTGTTAATTGCTATAAAAGTGCTGATGAATGCACGGCCAGAGAAGGAAAATTTGAGCGAAAGGTATCCTGCATGTCTAAGATTTTTGTTTTTTAGAGAATATGTGATTTGCCAAACTGCAGTGGTTCTGCACGGCGGACTATTCTCCAAGACTGTCTCTAGAGGGGAGGCCTATGCGCTTTACTTTTTTTTAAGAGTTTTTGATACTTACGATTATTAATTACAGTTCATCTGATGATAGGCGATTCCTGCAATCCATGACAACCACATTTAACGTAGACAAAAAATAAAGCGTTGTCACCCCTGGGGACTGGGGGATGCTCTTCGCTTGTTACCCTCGTGTGTTCATTTGTTGCCCACAATACAATTAAAAACAAAAACCTACGACGTAGCACCATCGTTAGGTTTCAAGTAAATATAAATTAAGTCCTTTTTAGCAGCAATTTATTGTTACTTGACACTTGTATTAAAGATTCATACATCAATCATAAAGAGTCATATATAATTGACGTATCACGGTTGAGGAAACACATTCATGCTACTATTCGACACTGGTAGGGCCACGCTGCAGTCAACTTCTAGCAGCAAAATGAATGGATGAAATATCTGGGGGCCCAATCACAGCTAATAATAATGATCTTAGGGACGACACGAATTTGCAGCTTAACATGAAGTATGTGCTCATTTGTCGCCCTTAATATTATATTAATAACCTTATAATAATACCTATCACAGACGTTAAATAAAATTTGGGCAAGTATGCCGCAGAAGTATGGAATTTAACAGTTCGTTTTCAAGTTGGAATGGGAAGTCATAACATGTTCCCAGTCGAGAGTTTCTGAACGCGGTCGTCTTTACGAATTTTATTACGTGTGGCTCGTACAAAAGCCGCCTCGTATTTGAAACTAAGGTGGTATAAGCTTTTATGCTCGCTTTATTTTCTTTTCGTGCGATATATTCTACGTCTTTCTTGTTTTCAAAATGACTTCCATTATGGTTTCATACACGCTGCGACTATAAGTTTTACCAGTATTGACAATTAAAAACTGAAAAAAGAAAGACTTTTCAGTCCAAATAAAGGCATGTATATTTTTATAATAGTAAATAAAATAAATGTTAAACATTTGTTCTATCTTAAGGTTTATAAATCGTGTTTGCGTGCTTGCGTGCGTGGGTGTGTGTATCTCTAAGAAATAAAAAAAATAAAAACATTTTAATCCGCAGAGGAGCGCCGTGCTGGACTATGCTCTAACCCTCTCTAGAGAGGAGGCCTGTGCCCAGCACTGGGATTTATATGTACAGATTATTACTTTTTTTTTACTTTCAACGTGTATAAAATATTAGTGTAAATCATATAATAAATCACATTGGTTTTCAATTTTAATACTGGAAAAGCATCTTGCTGTCTATACTATTTTGTAAACCTAGTAAAAACTATCGCTTAGACGCTTACATTTGCTTAGAAGTTACAAGGTACGTATCGAAGCCATCAAGTGATATTGCGAATTCAAGTGCTATTTACACATTGATATTTTGCAGCTAAAGTACGAAGGCGAATGGGAGCATAATACATATATAAATATTTGAAATCCTTTCACTTATTTCGTCCTTGTCAGGCTCTATGTTTTACTCCAGCCGAGCTCCTAGAGCGGCTGGGGACACGACGAGGCACAAGCAAGATTTTCATGTGCATAAGTTGTAACTTACAAAGATATTTGGAATTGTAATGGGCCTTAAGTAGTTGAAGAAAAAAACAATTTATTTAAATAAAAATGCATGTATGTGGGTATGTAACTTTCTCCTAAACTGCTGGCCCGTTTCTAATTGGAGTGTCCATGTCCTATGCTCATCTCTAGGGGTAGGGGTGGAAAAGGTTAGATACCATCAGATGTACTTTTAGAGATTTACAAAAATAACGTTAAAAAAATTAAATATTAAAATTCATAGTTTTCGTGATCACTAAGATGAGACGTGACATCAATTTAAAAGCGTAAGGAAATATTATGTTTTTTTTATTCAAAGAAAGGATTAACAGTAATACAGGATAAGCATACTTCAAAATGTTTAACTCCACTATTTACTACCCAACAATTTTTTTTAGACGAAATTCGAGATTAACTTAGAGTGGGCCCTATTTTGTTTTGAGTAGTTTATTTATTTAATACTTCGAATATGAACTTTAAGTTGGAAATTCTTGCACAACTTTGCAATGATGATCAAATGATCATTGGGTCAACATCTCAAGAGCTCTTATAAACGTAAATTTAACTTTTATAATTTAAAATACTATTTTCTTTCGATATGAAATAATGGTTAAAATATAACATTTATTACTTACCTGTTATGCAATTAGAAATTAGAGACGCAACGCAAAATACTGAGTGTACATGAGTAGGTCAGCTCGACTGGGGTAGGTCAGCTCGACTGGAGTAGATCCTGGTGCTCATATGAGTAATATTAATATTTACTAATATTAAAATAATTATTTTTATATTTTTTCACCTATATCAAAATATAAATATGTTTTATATAGTATTTCAGAGGGCATCGCTTCGCATTACATTTATGAGTTATATTGGTTCGGCAAAAGAAAATCCCGCTCTTATAAATCTAATGGAATTCCAATACGTGCTGAGATTTGCCACGAATTGAGTTCGTCGTCAATCTTCTTTCAAGACGTTTCTGGCACATTTTCTTAGCTTATTGAATATTGCTCACTGTATCGGAAACATATTTGAGTGGATTTAGAACAAATTAAAAAAAGTATTTATGTTTCATGGACCATTTTTTACCAAATTCATCGAAAACTTAATCGTCGACTGGTTCATGAGAATGTTGGTAATATTGTAAAAAAGTAATAACTAAACAAAGTTTTTAGAGCTTTTGAATTTCTACAACTACCCCAAGGTATTCTTGACAAAGTTTTCAAAAGTCAAAGCTATTTATTTGACAGTGTACATAGACATGGCCCCTCACTGCTGGCCGTGTGGGGAAGCTCACAGTCACCCAGCAAGCTATGGAGTTGGCAACGCCGGTGTTTCTCTGCGTGATAGAATACGCAACGTACACATTCCCAGTAAAACGAGGAAGACCGACATAGCTCAAATGATTAGCAAGCTGATGTGATAATGGGCATATAGCTAGTAGAACCGATAACCGATCGAGAGGAAAGATATTTGAGTGGCAACCTCGCAGTGACAGTTTTAATGTAGGGACGACTCCCACTAATAGATGTAGTGACGTCCTATTCCAGTATTGTCGGGATCGTGCTTTGTGGCCGTCGATGGGAGAGGACTGTGTTCAGCAGGGGACTGCGGGCAGGCTGTGGTGGTGATGGTGATTAATATTGATTGTGTATCAGCAATGTCTAACTTTATATCCGATTTGATGTGATTTTATATTTTGATACTGGACTGATACAAACGATGAGCTAACTATAACAGTAAAATTTTATACGGTACTATAAGATTATAAAGTTATTATTTAATTATTTACCACAATGCGTGGCGGTAAAGGACTTTGCAAGGAGACTTGGATTTCTAAGAAATAGTAAAAAATATTTTGCAATGGAGCCACATCATGGACTCTGATCTAACCTTCACTGAGGGCCCTATGCCCAGCAGTATTTATATACATATAGGGTGTTACTTTATTATTGAATTATATTACTGATGAGAATACAGCGATCAAAAGATTACCTCGTCTATAATTTGGTCAGTAGTTTCGGTCTCTAGAAGGGCGTGTATCATATATTTATTTATTTATTTATTTATTTATTTATTTATTTATTTATTTTCACCACAACTAAAATATAATAAATATATGATACAAACTTAGGTGAACCCTGGGGACTATGACTTAAATTATCTACATAACGTGAACGCAGACACACGTTATCATCTGCGATTTACTTTAATACTGTTACGAAAGTTGGAGACGTTGTGTCTCTATTTCTGAATATGGCAGACATGAGATTTAAACGTGTTTTTTAGTTAAATATATATTATGTATATATTCAAAAAAAGATCCACAAAACATCAAAGACATCGTCACAGGAAATATTCCAGTACATTCGCTCAGACAAAACCAAACCTTATACTAATAATGATAAAATAGTTTATACTCTGTACTACGGACGTGTTAACGTGCTCGTGTCGATTCACATCATTGTCTTTGATGTTTTCCGAATTGCGGCGAGCGGCTGAGTAGATATCTAGATTGAGATTTCTAGAGTATTTCTGAAATCGATAACAGATAGTAATAATATGTGAATGCAACTGCAAGGCCGAGGGAGAGAGCCGCAGTGCGATACTACAAATGACGCATCGTCCTCTGGGGACACAATAGGTCGCAAAGCCATCACCACCGCTCATAAACATCCGAAATACTGGAGGAGTACGCAGATGCGCTGCCGCCTGTGAGACAGGTGTAGGCTGTTTTCTTGACAGTGCTTAAGTCATAACGGTACGGAACCACCGCTGGCGACAGCTGATTCCGCAGAGTTGTTGTGCCTGGTAGAAAAAAATCTTGTGATGTTGAAGATGCCATTTTAAATACTTTCGTGTCGTACATATGTTTAAATTATGCGGCTGGAATTAATACGAATAACAGTACAGAAAATTGTTTACTGCAATCTGTATTAGCAGCTTCGTTCTTTTATTTTAAATCCCGGGTAGCGCGTAGCAATACCTATTACAGACCAATCGCACAAAAACCTTTTCATTACATGGAAACAGGAATAACACCTCCTATTATAGTAATAACAATGTCTATGATGAAGTGGTTGAGGAAGACAGATACGTTGTAATGTTTGCTCTGAATTTGAGGGTGTTTATAAATTGTGTAAAGGAAACTATATAAGCTGTAAAATCAAATATTATTTATCATTACTTACAAATCATATTTGCGTCGTATATATCTATACAAGAGTACGTGAATATATGTGTTCGGATGAGTATTAAGTAATTAAAAGTGTTTTAATTTAATTAAATAGATTTCATTTTTAAAGGCTAAGTTTATACATAGAAAATATTATGAAAATTATTACGATTAGAGTACCTATATATATTTTAAAATTTATTTTGTGATAATTACTTAATTTTCAGTAAAACTTTTTCAATGAGAATGTACATTTTCATGAATTATTAATTAATTATTTAACATAAAGCTGACTTTAGATATTCTAGAAGTTACAAAATGATATCTAATTAGAAAAAGAATAATAAATAAAAAATAATTGGGAGAATATAAATTATTCGATTTAATTTTCTAGCAAACACCGGTCGACTCATTTGTACTCGTCTAGATGGTAAGCTGGAGTCGACTGCAGTCGGAGCGATATGGGACAATCTCCTGAAAAGTAATAATTGGTATGTTGCTCGAGACTAAGTCTCCGTTGCCTTTCGAAGTACATGCGTCTCGGTGGGTTTATATATTTTTTATATCAGGGCTAACAAACGAGCTAGGTTACTTAGGTAAATATAATACAAATAAAATCGTTGATGCATGTGCAACTTTATGTAACAATGTCTATCTACTGATCGTTGGGACTGAGATGGAATGACCTAATCTCTACACACACTACGAAATGCGACAGATTTATGATGTTGTTTCACACTGATATTCTATAAAGGCTTGGTCGTTGTTGGGTCGAGCTACTTTACTTGTGCTAAAACTTACTGTTGTAATTAATTTATAAAAATATTGAGGTAAATTTTATTAACAATTAGCTTAATTAAGAATTAAATATTATTAAGCGATTCAACATAGACTCGTAAACATTATTCACTACTTTCAGGAAATTGCCTCGTCACAAAAATCACATAAATTTATTCACTAATTACGTTTCCAGTTGCTACTATTAAAATAACACTACGGTGTCCTAACTATATATTAATTCATCTTGATTTTCGTAGAGGTCCTACGTGATACACACGAGTTTTTTTAAATATTTTATTGGATGAGTGATACACAACAGCATTATGGTGCTTTTTCACCCTGGTGTTCTGTAAGGAGGTGGTCATTCCCCGGCTGAGGCGGTCCATTCATATTGCAGGTAAAAACTAGTTAGGTCTATCACTTAAAAAAAATTGATAATACCTCGTATCAATATCGAAATATGTTTCCAGTGTTTGTATAAGTGGCATCCCAATGCAGTGCAATGCAGATTTTGCAGTGTTTGGTGGCGGGGTGGTTTTTGGGCCGAGCGATTCAGGCGTTGGTTGCTGGCGGTGGACAGTTAGGGCTTGGTAGGTACGCCATGTTGCACTTTCTATTATATGCGGAATTGTAGCTTACATTTACATACAGTTTTGTGAGTGACGAAGGCTTTTAAACTTAAAATATTAAAAAAAATTTTTCATCGTACTGGCATATTAGAAAGTAAGGCGAACCTTGTATTTACTGAAATTGAAATGAAAATTATAAAAGAGAAAAAAGTGTATCGAGGCAAGGTACATTCGCATACAGAACTGCTAACTTCTTAATAGCACGTAAGCTGGTTAAACGTTTCAAAAATCTTGTAAGTGAAAAAACTTCGTGAATGTCTCAAAAAGTTTTTAATAAGAAAAAGAAATGTTTCTTTGAATGAAGCAGTCTTCTATAGAGTTTAAGCTTTCAAAGGTCTTATTTATAATAACAAAACTCAGTGACATTTTTTACAAAAATTAGTTTAAATTAAAAATAAATTTTGTATTGAAGGTGACAAACGAGCACACAGCTCACCTGATGGCAAGTGATTAGTGCGGCCTAGGACACATGTTCATAAGGAATCTCTCCTCCAGCCCATCGGAAAAACTCAGATGGGCTCTCACCCCTGAGGACTAAGATGAATGCTTCGTCAACAGTATTAAAGTATCCGGACGCCTATACTAACCAGATGAAATCCAATAGCGTCCCCTGGTCGAGGGATGGGTCTGCCATTCATACCGCACTTAGAAATAAACTGCAGTAAACCTGAAGTATTGTTAAAAACCAATTCTTTTTACAAATGCCGCCGAAATATTTTCTCAATGTAACCTATAGTTAACCCTAGTTCTGTTGTCTGCTCCTATAAAACACGTCTATTGTGAAAAGCTGGAAGCTTTCCAAAAGCACATTAATCAGCTCAACGAAGCGTCGTTTGTCTAGCATTTAACTGCGAGCATAAAAGAGTTCTGTGGAGCTAACTATATTGCGGAGCGATGCTGTTTACCTATGTATGTATGTTTGTATGAATGGTATGGAATCTTTTAATTCAGTTTTTCACCCACCTCCGGACCTTTGAATACACTGAATTATTGTATCTGTTAAGAATCGATGACTATACACTAATTTAATGACAATAAAAGGGTAGCTACGGTAGAATTGCAGTTAAAGTGCTTTCTGATACTTATAGTCTTTTTTTGAATTGAAATTAATGTAAAATACATGCAATATATACTGTATATATACTATATATATTTATAAATAATTTTTGTAAATAAAATATTATAATGAAGGCCGGCCCATATTAGCACCTACTGCGGAGGCCTGTGTAAGTGGGTTTTGTTGATTATATAATTACGTGTTTCATTATCAATCTAATAATATAAAATATGAATATTTAAATATGTGGAATACACACAATACAATAAATGGTTTAAAAATATGCCATCTCCATCGGCACATATCAGTCCATTGCACGGAGGCTTATCCAACAAGACTTCTCCAATAGCACGCCATGGAGAAATATCCTCAAATACTCCAGCCCAGCCACCAAAAAACCATGAACCAAATGTTTTTCTTATTTATCGTAACTAGTTACGTAGTAGAGGTAATTAATTATGTAATCAAAATTAATTATTTCAATCACTTCACTTCTTATTTAATCAACTGTAACATTTTAGGCTCGTAATTTACTTCAAAGGTTTCCTTATTGATGTTATAATATTTACGTTTTATGTGGACGAATTTCTGACCCGGTTTATACAAGGAAAATAAAAACGACTACAAATCCAACCGCTAGACATAGAGCTCTACTGAAGAGGGTGTTAGAGCGTAGTACACGAAGTGCCTTATAAGCTTCTTGGGCACGCAGGTTTATTCACGATGTTAGCCTTCACTACTCAGCACGTGTTAAATCAAATCCGTAAATCAACTCTGTAAATCAAATCCGTCAATCAACTCTGTAAATCAACTCTGTAAATCGACTCTGTAAACCAACGCTGTAAATCGGCTCTGTAAACCAACTCAGTAAATCGACTCTGTAAACCAACGCTGTAAATCGACTCTGTAAACCAACTCAGTAAATCGACTCTGTAAACCAACTCAATAAACCAACTCTGTAAACCAACTCTGCAAATCAACTCTGTAAATCAACTCCGTAAATTAACTCTGTAAATGGCAGCTAACAGTTCCATTGGTGGCGGCATTAAAAAGCGCAACCACGGGTCTATACAAAAATAAATTTATACATTTCGCATCGGTTTGCTATAAAAGCGTTTAACTAAGCAAAAACTAAAAATATTCACTACAATCTCACGAAGTCCCCCGTGTAGCAATCGTTGGACAATTGTCTGCCTGCTACGTGGTGTTTGTCTCGTGATGAATCCGATTGTTCGTCGCTCGGCCGTTCCCAACGAAATGCTCTATTTGTGTAGCGAGCCTTATCGAGCGCATGTTCACGACAGACGCGATCATTTTGCTAAACGACACGATCTTTTTTAATATTTTTTAATTTCAAGGTGATTTCTTTTTCTTTTAATTTAAAATTTAGACATTAGCTCGTAGAATCGATAACTGATGGGAAAAAAGGACTTTGAGTGATAACCTCGGACTGGCAATCGCTGTATAGGACGATGCTCTAGACTCTAAACCCTTAGTTCCTCACTTATTCAGGTGATGTGTGCTCGTTTCTCACAATATTAAATATACGATGGTTTTATCGCTAAGCGTTTGATCGTGTTATCATAACAATTACTGTTTCATGAAGTTTTATCTTTAGCGTACAAACTTTTACTTCGTGTACATTGCCGAGTCCACGAGCCAGCCTCGCTTTGATTTTTCTAACAATACAAAGTTACACAAATGAAACTACATGAATAACAAAACGCCGGTCGAAATATATGTTCGAGGAACTGTTTTTTTTCATAGTCTGCGGGAAACGTAACTACGGTCCACATCAAGTTGGTATTTCTTCATGAATTCTATTCCTATTAAAGATGATTCAAGGTGGGTTCACTTTGCATGCATGAGAAATGAGCTGGTACAAGTAGTTTTTAATTGTAACATAAAACTATCTGTGTTAATAAATTGTGAACTTTGTATCGAACATGTAGAACAATGAAACTGTTTATTATTAGCTTTAGCGGCTCATTGCACAAAACGTGAAGGTCGAATACTATAATTCCTAATCGAGGATGAACGTCGATATCATGGCAGCAGGAACCACCTCACCTTCAGGACAATTGATTGCTCGTTTGTTACAAGTGAGGCATTCCATTCTAGTACTCAGAGGTGACAGCGACGGTACATCTAGATTACTATGAATTTTAGAATTTAAATATAACAGAATGTTACCATCACACAATTTCCTGCGCTGTTACCATATATATATAGTGTTGGGCTCAACAAAGATTCAAAATGTATATGTATTGTCACTCTTGAGCGTTGCGCTGCAATTCCTCGTTACCTGTACTAGGTCCCCGGATTGCTACACTCACCATAAGAAACGTAGGAGCGCTACATTGCTGCTTTGTAACACCAATACCTTCCTCAGTCACACCCTGGGTTGTCAACTTGTCGGCTATTCATCTGGAGCCAGAAACGGTTGCTAGTTTCTTTTCTAGAACTAAAGTAGTCTAGTCTAGTCTAGACTAAACTATCTTCTTTATCTTGGATGTGAAACATTGCATATTCAAATACATTCATAAAATTTTAAGGGTTTTATTCATGATGGCAAGGGAAACTGTATATAACATAAAAAAAATAGCAATGAATGCCACATTTCAATTTTAAAATAGAAATTCAATAAGAATGCTTCATGCGATAAATCTCTTTGCGAGGCAACGAAGCGTTTTCCAATGGACAGTAATTGTGGGACTTGCAACTTATTGAAAGCAGTGGATGGCAAGAATCGAGTCGATTTTATTATAATATTAATTACACACGTGATCACACAGTTCTAAGCACCCCACGGTAAGTTGAATCTGGCCCATGAGTCTACCACCATCCTCAGCTTATATTCTGTGTGCACATGTCACCTGTAATTGGGTTCCCCTACACCCACCATAGGAATCATAGCAGTGCTATGCTGCTATTTCATGCTAGTATTCTGTGAGTGCGTGGTACTCTCCAGGTTATGCTAAGTTGTTACTGTTAGTTGTTAGTCGAAAGTTATTTTGTTAGTGTCGGCTTCGTTCGATTCTTCGAGCTCTAATTAATAATGGTCGTTAAGTGTCATATATATAATATCTGGTCAAGCTTTGAAGGCTTTTGAAGTCACCAAAAAAAGGGCTATAAGTAGATCTTTCCAGAAAAATGTAATAAATCCCTGTTGATTATGGGAGCAGGTTTTATCCAATTAGTTTATACTGTAATATTATTTTTTAATACCTTGGAATATTAGGTTTAATATCAAGTAAATTCCAAACTGCTAATTGGATGGTTCTATCGTTGTAAAAGTTTCCAAACTTTAAACGAGCCCTCATTAATGAGGCGAACTAAATTATGAAATGTTTATAAAACAAGTTATACTGGGCGATAAATTTAGCTCAAACTGATACCGAAAAACAATTTCATACTTTTATGCTTTAAGAGATAATGAGTAGTGTAAAGAGATTTGAGATTATATTTATTTATTTAGGCCAGAAACTAAGAATTTGAGTCACTTATGCACTAAGCTAGATTTCATAAGTAATTGTATATGTAATATGGCCATAAAGGCCTTGTGCTGTATTCCCATATATGTGTTTCGCGAGAGCGTCTGACTCGAGGGTGCCGAGAGGGCCGAACCTCGGCTCGGGCAGTTGCTTCTGACAGAGGATTATTTAAATTAATATCGCTATTATTATTAGCTATCTGTACCTGCACTATCTGAACCCATCGACCCTGTACCGTCGTAAATTACATGTTTAAGAAATAAGTCCACCAACCCACAGTGGAGCGGCGTTGCGGACAACACCCTATCCAGAGAGGGTTTATGCCCAGCAGTGGGTTTTATATATAAGGTAGCCTTGAGTCCCTTGAGATGTAAATTTCTCATGAAATTTATACAATGCGAGGGGCTAAAACAGTACGTTTGGTATTCGGAAGTTAGTTGCCATTGAGCACCGGTGCGGAGCGTGCTTTTTGTGTGCGCGAGATTTATCGGAACAATAACGCGGCGTATATTTCTAGAGCATCACAAGCTACACTACATTAATGATACTCCATCTATTTAAATGATCAAGACTTATTCAAAAAGAAACAACAAACATAGAGAACTTATTCAAAAAGAAACAACAAACATTGATAGTTTTAGACGTGGCTTACAGGAGTTCATTTTTATATAGAGTAATTTGAGTTTCAATCCGATAGAAGCTATTGACCAAGCCGAGTATCGGCCCTCCGCTGCCCAGAGCAGGTTGCTTTCACATGCAAGTTCCAAGCCAAGGCTCTCCCTCCTGAGAACTCTTGAGCTGATTACCCATTAATAAAGGTTTTACGAGTGTCCTAAAATAGTTTTTAGTAAATTATTTAGCTTTGAGCGTTCAGCTACCTATCAACCTGGTGAAACTAAGCCATTGTAATAACAGAAGCTATCAGCAGTAGAAAAAGAGGACTGTGATAGAATACCTCGCTAACAGTAACTAGGTCTTTTGCACACCCTCCTGGGGGAAGACAGGGTTATGTGAGACTTGCACCCACTAAAACCCTCTTGGTGGTCAACCTCAATGCATTGAAAGGGGCTCCCGGATCTCCTATGGAAGCAGTCCTCACCTGCTGTAGCATCCTCATTTTGCTACGGCAATTCGGGATCTCTCTATGTTTTCATCCTCCCAGGGTTCGCTATCCTAGACGATGGCCCGTAATCTCCCGCTCGGGACTCGGGACTAAAGAGCTGTGAGCTACAGCCCTTCCGGTTTCTTATACTCTTCATACGTAACACGTTAGTTACGCTGCCAGGTCTCTATGTCAATGAGGTCTATCCCTGGTCAAGTCGACCCGTTCACGTTACAACGTAGACAATCACTGCTATTTTATTTATTTGCATGTTTAACGTTTCGCTTTTTGAGTTTGAATACTAAAATGAATGTTTTATGATACTTAATTAAATTAGTATCACGAACAATATCTTATTTTTAAGCTCGGCTCGTATTACAGCTAGAGACGTGACGAGAATGCTCGGCATTACATTAAGATGCCTCGTATAATGCCGTTGGGGCTATCTTCAAGCTAATATAGTGATGGTAAATCGATTTTATGTTGTTTTTGCTATATTTCTTACTAACGATGACAAAAATAAATTGTGTAAATAAACAATAGTAAAATAATAGCCTGTGCATATAAATTCCACTACCGTATATAGGCCTTTCCTCCCTTGACAAGGTTAGAGCTTAATCCAGTAAGCGGCTCCACGGCTTGACGGACTTCATATAACTTCGAAATGCTTCTTTTCTTCAATCAAATTCGCAAGTTTCCTCACTACGTTTTGTGCTTTCCGGAGAAAACTTCTATGTATGAGATTATCCGTAGCATATTATTGTTTTCCTGGAAGTACAGAATAAGTGATTCCTAATGCAAAATTATTGAAATTTCAATAAAAGGACCAACAGAAATCTTATTACGAAATTTAACTAGTTGCAGCTTGTTCTGGCTGCGAGAAGGGTAAGGAGCACACACTCAAACAATACCAACGTAAAATAAAACTATAATGTTGCTGTGTTTTGTATGGCGAGTGATGGGTCCCGTGACCCAAATACAGGTTCAGATCTATCCACAGGGGCGATGTCATTTGCCCAGACCCATTTACCATCAGGTGAACTGTGTTCTCATTTGTTTTTATGTAGCAGTGGACTGTGTTGTGGTAATGCTGAAGCATTTGGAGGAAAAGGTGCTGAAATCCCAATGTATCCGAATATACATCATGGACAACGGTATAAACACATGGCTTGGTTCTAATTGTATCAATAGGTTTACTCGAAAGGGGAAGAACCACGTCCTCAGAGAACACCAGCATCACTCAGTAGCGTTTCATTTGGTAAATGTAGGGAGATCTGGAGATCCTTGTTAGTGGTGATAAGGTATTCCATATCGAGTATGTACGTGTGTGCACTGCGCAGTGATCACATACCACAGGTAAATAGTGTGCTTGTTTGTCACTCTTAATACAATAAAATCATTGCAGTGTGTGAGACTCGCAGAGTTAAGCGTCAATACCTGCTACGAGTTAGGAATTATCGCAACGAATTATGTGCCTGTCGAAAATACGAATTATCTGCTACGAGCGACGTACTTAGGTACGTAGCTCGTAGCAGATAATTATACACACAAAGGCAACACTGCATTATCTCGCCTTAGTACAAGAAATACATAAGTGGAGATGAAACGTGCTTTGAAACTTATGGGTTATGATTAGTACAAAGTACAGAGAGGAAATCCGGCATCAAATTACGAATTAATTCTTAAACCATTCTTGCAAAAGAATATTAATTATTATAATAAAAGCAAAGCTGTTTTAAATGTCCGTACAAAATAATATTTTTAATGACGGGTAATTTGTAAACAAAATTACCTTTTATTTCAAAATTGTACGCATCTAAGTAAAATTTAGACTTATAAATAACGATTAAAATTGTAATAATTGTCATTATTTAAATAGGCATTTGTCATATTTACCTGTAGTGTGCAATGTGTAGTTATTTTGTGACGTGTCACACCTCCGCATAGAAGAGAAAAGGCCACCAGAGGGCCACGCTAATCCACTGCATCAGATTCACTCTAAATCGGGAAGCTCACTTATGTAAAATTAAATATTTGTAGTAACATAAACGTGGTCCTACTCGACAGATCACAAAGTCGTAAGCTGAACGATTGAACAAGAAATAAAAAAACATCTTCCTCGTATTCTCGTCACGCGGCCATTTGTATTCTGCGCTCTCGTAATGGATTGGACGTAATCTGGATTCAGGAGTAATCATGTTCTGAATTTATTTAATATATTTTTATATGTAATTGTTCATTGCTGCTTATGTAATATTTTGGTGGTAATTTTAATTTAATTAAATAATTGGTTGGCAACTAATTTCTTACGGAATATTCAATTTTTAAAAAAACAATAACGATGTACTCTCCTTTGTTGTGTAGAACTCTGTTCTCTAGCAACAAGATTTTCAATTTAATCGAAACTCCGCGCATAGAATTTGAAACTGATGGAAACAGGTGGAAATCACAATCGAACACAATACAACATATAGGTTCCGGTAATACAAAACACCCCCTTATTGTTAATCATTATGTCAAAAGAACTTATAGTTATGACATTGACCAAACCCAACCCAATACCAAACCTATGACATTGTTTACAAATTACAGTCAACGTTCCGTGCAGCTGTTATTGGCTGACATATCATAAAAACTACAAAGTAGTTTAATATTAAATAGCGGCATTACATTGCTGTGTTTCGTCCGGTCAATGGAAGGATCCATAGACCCTTAACATTAATGACGAGGCATTCCATCTTAGTCCAAAGGGGTGACAATCCTCTCCTTATCTAGAATCACTTACCATCAGGTGAACCCTGGAATCAGCATCCAGATGAAGATGATGACGTCCTCCTGGTCGATTTCGCCAACGGCTCAACTTCGAAGTATATTGTATAGTGCCGTAAGCATTTGGGCAAACACAGGCACTCACTCGACATCCCCTTCTCTAGTCCGATGGAATGCGTCTGCAAACATATTCACTCACTCGACATCCCCTTCTTTAGTCCGATGGAATGCATCTGCAAACACAGCACGTACTCGACATCCCCTCCTCTAGTCCGATGGAATGCATCTGCGAACACAGGCACTCACTCGACATCCCCTTCTCTAGTCCGATGGCATCTGCAAAAGATTGGTGGAAGTATGCAAGGAGACAAGATATACATACATTACACCTAGATCCGAAAATCACGAATTCTTCTCTGGGAATCGAACTCAGGACTGCAACGAAGGAACGAAGCAGCCATGTACTCTAACCACCACACGGCATTCAAAGATTATATGTTAAATTTCTAGAATATTTAGAATTATACTGAGTATTCCTAGAACTGTAAAGACTAAAACGTATGTAAGTTACATAGCCTTGCTTATGCACTGCCCATGATCGAAAGGAATCAGTGACGTCATAGCATCCACCAATGTCTTCGAAGGTTCGCAGCAGGTCCGCCTGCATCGCGGAGATAAAACATAACACACATGCAATGTTGTCAGTCGGCGAAGATGAGTCGACAGTCGCACATTTTTAGTAGATAGCTTTAGATTGTGTCGGTAGAAGTAGATAGGTAGGTAGAGAGGTATTTGATTGAATATCTAGGTAATGAGGTAGCAGCTCACTTGGTGGCAAGTGATCACCACCACCCATGGACATCCACAGCACCGGAGCGCTGCAGGCCTTTACGAAAGATGTAAGTTCTTTTCTTTAAGTTCCCTAACTCTTATCGGTTTGGAAACATTGTTGTCTGATTCCACTGAGTAGTTGTGCGTAGCAGAACAGATGAAAAAAGAAAGACACAATTTGTACGAGTATATACTCGTATAACAAACTGGGAGTGCGAGCAGCGAGCGTCTCGTAGGACTCGACAATGCACTTTGTTGCGAGGCGAATCTCCGAAGTTTATTGTTGCGGCCGCAGCTCCCCTCACTAGGAACACGGCTCCGTTGCGACAACGGCATTGTTGGAGAAAATAGTTTATTACAAAGGAATTTTACATTTGAATTTCTATTCGACACTACATCCGTTGAAAAAAAAATAACATGTCAGTCAAACAAGCATATTTTACCATATAGATCACCAAAAAAAAGCATGGACTCGCGGCTAGTCTGCGAATTGGCGGTCTTCATTTTTTTTTCTTAAAGAATTCCTTGGTTTACTCACGATATTTTCTTTTACTGCCCAGTACGCGGTATATCTATATAAAATGGCAATTAACAACTCCATTGGTGCTGGCGCCGGGTAAGTCTCGACTTGCTCGCATAACGTGAATTAAGAGCGACACTGAATCACCGCGACTTATTATAATAATGTACTTTAGATTACGAAAATAAGAATTGTGAGCTTTTTTTTACGTTTGCGAGTAAAACATATATACAGTATATAGTACAAATATATTTTGTTAAATTACTAACGTTGTCATGTTCTGTTTTTTTCCAGAAATGTGCATGTTTAAGTCAAAGATAAGCTGTCTCGCAAACACGTCTGAACTCCACAAAGCATGACAAAATTACCGTACAAGCGTGCGAAACTTGTCCCCTCAGAGTTAACGTCGAACACACGACACGTCGTGGAACAAATAAATATACGTTAGGGACGCGGCCGCCGCCTTGCACTAGACGTGTTCGCTGCACACGGTCTAATGAACTGCAAAAACAAAAAGAAATCTCCGGAATTGTAAAAAAAGAACCTTTTAATGTTACCTAGTTATCATGCAAGTCATAAAAGAATTACGAATATTATCTAAAATCTTTACTAATACGTAAAATTCATTAAACAATGATAGAAGAAATGACTGTGTGTGGTGGCGGCATTGGGTTGGCTCGACCGGGGACCAGCATAATATTGTAATGTTCAGTTTCAGTGAGGACCCGGTGGCCCCACCCCGGTATTACTGGTGAGGAGGTATAAGCGTTGTGCTCATTTGTCACATTTAATGTAATTAATAAATCCCGCTAACCACGCCTACTCAACACAATGGTCGGACTAGGAGATGGGTCACGGCAATAGCTTAATGGCGAATTCTAACATACGACATTAAATTACGCAAACCGTATACTGCGTTGTATTACATGACTCAGGTCATGTTTATACAATCATGAATGTAAAAATTCATGATGAATATAAACAGGTCACCTAATTGTGGAGTTATTGAGTATTTGTACCATCTGCTGATGGAGTCTGTCCCGGGTTAACTTAATAAGCCACCTTATCTGGCTTAATCTCCAGGTACTTGATGTTGGCTTATTTAACGACCTGAACACAACCGAACAGTAAAGAGGTGATAAGTTTATTCAAATTTTAATTTATTCGTGAAAGTCATGTATAAATAAGAAACAAAAGAATAAAATTAAAATACTAAAATAATTTCAAAGTAACTTATTGACTCAGTTCCGAGTCACAGCATGTTCGATCTGATAGAGCTTGTTCATTGTAGAACAAGACAATTTAACTTTGCGAGCGAAGCTAACTGAGAGATGAAAGAGATAAGGGAAAGTTAAATTGACTACCTACGTGTAGCTATCGTTATTTAAAAAAAAACTTTGTCCTCTAAAGTGACGTTCAATATTTGTATTAAATATATACGGTAGTGCAACGCTACCTACGGCTACGCTTCGAACAAAGCACCAGGGTAAAATAAGATCATTTGTTTCGTATCGTGAATTTTGGAAACAGGCGACTTAATTACTGACAAAGATCCGTTTCCTTCCAAAGGTCCATTCCATCTTAATCCTCAGGAATGGCAAAACTTGAATTTATTGATTATTTTATTTATTTATTTTATATACTTGAATGTTAGTTTGGGATGGGTACAGTATGCATGGGCGACAGTGAATGAAGTTACCTAACTTGATTTCATAAAAAAACTATGCGCAACTTCAGGAGCTAGGAGGAGGAACTTTAAAATATTCTTTCCTCCTTCCTTTCTCAGTTATGAAAATGATTGATTTCTGTATTTATTTAAGCACTATTTTTAAGGCTATAAATACATTAAGCTTAACATGTTTATTGCACTAGCACTGTAGCAATCCGAGGCCACAGATATATAGCGTTGAGCTTTCTAGCGTAGCACATGCTGAGCTTTTGCTGTGCACTTGTTTTCTCTTTGTTCAAAATGTGTGATGTGGGTGACGCAGGTGAGGATGGTGCAAATAAACGTCTATATTTTTCTTTCATTGCAGTGAAATATAAGAATTCGTTAGTTTTAAAGGAAGTTGAATGTGTCTAATATTAATTAATGTTGGAATTTCAGCATTAATTCATATTGAGATTGCAACTTATCTCTCAAAATAGCCGTGGTAAGTTTGCATATTTGCTAGGGCTTAGCAAAGCTTTCCGCCGCTCGCTTCGGAGCGCTTATTAAGAGTTTAATATTTGCTGAACGTATATCTATAGTTAACGTTTTTTATTTATGAAGTTTCTATTATGTCATTTATGTCATGACGTGGGTCATCCAGAGGTTTTTTTATAATATAAGGAATGATTAAAGGGGACACAGTTCACGTGATGGCAATGACTCATGGCATTTACAACTCCAACTAACATTCAAGCTGCACAAGGGTTCACCTCTGAGGACTGAGAAGGAAAATCCCGTTATATGTGATTGGGTCTTCGAACCCGACAAGCACAACATTTTACAAGAGTGTAATGTTACTATTTCACGTTATTACAGTGATTTAAATTGTTATTTAAGTGATATAAAGCATGCTGTCCCTCGTTGAGGTGATCCAATAATGTTGGTTGCAACTAGGAACTACCTGTAGCGTGGCTCTACCACGTAAAAACGTAAGTAAGTTCTGTATGGCTTAACAATATTCTGTATTCAATAGATAAATCCACAATTGTTTTGATAGTTGGATTGATAGCAGTCGGCTTTTACTTGTGCCCATATTTATATATTTTTTACAGAGAGATGTAAATTACTTGTCCTCATAAAAAGTAGGCATTCGTATTTCACGCCGTCCTTCATCGTAGAACCGACGTATCGACCGGGTGGTAGTGTACTCGTAAACTTATGACTCGTAAGAGCTTTCTTAAGTCTTTCTTTAGTAAGTAAACTTTCTTAATAAAGTATAGTTTGATTTGATTTTATGGTGAATGGTGAGTTGTCAATTGTAAACTCTTTAATTGAAAAAAAGGGTCCAAACAATGTCTTTTGACATGCTCAACGTTGCCTGGAAGAGAACGTTAGTAACCCTGACGAGGAACGTCGGCTGTATGCGCCAACAACAAAAGAATCCTAAATATTAACGACATCTGTAACATACTATTATACATAATGATAAATAAAATATTAAATAATAAATATCGTAAGTATATATACATAAATACACTGCATATATATATTTTATGTATCTGATGATTAAAATTTATTTAACCTCTTAGATTTTTTGCAAGAAATTTACGAAATTACAACAATTACAATGTACAACCATTTTTCATTATTTGCCGTTATGTTTTTATGAAGTAATTTATAATTCAATTTTATGTATAAATAATTAAAAAGTTAATATTATGTAATTCGTGTTCACTTTTTTCCTTGTTTTCAAATCTCACACATATGTCGCTCTTTAATTTCATCTCACATATTTCTAAGCACGCTGATAGTAGGAAGTGATTTTCACGTCAAAAGAGTGCAACGGACTGTGCTTTTACGTACAGTTATTTAATCAACTGTGAATTGTTGAGTATATTTGCTACTTTTTATCCCGTGAAAATGTCTTATTCCCTCGGAAAAAATGCTTATTGGAATAAAAAAGGCACACGAACGTCATAACGTAGCAACGTACCAAAGCAACTGTAATTTGACCTATATTTTGCACAAATTTAGTTGGAGCCAACAAAAGGCTTTAACATTAAATTTTTTATTATATATTTACATTACTAAAATTTCCGTTAACCACTCCAAATAAGCTTAAATACTTGTGCTAGATGGTTCACGACAGGAGTAGAATGATAGATTGAACTTACGACCTTAGTTTCGCAGACCGTACCCTACACCATTAGGCTTTTGACGCTTCATCCCAAGAGTATATCCCACATGCTTGGAAATACTTTGATTGAAAAGTGAAAAAGACAGTAGTAATTTATTAGTTTAACAGTGTTAAAAATATTTAAACGTAAAGTAATGAAAGAAATATGGAAATTTATATCTAGTCGTCGTGGATCCAGGGAACTCTTGTCACAAAGTGACAAGGCATGTTTGCTTAGTCCTTAGCGATGACGACATCTCCATTATGATTTCTTATCAAAGAATGAAAGACGAAAGTGGGTGGCGCGGGCTGCCGGAATGACTTAGAGTCAGGTGAACTGTTTTGCTTGTTCGTTATAAAAAACATTAAATAAGATTCTCTATAAATTAAAATATAAAATCAGGTGGGCAGTGTCAAAAGATTATAATGATATAACGCCAAAGAAAACAAAGTTTAAATCAGTTTAGAGTCGGATAAACTTTGGACTTTCCATGGCTCAAGTAATCCACTTTAACAATTAAATTGATAAGTAAGCTTTGCCAAAGTACGAGTAATAGAATGGACACGCCGACTTCAGCCGATTTTAAGATAAGGAGAGTGCTTTTAAAGTATTTTCTTTTTCTATAAATTTAAATTGAAATACTTAGTTCTACTGTCCAAGATATACGGCGATATATTCTTTTTTTATACACATATGTTGTTGAAAATTCCTTTTTTTATACATACGGTGCAGAAAACTCTTTTTTTTGTACCCATGGTAGTGTAAATTCATTTTACTATATAAAAGAAGGACCAAACGAGCGAATGGTTCACCTAATGACAAGTGGTCACCACGCCAGCCATGAACTGCCATGAATTATCTTCTAGAACCAATCTTCGAATTAGCATTTGAGAAATTCGAAGACTGGTTATAGATGATCAAACTAAATTCAAAAGTAATTCAGTTCAATACACATATGCAGAATTCCTCTCATTTTATCAGTTCGACTACAGATACCCTACAGCTTATATAAGCTATCAGCTTTAACTGCAGCTATGGATTGGCTTGACCGGAGGGGGACTACGCCCTCACAGTATACCATCGTAAAATGGCAGGTTAACGCTGCTATGCTTCATTTGGTAACTGTAGCTATCCGGAGACCCGAGTACTGGCACCGAGGTATTCCATCTAAGTCCTCGAAGGTGACAACGTATGCTCATCTTGAATCTTTGTTAAAGATAGATGTAGGTGCAGTCTTGGTCAGTAGTTGGTTAGTTAGTACTGACCATCAAGTAAACGGTGTGCACTTTTGTCACCCCTCATAAAATATAAAAAAGTGTATTAGTTTTCTAGACTAGTACATTAAAAATAATCCAACAAATAACAAAGCTATTGTTATGTTTGTTATTTGTTGGATTATTTTAAAGGAAGCCACCTCCATTCATTCACTTTCCGCAGACACGCATAGGTCAAGAACCTTTCTTCCCCATCAGTTATCGGTTCTACGAACTACATGGTCAACCCGTTGTCTTGTGATATTATGATAAGATATCCTATATTAAAATATATTATTTATATATTTAACATTTCATTTATATATCACTTTTCAGTAGATGGAGTGAAATCCCATGCAAGATGGATGGCCTTTGCTTTGTGGCAATCGGTGGGGGAGACCTATGACCAGCAGTGAACTGCGGGCAGGCTGTGATCATGACGGTGGCTATTTGTATCGCTCTTGTGTATAGTGTAATGTATTATTATTTTTGTGTGGATAATCGGCCGTTCTGAAACAAAATAATGTCATATATTGAAACTGTGGTGCTCAGGGCTTAGTTATTTTTAATCACATAATTATCCAAATTTAGTTTTCTCGTCTAACAAAAAAGTCTTCGCTTTACGTTAAACTTTAAATAATCCTTTGTTAACGCTTGATGTACCCTTTTTTAAGCCTTGTCAGCGAGTGTCTGCTGACCACAAGCCTATCCCGAGCTTAAAGGATCCGTTCTACCACTGTGTGTTGCTCCATTGCCGTTGCAATAAAAATAAACTAGATATAACAAATTGATACATAGGTCGGATCCACACTTTTAAGCAAAATGAAGGAAGAATATCGGCTTAGAACTGCTGTGTTGTTACTGGTAACAAGGGCCGCCTCGGTGCTGGTGGCTAGGACTACGATGGAATGACGTCTTAGTCCACAAGGGTGACCCAGTATTCCCAAGCTACAAATGACAGAAACTTCTTCAAATCAGATAAACTGCGGGCTCATTTGTTATCCATTTTATTAATAAACCAATAAAACCATAAGTCGGTAACAACAGGACTTGATGGGTTGATATGTTCTTGTGCCATTTTCAAACAACTACCTTTAAAAATTCTACTGTGTACGAGCCCACACTGCAGCTAGTTTCTTGCTACAAATTAAATGTTGCTTGACCTGACCCCGGCTACAAATAGCAGCATAACGCTACTGT
Organism: Teinopalpus imperialis; assembly: GCA_029286865.1. Classification (NCBI taxonomy): domain Eukaryota; kingdom Metazoa; phylum Arthropoda; class Insecta; order Lepidoptera; family Papilionidae; genus Teinopalpus; species Teinopalpus imperialis. Next base: position 18,655,652 of record JAGSMU010000003.1, read on the forward strand.
GTTTCATATGGTGAGTGTAGGAATCTGGAAGCCTATCTCAATCGCAAGGATCACAACAAGCAATTTGAATATTAGTTGAGGATTTACGTTGATAGTGTCAAGCGCTCGCTTTTAGTTAAAGGTACGAGAGCAGCCGAGTTCGCTCCGCAGTCTCGCAACGATGATCATTGTTCATTTGAAGTGCTCGCGAGGAAACCTGCCTGTCTAACGAATAATATATATTTTTTATATATATATACATATATTCGAAGACATGTGCAGTCCACCAACCCACAGTGGAGCCGCGAGCTACGAGACCTACGTCCAGCAGTGGGTATGATATACAGGCTGTTACTTAACCTGTATTTGTATGTAGATGTGATGGACCACGGTCTTCAGCTGATGGGATCTGATGACCCGTCTGCTGGTTGTGAGCCCTAATATAAAAAGTATATCTATTAGTGACACTGACAAAACGCGGTCATAGATCCGTTATTACTATTCTTATATACCTTGATGTGACCTATTCCGTGTTACTTGTATTGGTACTACGATTCAAGTTAAACTTTAAACACAAAAGTCCATCCAGATAGACATATGGTAATTAGTGGTCCATACAAAGGAATAAAAAATCAACATATAATAGATATACACGAATAACGTTCTTTTCTTATGACATACGCACTATAACAAAGTTCTTACTTTGAATATTGTACGTTAAGTTATTTGCTAAATGTAAACTTATTCGTATATATACAGGGTTGCTAACTTAAGTGCTAATTCAATGAATTTATACACCGACCATTTGCATACCTTAACGTGGTATTAAATGCAGTTCGTGCAGGCGAGGTGTCGGCCACGTGCGAATATAAATTACTTTAATGCGGCAGAAACTATACTAATATTTATTTGACTATTTCTTTTATAATGTGCGGGCTGATGGATGAACACAACTCCAGGTGAGTTGTGTTCATCCATCAGCCCATGTTCATGGGAAGTCTTTACACGTAAATCACACAAAAACGGCTAAACGGAATTTAGCACACAGATAGCTTATAACCTGGATTAATAAACAGACTACTGCAGCTCTGCTACGTAGCAATCACGGTCAAGGGCAGGACTAAGGTATTTTACGACCTGGTGTCACGAGGTTAAGCTTTTAATTATTTATTTTGCTCTGATCTTACAGTATCTTGGGCTCTTACAACTTCATATTATTACATATAAAATTGGATTTTTAAATTTCTATAGCCTCACGAATCATCTCAGATCCTGTGTTCCTTTGTGAGGATTGTAGTTTTAAAAAAAAGAAATCTTTATTAAAGTGTTATATATGTATATATGCATATATTATACACAACTTGCAATAACGTCCCTGCAGACTAAACTAAGGGAAATCTAACATTAACATTCCACCCACACAACAGATTACTAAGAACTACAATTTCATAATAATGTTTGCATATATGTTACTTCACTTAAGTTCCTGAAGTTATCAAGTGAACCCCAAGTTTGTAACTTGTCGAACGATGACCATAAATTAGTTCCGGGCAGTGATCATAGAGAATGGAATATTAAGCTGCTGCAAGTTAAGTAAGTATTGAACGAATGTTTACTCGAGTACAGAATTGTAGTCGTCGATCAAGTCAATCAACTTATACACATATGCTTCAGTTTGTTTCTAAATTTGGTACAAATGGCTCCATCGACCTGGGGAAGACCACGCTTGCACAGAAAACCAGCGTCAAATCATAACGCTTCTGTATTTCGTAGAGTAAGACCTAAGACTAAGACCTAGGGGTCGACCCTTACAATTGACGCGACGCATTCCATCTAAGTCCTCAAGGGTAACAACGTATCTGTTTTATGATTTCTTATAGAAGAATGTGGGTGTCATGGAATATGGGTCGCATCAATCACTTACCATCAATTGTATTGCGTTCTAGTTAGTAACTTTCAATTCCTGAAAAAAAAATCTAGCTTGTTAAAACAAACCACACGTAAGCTCCGTAAAATTTTTCATCGCTTCAATAACCCTATGATTTAGGGGACGGTCTGCGAAATTTAAGATAGTAGTTCGAATCCATTTTACGAATATTGTCCTAAAACAATGTTGGGTGCGCAGTTTATGTTGGAGTGATCAAGAGAAATGTTAATGGCACTGCATTCATTCAAATAAAAGATACAACAGAAAAGAAGTAAAAAGCCGTGTCTGCCACTTCATCAAATAGCATAAAAGTGCATAAAAAGATATAGTATTCAAAAGTTTTTTGATATCGGAATTGTATGTCAAACCTTAGCTCTTGTGACATTCATAGTAACAACTGGAATTACGCCATTTATTGACAAGTAGGAAATAAATATCGTGATTTTTTGTGATACCTTTCACAGATAGATTTCATATTGATTTCTATTACTTTATTTTTCTTCTTCTTTATAGACTCTTCCATTTATATTTTGTCATAGAAGACTCACAATACATGATATAAAGACAACCAACACATAACTAACACGAACACCCCATACTTATCCTCTTCTCCACCGACTATCGAGTTCCACTAAGCGTAAACTCAATCCGAAGTTACAAAGTCACCCAAAAAACACCTACAAATGTATATACTGATTAGGATCGTAGTAAATTGATACGAAGACAATGTCTAGGCAGGGGTTGTCATATAGTTATCTAGAATTTATTTAAATATTAGAAAATTATGGTCAAAATATATTTAAAATCAACCCCGGGCTGGCAGTCGCAATGTAGTACGAAATCACACCAAATGGAGGGACGATCTATTCAAATTTTACGGGTAGTCCGTGGAGCGGGTGGCTCATCAGTGTTGATGACGATATATTTAATTATCTGTCACCTCATTCAACATTACAATTATAAACAAACTTATTACTAAATCACACCGCTGGCTTTTAATTGTCAAAGATTATAATGTCTTAATTAAAACTTAAAAAGGGCGCCGACCAAATGAAACTTGAATTTCTTATTTTAGAAAAGTTAACACTCCCATTTTCGCTCTCGGCTCTTAAAGGTTTGTATGTACCAAATGAACTTACTACTGCCTGATAATTAGCATTTAAATTCACTTGAGAACATTCGCTGCTAGTAACTGTGAGAACTTTACTATTGTTTGGGGTGGTTCTAATACCGGAGCTTACAAAGCTTTATTTCAATTCTCCGAATATAAGGATTTTATTCAAGTATCTAGAACTTATTATATGTCTTCTATGTTAAAATTGTTAATAACCACATTTGTTTATATATCAAAAATAATATAAAACCCAAATCGTTCCGTTTTATAGACGTTTTACGGGTTTCACAATTGTATAGAATACAATCCATAATTCACTGCTGAACACAGACGTCCCCACAAATCACCACACAGCGATCCACCTGCATCCATCGACTCCCCTCAAGCTTGCAGCAAGTTATCGTTCCATCTAGTGGGTGGCGTCCTACACTGCGCCTGGGAGCCCGAGGTTGCCACTTAAGTACCTTGTCTCGGCCTCTAAATAACTGGGTGTGCTTAATAGAGTGAGACAGTATTTCAGGTCGATCCACTGTGTGCAACTTTACCACAAATTTGGCCTCAAATGGAATACTATTCACATCTCTTGGCCGGGATTATTTTTGTAGAGTAGGTGGAAACGAGTAAGCAGTACACCTGCTAGTAAGCAGTACACCTGCTAGTACGTTAACACCTCCGCCCATGGATATCCACAACACCAGAGAAGTCGTAGATGCGCTGCCGGCCTTTAAGAAATGATGGCTCTTTTATTTTCTTTTTTCCTGTGACTTCTGCGTTTTATTTTTTTTAAGTACTTCTAGGAATAGTATTGTTATAGCTTATCCGTTAACCACTGCGACTTAGCTCAATTGCTTGCGCCTGACGATATCGTACCACAATAGACGAATGGTGGATTCCACACTACGGAGGTAAGTTTAGCTGTTTTCTTTTTACGTCTTTGTTGGACTTACAACCCTCAACATGTTATTCTTCACCGCCGACACGTGACGTGACAATTCTATACTTAAAATTGCAATGAACAATGTCCGTATAGATAATGTTATCACAAGATGAAGTTAACGTGAAATTATTAACAGTACGAAAACTCGTTGCAGAATGTCAGGCGGGGGTTGTTGAGTGGTTCTAAATAATTTATAAGTTGTACCGAGGCGAGAGAAACGGCTGCGGTGGAGATGTCGTAAAAACGAATCGTCGAGAAATAACTGGAGAATTGCATGATAACGTCTTCATTTTACTTTATTTACATTTAATTGTGTTCTTTTATATTTTGACTACGTCGCTTTATCTTGGTAAATGTTCTGTTTATTTCAGAACTTGGTTTTGTGTGTTATTTATATTAATGTGTACATGTGTATATTAATGTTGACACTGAAGAAGTCAGTATCTAAAATAAAATAAATTCGAATTCATCAAGATTACAATAATTATACTCTTATTACTGACATCCCCAGTTAGTCCCCATAGTCTCAGGGGTGACAATGCATTAGTTGGTTGAGACTGAATGTGGGCCGAGCACCTTCCATCAGGTGTACTGTATGTCGATTTCCTCGTAATACAGTATAACTAGTAAAGCGATAAATATACTCTTAATTATATATAAAACGCTGTCTAAATATGTTTACTTAATTTTAGTTAAAACTTGTAATTTTATTCTGTAGTTTGGTTAGTTAGGAATTCAAAACATATTACGTGGAACCCCCGCCGTGCACAAGCTCGTCTCCGAACGGCTGTGTTTAATTCAGTTTCATATTAAACAAGTTGGGAAATAAGTTCTAGTTCGTGAAGATAAATTAATTAATTCATTATGCATTAGTGTTACTACACCGCAGAATATGTTATAGCGTTGTGTGTGTCCATGCTTTACGATTCCGCAGAATATATCATATAGTTTTATATCGCCTAGCTTTTACAACTCCTTAGAATATATTATAGCGTTTTGTGTCGCATATCCTTTATAATTGCGCAGAATATATTTTGGCCGTTTAATGTAGCTGAGCTGAACTCCGCTAAATATATTGTTGCCGTTTTGTGTCGCCTAACCCTTAAAACTCCTCTGAATATATTAAAGCGTTTTGTGTTTCATAACCTTAACAACCGCTTAGAATATATTTTAGCCGTTTGGTGTAGTCAAGCTTTTATAACTCCGCTGAATATATTCTTACCTGTTTATATCGCCTAGTCTTTACGATTCGTAAGATAACGACAAGAGAGAGTCTCCGAATTATAATATTCTTTTGTCATACAGGAATGACTAAGATTAATTGTCTCATTACCTGTAATTAGATCTCCGGAGCACGTAAGTAGTTATGCTGGTCATCTGAGAGGATGTGCAGCTTCCCCGATCGAACGGAGCCAATCTCTATCCTGTTTATTTGGATGAAATTATTTTTTTCTTATGTCTAATTTATTGATACATGTAACATTAAGCAGAAAGGCAAAGTGTCGTGCGGAGTCACGACGCCACGATTGATTATGAAGTGATAGTGACTTTGTTAGTTCTGGGTTGAATATATAATGGGAAAATAGAGCCTTGCGTCAAGTTAATCGGATTCAAAACAATCGTTTTACTGTCACGACTTTTTTTAATGAAAATCCGTGGTCAGTTCAGTATATGTTATAGCCATGTCTAAGATGCAGTGAAGCTATACCCTGTAAATAATAATTTATTTTTGTAGACGACCCTTGTTACTGGCGACAAGTCATTCGAACTTAGCCCTCAGGAATGACAACGCGTCTACATTGTGATTATCAAGGATAGATGAATGTGGGAATCACTTACGATTAGATTAACTGCGTGCTGTCACCCTAAAATAATCACAATAATTTTCTGTGAAATGATCTCTGCTTAAATGATTACTATGAATTGAGCTTCATCGTTATCGTGCCAACAATCTAATCTGTTCCTTTTTTTAATATTACGAACAGTAAACGAGCACAAAACTCACTTGATGTGTGAGTGTGACGATTGTGGCACATGGTATTACATCCATCCTCAACAAAGATTCAAGATGCGCATAAAGATGCCTTGGTAGTCCTGAGTGACCCGTATTGGGGTCTTCGGATACCAATCGATCATACGAAACACAGCAGCGTTAACATGTTATTTCAACCTGGTATTTTGAGAGGACGTGGTCCTCCCTCGGATGACCGACCTATTCATGTTACTGATACCTATGAAATTGCCGTTCTTCAGTATTGGCCACATCAAACCAAAAAAAAGTTTTAATTGGCTGTGAATTCTAAATTCAATTAATTTTGTTTTAAAAACATGACATTCTTTTTACAAAGTCAGTCTTTTGTTTATTGATTAGCTTTGTATTTTCATTACGTTTGAACATTTTTCGTCATAATGGATACTTTAAAAATTCGTGTAATTATGGAATATGAGTTCCGTCGTGGCATCAACGCGGCACAAAGGGCACGTAACATCAACAACGTTTAGAAGAGAACTTTACCAACGAACGCACAACCTCTGTTTGGTGGTCTAGTGCCGGTGTGATTCATCACAGTTTTTTACCAAACGACATGAGCATTACTGCAGATACATGTGAAGAACTGAAGACAATGATGGAGAAGTTTGCACATCTGCAAACAGCTTTGGTCAATTGGTCATCCCCACTGCTCCTACATGACAACGCGCGACCCCATACTGCACAACAGACAGTCTCCTAGCTGTAAGAGTTGGGGTTGGAAGCTCTACATCGTCCACCGTACTCTCCAGACCTTGCACCCACCGACTACCACTTTTTCCACAATTTGGACAACTTTTTAGCGGGAAAAAAATTCAATTCCCGAGAAGCAGTACAAAATGCCTTTGAAGAGTTTGTTGCCTCCCAGTCCAGCTGTTTTTTACAAGAAGGGCATCAATAAACCGCCACTGCTTTGGTAAAGATGCATCGATTACATGGGTGATTACTTTGAATAACATAAATAAATAAAGTTTGAAAAAAAAAAACTTTAACTTATTTCATACAAAACGGCAACTTCATAGGTAACGGCAAGACCTATTATATTTTTTTCTTCATTAATCTATCATCCGTTTGTTATCCCGGTACTATTTATTGAATTTTCTTAACTAGTCTATTTTTCCACGGAAAGTTCAGGTGAAAACGAAACTTTGAACGTTGCCTTTTTATTGGTATAAAACTGATTGGGAAGACATAAAATATGCAAAGCAATTAGAAAATTCTATTTGTTTCTGAAACTTTTATTTAAACGAACTTCGCTGCGATACTCGTATATACGCTACCGTTTACGAATTTAAACGAACTTGTTGATGTCGCTGCGACACTCGTATATACGCTACCGTTTACTTATTTAAACGAACTTGTTGATGTCGCTGCGACACTCGTACATACGCTACCGTTTACTTATTTAAACGAACTTGTTGATGTCGCTGCGATACTCGTATATACGCTACCGTTTACTTATTTAAACGAACTTGTTGATGTCGCTGCGACACTCGTATATACGCTACCGTTTACTTATTTAAACGAACTTGTTGATGTCGCTGCGATACTCGTATATACGCTACCGTTTACTTATTTAATAGCGCTTGTTTATTATTTTTAAACAAGCAATTAATTTTCTTTAATATTGTTTATCGAAACAGTTTACTCGTAGACGATAGAGTATTGCAAACATTTCTGTCGTCCTATCGTACACATCACAGCCCATCCATAGTCCACTGCGGAACACAGATATAATAATAATTTATTGTATACTTTAATCCTCTCAGAAACGTGTTAGCGAGCGCTTTTAATTACACAGAACGCGAGCAAACCGAAGCGTCAATAGTCTAATTGTTTAGGGTACTGTCCCCGGAGCTTAAAGTCGTAGATTTGAATCCGCCATTCGACTATTGTCGTCAACAATTCCTAACACACACTTATTCAGCTTAGTTGGAGCTTTTAACCGGAAATTAGTGATACTGAAAATAGCAGTGCTAGCATTTTAAAAAAATACATAAAAAGAAAACGGAGTTCAATCCCCGGCGCCGGCATCCGTTTACATTAATAAGACATTGTTTGAATCATATCATAGTGATTATTAGAAATTAATGAATGAATAAAATGTATAATATACATATAAAATAACTGATATAGGTGTAAACATATATTATGGTATAAACACATAGCCCCGTTGAGTTGATTCCGCCGGCTATTGTCAGGTCTGTGGCCTTCTTTTACCGAACCGAAGTATTTTGACCATCATTATTTGTAATGCTTCTATATTGTTTAGTTGCTGTTGTTGTAGTATTTACTAAAGAACTTTGAGGATTATAATTATTTCTAACTATCAACGGAGTTGTCTGTATGCTTGTATCAATTATTCTCAGCTTTCCTTAAAGTCCATAGTTTTATTTTACGCTTTAACGGGTAAAAGTAGAATATTAAAAGAAAAAATCAAATAATTCAAACACTTTTAAATATATAAACATAATTAATACGCCAGTAAAAGTATACTTTGTTTGAATAAAACTAATTTTTACGGATGTTATCGTTTTTTTTTCTATTATTTCTGTACCGACTTTTCGAGAGCTTTACACAATTAATGGTCACGAAGGACTAAATTGTACAGCATCCTCAGATCATTTTATTTCTTTCACTATAAAAAATTATTTCCTTTTTTCCAATTGAAATTCTTCTGCTAACACATGGTTCACAACGGTGGTCGAGTTGTAGATCTGAACCTGGGCCCTTAAATTTTGCACATTGTACCCTAAACCATAAGGCTATGGACGCTCCGTCGCGTTTTAGCCAATGAGCAGTATTCGAGGAATTATAAGCATTGTTATGTATTTTTTGTTTTTTAGTTAAAAGGAGATATTTTAGGATAAATTGAATCATAAATACGACATCCGTGTCTCTTTATAAACGGAATTCCTACTTTGTGTGTACTCAAACGTGAACGAGATACCTTCAAATTTGGCTTTCAAGGACGCTTTGCTGAACCGGCAAAGGAATTCACAGACGGGGCGACTAATGTAATGCTCATTATCGTTCTTAATATATTTTTATGTGAACGTCGGTAACCAAGTATTTTTATTATTATTATATATTATATTATTATTATATATTATATTTTATTATTATTATATATTATATTTTTAAACGCGTGTTGCCAGTGATGCCTTACGGTACAGAAACAAGATCCTTATGAGAGAGCTCGGTCCGGCAGCTGTAGAGAGGGCTATGCTCGATGTTTCTCTGATGATCGTGATAGAATACGCAACGTAGCTATCCGCAGTAAAACGAAGCATCCGTCATAGCTGAAGAGATCAGCCATCTGAAGTGGCAGTGGGCTGGCCGTATATTTATTAGAACGGATAACCGATGGGGAATAGTCGTTCTTGAGTGACCTAGGAAGTCGCAGTGTAGGACCACCCGCCTCTACATGGAGCGACGACCGACGCAAGTTTTCATTTTCACAATCCCGATGATGACGTGAATACAACCATTAAATATGTTTACGATTTTTTACACGTTGATTTTCATCTTTTTAAATCTCGGCGTTCCGAATGCTTTACATCTCTCATCGTCACGGGCAGGTTGTTTAAAATCCCAATGCCGTACTTAACCCAGGCTATCCTTAAGCTTTTAATTGTGATCTTTGGTTCGATCTACACCGAAAGAGTTCACGGTGCCTTGAGATTATGCAGATAAAATGCGTAAACTTTGTTTTATTATAGTAATATAACTTGATGGTGAACCATTTGATGTTAACATAGGCCGCCTCGCGGCATTGCGCCTACAGAGATAACGAGGTCTGTTCTTACAGTCGAAGGACGTCGCTCGCGGCGTGACCGGCCGCCCATCATTTGAATATCTATGTAATGAAGTGAACCTTGAGGACATGATAAGCCGGGTTGGGTAAGTAATCGATTTTAACGTTGATTTTCCATTGAACTAAAGTGTTGTATGTTTGCATAAATTCAAACTGATTTCTGTGTGTAGTGTAGCCCGCTACTTAGCTTATAGTGTTGCCCACTACGTAGCCTGTAGTGTAGCCCACTACATAGCCTGCGGTGTAGCTTGAACCATGATAAGCCTAGTTAGTTCAGTTATTGATTTACCGTAGTATTTGAATTGAACTAAAATCACAAATCCAATCATCATCACTTACCATCAGTGAGCTGTGTGATCATTTGGCACTTTAAGAGGTGAAAAGAGATATTGTAAAAAATATCCATATGAAGACGTTACGCAATGGATAGAATTTAGGTAAACTTTAAGGCTTTGGAAGGAAGCTTTAAGTTGAGCCCATTTCCTATTGAGATCAGCTGACACGAATCTGTAATTTCCTGCCCTTGCGACTGCGTCGCATCCTTACTATGTCCACGTCGTATCTTTAAATAATGTATTATTTTCCCTTGTTTAAAGAAAAAATAAAATCACACTATGATGATGATGATGTTATTATTATTTATTTTAAAAAATAACAAATCTGTGTAGGTACACGTTGCAGCTAGCTCATAGCTGCCACACGAATTATTCGTCTCGACCACGGAGGACCACGACCTCTCTAAAAGGGTTTTACGGTGTATTCAACTTTATTTGACACTGACAGATCCACGTTGCAGTTTCTTTAAAGTAAATTGTGTATTTAGGGTCTGCTACCACGTAGTACGTGCTCGGCGGTGCAGGAAAACCTCGCGAGGTAACCTGCGGCTCTACGAAATACATAAACAAAAATTCAAAAGTCCCCTAATCCGTAGTGACATATATATATACTTTATTTTTACAGTTTACCTGTAATACGCTCTATCACGCGCGGTGGTGCTCGAAGGAGGCGGTGAAGCGATAAGCAAGTATTTCTCACAAAACATTCCGCGCAAGTCCCCATCGGGAGCGCACGAGACTTCTCGGCTAGATAGAATATCCATTATTTATTATTCATAATTAAATGTAATATTATCTACATGTATATAATAATTTGCCGCATGTATGAAAGGTTATCAAGGTTTATATCAAAGAAAATTTAAGGAAAATTTATAAATTTGGATGGATATTTTGGTATGAAAATCTTTTTATGAGTCACGATTCAGTCCGATGTGACATTCAGTTAGACAGTTCTGCTGCCATTTTTAAAACTTGTATATTTCATAGCTAACATAACATAAATGTATCCTAACTTGCTATATCGCAATTTACCGGGGCCGGTAAAATATAAATACTCAACGATTTTGGGTACGGTTTGCGAAGCTTGAGGTCGAAGGTTCGAATCCACTAATATAATATATAATCCACGAATAGATGCCAATCTATCTACACTGCATTTGCATTTTTATTTATCTATAAAAATAATTTTTGTTATTGTATTGACGGTGACAAACGAGCACACAGTTCACCTGACGGAAGAGATTCCTGCAGCCCACGACACCCACATTCTTCTCACGGAATCAAAATGCAAATGCATTGTTACCTTTGACAACTAAGATCTAATGCTTCGTCGTAAGGTTCCCTACGCTCACTATACGAAACAACAGCGTTATGCAGCTATTCTGCGAAGACATGGACTTCGAGTATTCATGCTGCAGATAGAAACAAACTACAGTGTGTCTCTACCATTGGATGTACTACGCAAGTATAATAATTCATATAATATTGTACGGATCAATTTCGAGTACGTAAATATTTATTCCCTTTGATGACTACACGTGTTCCCGTGCGACCTAATGCGTTCAAATTTCCTCTGCACAAAATAATTTTGTACAATGTAAATCTAATTATTTCTAAAGCCTTATATAATTTCGACGATTTATTAAATGAAACTATAGTTAGTCCAGTAAAACTGTATATTGGACCAAAGCCAAGGTATTTTGTGGAAGGTCTGACATAGGCTATTACCATAATCGTCTTTACAATTTCCAACTTGATATAAAGAAAAGCTATTCGGAAAACCAGATAAGGTAATCCTTGGCATTTGCTGACTCATTTTATATTAATACTGAAATTATTGTTGCGTGTAAGGAACCAACTAAACATTCTTACTTTTGTTTTATGAACATGAATGGATCGGCTCGACTGGCGAATACCAGCGGAGTACAGTAGCATAGCGCTACTGTGTTTCGTATGGTGAGTGTAGGGATGAGACGGCCCCTCGGTCCTCAGGAATGAAAACGCATGTGCATCGTGAATCTTTGCTGAGGAAGCATGTACGACATGACCACAAAGTGCAGTTGTATAACATAAAGGATATCTTTATATTGAAAGATATCCTTTAATGCTTTTTCCGAATTAAATCAAACCCCGGTCAATGTCTATGAATACAAAGCAAAATATAAATGATTCTAAATGAATACTGTAATTATACTTTAAATAGAGCATCTGAAAGCCTGATTATCTGCGTCTCGTAGTCACTGAATCCGAAAACAGAGAGTATGCAAAATCGAGCAGTAAAAATGTTTTTGGATCAACATTTTTACTGCCTAATTTCACGCAGGATCTAACATAATTTTATCTCTTCTCAGTACCAAGAAATATTACTATATATAGTAAATATTACTACTCCGCTTACTTATTAAATTTATTATGTATATTATTCTTTACCTCGAATAAATATTGCCCCTAGGGTTTGTATCTTATAATTAATAGTTAAAAATACTTCCCGAGCGTATTTCTAGAAATAAATGTATTTTTAGAATACAAATCGTTTATGGATAAACGAAGAAAGAATAAAATTTAAATCCGTATAAACCCAGATATACTTTGGACGTTTCGTAAGTTGAGTAATCCGCTTAAAATAATTTGAACGTAAGCTTTTTCTAGGCGCTAAAGTCGGCACCAGTATCGGTAGGTTTTTTGTATTTTTTTCAAATTTACAAATAACAGGTATTCTGTTAAGGCAAAGTCTTGCCTCCGTCGTTCGTCCCATTAAAGTTGCAGCTACTAACCAGCTGCGTCGTAGCTCTTACACCATTAACATACATATACATTCAGCATCGATGGGCTTGTTCCACTACATTCTACATAATTCCTTTCGTTACCAGTTCCTTACTTTAATGTTATAACAAAATAATAGTACGAAGATTTTAATTTTTTTCATCGGTATTAAGATGATACGAAGTGTATGTGCATGAGCATAGGGAGCAACCTTACAACGTTAACCGTGATTTGCTGAATACAACATCTTACAACAAAATACAATATCTTACAACAAAATACAACATCTTACAACAAAATATAACATCTTACAACAAAATATCTTTGTGAAATGATTTGCGGTCTCTTCGGAAAGATTTATTTGCAGTTGCCTAATCAAATCAGGATGATCTCAAGCTAGTCAGAGACGGAAGAAAGACGGAATATTCTTAATCTATTTTACTATAACTTCGTACAAAACCGATCTATGAACTGAAACTTTTGCATGAAATAGTATATAAATAGGTAAATATATAGATTTACAATATATATAGTATTTCGTATGGTTAGGTTGACTGTGGCGACATCCAGGGACCCCATTACAGGTAACGAAACATTCCTTCTTAATTCCCAGCGGTGACAACGCATGAGTTTTTGAATCTTTTAAGTACGGCCACACATGTAACGCTGCACGGGCTAAGGGAATCGCCATCCATGCAGAACTGTGTGCTCGCTTGTCACCTTCAATACTACACGAGTGTATATTTCCAATTATGCTAAGATAGTGATAGAATATGGAAGGCAATGGAAGGCATTTCAATGTTCATATACGAATATTTTAATTTACATCATTTGAGCAAAGAATAATTTAAAGTTGAAATATAATGGAAGTACTTAGTAGAAAAGAACAACTAAATGTTTTCATTGTTTGAGGAAAACTCTATTGGGAAAAGATACCAAAGAATATTTATTTTTAGTGACAAAGCCCGACTCACATTTATTTTTATCTCTGTAACATTTGTCGTGGCAAAGCTTAAAAGAGAAAGCTTAGAAAGAAATAAAGTAGTGTTTTTTTATATCAAATATTTAGTTTTCATATTTTGTAATGTATATATTGTCTTTTACTCTAGTGTTTTTCTTCGTGATTATTAATTATTTTTGTTTAAATTTGTTTTTGTCGTTTATCTCCATTTCCAGTCATGAAATATATTTTCTTTCTTTCAATAGATGCAACCATCGGTTACTTATAATTGTTGTACGAACAGAAGGACGATAAGCAAGTTTTCATTAATTAGCTCATTTGTAATTCGCGTGCGGTCATACTTATTTTTTATTTCACAGTTACAGAAAACACTTAAAGTAAAGTGACAGTGTATATATATAAATCCCACAGCTGGGCATTGAAATCTTCATCTTCTCTAGAGAGGGTGTTAAGGTATAGTTTTGGTAAATGAGTACTTAAAATTGTGATTAACGATTAAATTATCGAACTCGATTTGCTGACGTACCGTGAATTAGAAGCGAGCCGTAGACACTGAGCTTCTACGACTTACAAAATACAAGTATTTTTTGATGTATTATACACACACATATTATGCTCAAGCAAATGCTCAAATAATCTCGTCGTTTAATAAATGGTGTTCATCCAGCGATATCTCTTAATATAATTGCCCGCATAGCCAAGTTAGGGTTGCCTCGCCTCACTATATTGTGTTTTATTTCATTTAGCTATATATAATAAAGTGCGCAAAATAATTTTTGCACTAACACTGATAGTATATTATTCCTAACTGAAATTTCAGCATTAACAAGTCTATTCAGTCATGAAAATGGCAGGAAGGAATCTGGCAGGAAGTGATCATCTAATGAACGTCGAATTAAAATCTAAATGTGTTTTCTTTTTAAATAATAATTAATTGTAATGTGCCACAAAAAATATAATAAATATTCTTTTACAATTTTAAATAATGAATACACTTTTTTTATAAATATTTACTCCTAATTTACGCTCTCTGAAATCAGATAAACTTTATTACTTGAAAAAAAAAAGGTTGGCAACCCTATGTGCTGTGCATTCGGACGCCGCCCGCAGTATAAGCTGAACGGTCCGATGCCCAGGATACCCAGGATCAACACAGTAACGCATGTCTAACTACTTATTTTTTATAAAATACAAAATTATTTTTATCATCGATAATGTTTTGATATTATTCATTCCAACGAGTGATGGATCTTACATTATTTGACGCACTTAGATAGATACGTATTCTCATATAAACGCAATATGTTGCGTGCTATTTATTTCATTTAAAATTACTATCACTTATTACAACATTTTCGTTGATGTCATATAGGAAAATTGTGAATCACTTACGATGCTCTAAAGATATGGTAATTAATGATATCAAGTATTTCAATAAGTTAAACACAACACATAACGTAGCTAGAAAACCGATACTAGGAAAACAACCCAAGTGAAGACTTATCCGTTTGCAGATGTTTGGTGCTGGAGGGTCGAGAGGTGAGTCCGGAAGAATAATTAGAAGGCGATTATGTGAGGCAAACTTATTTAAAAGAATATCTCATAAGGTACCAATTATGACGAAAGTATATATTAAAGCAAGATTAGAATGTGCAGGAATATGTGAACGTTCATTTGACTCGAAACGAATTCGACCGTCCGTGAGAATGTACTGTTTTCGGATGAAACAAAAATATATATGATTTATTCTGAAATGAAAACAATAATGAGAAGTTCTCCAAATAACGAAATGGATCCAGAGTATAGGCAAATAGTAGACATTATACCCCTGTGTGGGGGTGGCACTGCTGCAAAGGACATGCATCAAAAAATTTATAACTTTACATAATGACTAAAAAAAGTCTATAATTGATTATAATAACTTTATTTTAATAATTATTTATTATTACATAATTACTTTTATTTTTTCGTAGTTACCTAGTAAGCGTGTCTTTAATTAGATGGCCATACCTTTGTTCATTTCAAATGCAGCTTGAAATATATAATAGTTGAACCGAATAAAAATGTAGGACTCAAGACGTCCTCTTTTGAAAATATTTCTAATATTTATCTTACAACGCCAACAAAAATGATTTAAATGTTGTTGCAAGTTCCTATTGGATTAAAAATAAAAATGAAAAATCAAAAATATCATTTAACATAATATCCCTTGAGTTTTGAATTACGTCACCATCACTATATACCTATAAATCGCTCTGCTGAGTATAAGTAAAGGTGCCTTTTAAAAAAAATTGTTAAAGTTATAATTAATAACTTCATCGTTGCCAGCGCTGGAGATCACGCTCGGTTTGCTCTCGTGTCGTGAAGGATGTATCGTTTTACTCATATCGACAAATTATACATCACATATAAAATTATTATTATGTATTCTATAGAGTTGTTTTTATAATAGAGGAAGGCAAACGAAGAAGTGAGAGTCTCTAGGTCGTGAAACACGATACAAGTTCGTTGTATCATGTTAGATAGCCCGCACCGCTGAGGTGTTCCTCCGTCGCGTACATTCCTGGCTCGACTAACGTGGAACGCGGGCTAGCTCACATTTCTTGTTTAGATAAGAAACCACATTACTTTGTAACTTGAATACGTAGTAAGGGGACGTTATGCAATGTTACTTAATTATTTTGATATTTATTTTCCAGTTTTGGTTTTCATTATAAACTCGAAGTACGTCACTGGAAGTTAATACGGTAGCTTTGTTTAATGAAAGTATCACGATTTTTTTAAATTATATGACAGAGTTGTAACATTGGGTGACAACGAGCACGCCGCTGACCTGATGGTAAGTGACGAGCACAGCCCAGGACATCTGCATCCATCCGGATAAAAGGATCCGAATCAAGACGGAACGGACAAACAGGTAAAGTGGAGAGAGAATGAATTGGGTCCCTGAATCCCTACACTCATACGAAACATAGCAGCGTTTTGGAGCTATTTTAGTCTGTGAGAGCGGCCGTGCTTTTTTCAGGCTTATGGCCGCTGTTAGCCCGAGGAATTTTACAGTTTCGCCGGGTTGAGAGGTGACCGAGCGCTTATGGCGCTCAGTCGAGACCTCTAGTGAGTAACTAGCACAAGGGCTCCCAAGAGGGTGTGTCCGTGCGTTGGAGGGACTACCTATGCAAGTTTGCAGGAAGTAGATGGATGCAGCTGGCTCAAGATCGTGCTTTGTGGCAATCTGTGGGGGAGGGCCATGTCCAGCAGTGGGCTGTGGGCAGGCTGTGATGGTGGTGATAATTGTAAGTATAAGATTCTTAATAAGAAGATACTATAAAAAATATATAATCAATAAAACAATTAGGGACAAAAGTTTACGACAAATCTTTAAGAGTTTTATAAATATAATAGTGACGTAACTGGGTATCGGCAAAGTTTCTAAGCCACGACTGCCACAACATATGACTGGAATAGATACGTAATTAAACTTGTCGTTGTATCTTTTATTTATTGCTATAGGAAGATAGAGAGTGGAGTCTTACAAAGATAGACTACTCTAATATTTAATATCAGATTTATCATGTAGTACGTAATAAGGTCATTTTGTGTTACATGACATATTGCAAAGTTGTTTCTTATTGTTTTTATATCTTTAATTATTCACTGCGAAATACTAATAAGTCTTAAATACTTCTCTTCTTTCTCTAAATAAGGGATTCCCAAAATGGACCCCTTAGAGTCGATATCGATTTCCCGGGTGTCAAAAACGAAATGATTTTGGGGGTCAATGAGTAAAAATCGACCCATATTAATTGATAAAAGTTCTTATTTTAAACTTTCTACTGTGACTGGCTAATATTTTAGTAGGAAGTATCATTTTTCTACTTATAAAAACTCAATAAGCTTGCACTTGGGTTGAATTATTTATTTGCGTTTCAAGAAATTACATAGATAATTAAAGCGATTGAAAAGGAATTTATAATATGCTTAGTTACCGGCGCGCGTTAATACCGTACCAAACATTTTTGCAGCTTATGAAAAAATAAACAAGGCAAGTACTAAAAGAGTTTTAATAATTCGAAGTATTTTTTGAAATTACTTTAGCAAAAATTATAAATGTTTAGTTTAGTTTAGTGATTTGTACCTAAAAGTACAAATTTTCTTTACAACAGTGACTGTATCCAAGTTTATCAATGAGTAAGTTAATGACCATACCGATCATTCAGCACCTAGGTGTGATAAAAATAAGCTGGAGTGCAAATTTAATTTTTTTATAGTTTTTTTAAGTAGTTTCTTAAACGTAAAGTTTTTGATTTGCAGGTTTACTGCAAGGTTTATTATGGCAGACACAAACAAAAATTCAGACAATAAAGTTTAGACTAATTGAAGTTTGGATACATTTCATCTCTATCAAATCAACACTTGACGATGTGTCTCATGTGAGTCACTTAAACAAAAACTAGAGAAAAGTCCAGCCATAAGATTCATGTTTGCGTCATCATCTATGCAAGACGTTGATGGTTTACCCGCGTCCTATAATATATCTTTACTAATAGCGAAGTCGGGGAAACCTCACACAATTGAAGAACAGCTTATTTTACCAGTTATTGCGGAGTTCCTTAACAATATATTGCAGAAGCCCGCATATGATATTATAAAGAGAATTCCTTTGAGCAATAACACCGTTCAGAGACGAATAGATGTGGAAAACATTTTGCGCATATTTAGAGACTGATACCAGAGGAGAATCGATTTTTCAGGCCGTGGAACATTTTTTTACCGATAAAACTATCCCATAGAAGAATACTCATTCTGTTGCGGCTGATGATGCACCATCTATGGTTGGTCATCATCGTGGTTTCGTAGCCTACTTAGAGCGACAACTGCCTGAGGTACCGGTCATTCACTGCTTGATTCACAGACAGCATTTAGTAACAAAAAATCTGAGTGCTAGATAGCATTAGGCTTTATAATATGTTAAAAATGCTTACAACAAGATTCGAAGCAATTCTTCGAACTCTCGGTTATTTGCTCAGCTATGCGAGGAAATAACCGAGAGAATAACCGAGAAAACGACGAAGTCTTTGCTCGGCTCTTTCTGCGCTCTGTAGTTTACTGGCTATCAAGAGGCTCTTGCTTAGTAAGATTTTTGAATCTATGTTGAAGCTATATTTGAATATATTCTGGAGTTTTTACAAGAAAAAGATACGAATTTGAAAGAAAATCTAAGCAAGTGTAAAACAGATATTTATTACTTGGCTGATATCTGTGGCATCGCCAGAAATGCTTGAAGACGATGTTATTTTATTATATGTCACTCACTTGGACGCATGAAACAAGGATTTTACTTTATGGAGAATGAATCCGTACAATATCACAGCCATAGAAGAAGCCAATAAGTAAGGAAAGTTAATTACCAACCAATACTCAACCAAGGCTAAGAAGCTAAGAAGTTCTCGTTGAAATGCAACATTGAAACACAATATACAGCATTGTGAAACACTGTTGAAAACTACCTTAACACTTTTCCATCATCATATCTAGTCAAAAAAGGCTTCAGTGTGGTTATAAACATTTTAATAAAACGAAGAAACCGTATGAAAATCAACGAACGCGGAGATTTAGGGCAACTCACCAATATTGAACGGGATTTAGTTAGAGTGGCAGGAAGTCACCTGGTTCATCCATCACACTGTTTTTTTTTATCTTTACTTTGCGGTTTTAATGTTTTTTTTCTTAACATAATGTCAGCTACTTAAGTATTTTTACGTAATTTGTATTAACTACACTTGATATTTACTGAACTTTGTCTATTTTTTTTGTTAAATTTTGATGAGAAAATTATATCAAGTTTACTCACTAAACCAACCGCAAAGTTTTTAAATTAAAAAGTATTTTATATCAATAGGAACTAGAGATAGGAGTTTTATAGTAATTCGGCTATGGGGTTCAATTTGGAACAGGGGTCTCTTGCCCAAAGTAAAACTAAACTAGTTTGGAAATCCTACTCTAAATTCACAGACACATAATTCTTTCAAGAAGTTTTCATTTTGGATCAAGAGTGAAGTAAGCCTGTACTTAATATTGTAATTATTGTTGTAATTTCTTAAAAGAAATAAAATTCCCAATTTTGCACAATCTATTCATACTACAGCTGACTTGTAGCCTAAAAAGTCAAACGACGAGTCTAGGGGAATACATACACAATATACATTTATATGTATGTATGTATGTATGTATGTATGTATGTACAACCCACTTCCAGACGTCTGAACGATCATCTAATTTTGCAGACATAAAGAATCGATGGTAAAACAAAAATTTCATGACTACTTGATGTTTTGAGTGTCTTGGAAACCAATTCCAGTCGCCTGGTCAAAACTGCCTGAAACTCCCTGGAATATTCTCTTCTATGAAAATGTAGCACAGTTAGTGCTACATTTCCATACGTTTAATAGCATTTCGTAAAAAAGTTATTCTTGGTCTGCCCATTATTTTCATTTAGTTACCTCTTGATGAGAAATAACATATCGGCGTATCGATTTTGACACTATATAACATATACAAGTGTTTTTTTGTTTAGCATGAAAAGCTGTGTTATTTGCCAATATAAGCACGGTAGTATAAAACTCTCACACAAAGGGTGCTCTGTGCTGACTTCGGTTTGAAACCGTTATTTGCCAGCGATTACTTTTACTCTCATGATGATTTTTGAAAAAAATATTCATTTCAGACATTGTAATAAATTCTTCATTACAATCATCTATTTCATGCCATGATACTGTCTTTCCAACTCCTGAAATCGCTTTACATACGTATATATACAATACGTAATAAGTAATTACATGGAATGCCTTTATGTTAAGAATTCTGCCCATATTTATTCTATTGTGTGTAAAGAGTACCAGAACTACAATTGTACAAATATGTTATTTTTACAGTGGTTGAACCACGTTTCAGCTAATTTTCTAGTTGAGATATGAATGGGTTGGCGCGACCGACGAAGGACCATACACTCACAGTATACATACTTGTAGAAACGCGGGGGGTTGTCGTTTGGACAGGGATGCGATGGACGGACACCCACCATGTGTCCCTACATCGCATCCCTGTCCGGGGACCCAATTAGAGGTAATGAGGTACTCCGTCTCAGTCCTCTGGAGTGGGAGCGCCTGTGCATCATGAATTTTTAGTGATGGATATACTTGTACATATTATGGATTGCAGTTATCTTTACCGTCAAGTGAAATACGGTGCCTTTGATACACTTGTGAGCAAAAAATTCGGCTCGAACGTCATGCACGAGGTTGCTGAGCCCTGCATTATAACTTTCTTTTTGTATTATTAAAGCTGTATGTTTTCAATTCTAAATAGTGTAAACAAATGTTATCTTTTCCAACAATACGACAAAAAACATGTTGTTATTACTAATCACGTCCGTAGTAATGCCCTATAAAAACCTGATCTGCCCTTACCAGTACTTACTGTAACTTATCAGTAAGTCGTTAAACGTCATCCGGTACACTTATTCCTTATTATTAAACACAGACATGGCCAAAAATGGACACGTCTATTGAAAAATGACTCACGCGGTTGCCCTGCCGAAGCAAGGCCAGACTCAGGGAGAAGTGGCTCGTGTGTCAAACATGAGCCAGTCTGCTGATGTGATGCCAGGAGACTGGTAGTTTTAACTAAAAAAGAGGATCCGGCAGAAGAAAGTGCACATGAGCGAGGGATGACTGATTCACCGGCAGTGCTTTGCTCAGAAAGCGGGCCCTCTCCGGCGTTCAAGTCCAACAGGAGCTCAGAGAAACGTGAGGAGTGGCTGTCTACCCGACTACGTTAGGCAGGCAAGAGAACACGTGAACTGGACGGATGAACAGTAGAACTCTATTCTCTTCGCAGATGAAAGCAGTGTTTCTCCATGGTAGATGACAACGGGTCTACAGAAGACCTAGAGAATGGGTCGCCCAGTGCTGCCTAAGTGGCATTTGTAGGAGGTTCCTCGATGGTGTGGGCAGGTATTTAATTGGAGGCTACACTAACCAAACCTAACCAATATATTTAAGAGATATAAGGGGATCATGTAATTAATGCGGGACAATGCCCATCCACATATTGCAGCTTCTGTTCGACGCTACCTGCAGGAGGTCGAAATTGAGTGGCGAGCATGTAGTCCGGACTTCAATCCTATTGAGCGTTTATGGGGCGAGCTTTAAAGAAAAGTGCGGCTAGAAATCCTGCAGCAGCTACGAGATCAAAGCTTCAAGCCGCATTCGCTGAAGAATTCGTTTCTCAAGGAACAGTGAAAAACCTAATCCGGTTTATGAAGCCAGCCAGAGTGGAGCCGAAGTAGCATTTTCTATTATCTTTTTAACGCACTATATAAATGTTTTATACAACCAAAAATTCAAAAATTCTTGGATAATAAGATTCATCGTCGTTTCATACTCAAAAAACCTTATCATGTACCGATTATAGTCGAGCACACGACACTCAAAGTTTTTGTTTTTGTCGAGTATATCTTACCTAGGGCAAAAATTCCGGCTAGATAAGTTTAATTTCGATCCAGAAGTTAATGGAAGGATCCATCTCGCATGGATCCAGGTGGAGTACAGAAAACAGCCGTATATAACCGCGTTTGTCACAAAGTTTTTATCGTGAAATCAAAAGGCCCATTGAAATGAATATACCTTTCAACGGGACAAGCGTCATCCATCACTGAACTTGACCGAGTCAGCTCAGTACAAAAGTGCTTTTGTATAGATCCGGCAGTAAAATCCAATTGTTTACCTCGCTAGCGGCCGCACACAATGATACAACAAGGGTCTGCTCAAAATAATGGACAATTTTGTCTTTCAGAGGTGCTACCCAAATTGGGCAACTTCAGTAAATCTGTTCATTTTAATTTGTTTTTGTTTTGATTCATTACTAATTGCAAAACTTATTTCCATTATT
The DNA here is from genome assembly GCA_029286865.1 of Teinopalpus imperialis. Classification (NCBI taxonomy): domain Eukaryota; kingdom Metazoa; phylum Arthropoda; class Insecta; order Lepidoptera; family Papilionidae; genus Teinopalpus; species Teinopalpus imperialis. The sequence continues at coordinate 18,678,463 of JAGSMU010000003.1, forward strand.
AATCATGTTGATACATTCTTTTGAAAAGTTTCATTATTGAATTGAATAATCTATTCCTTGTTTGTTTTGATATCATTAGTACTTCTCTGGTGAAAGGAGAAATCCTTGGAAATATACATATTTTTTTTAACCTTGTAAGAGCTTGTTTCTGGCTACAGCTATAAGGTCGGGTTAAGCGGGTAAGGATGGGCCTACACTGTTCCCCCCCGAAGGGTTCTCGCTTTGTCGTAGCGGGGGGGCTTAGTAACCGTGGTATGGAGTTAACCACGGTGAAGCTAAGAGGAACCCAATCGGCTGGCCTAAGGCGCTCTAAGGCCAGCCCGAGGAGGCCGCTCCGGGCGAGTTTGAGCTGAGCTCGCCCGGATGCGTGTCGGTGGGCTGCGGGGAGCTGATGGACGGAGCGAGGCCGTCCTAAGCACCATCCGCAGCCGAGGCAGAGTCGGGGGAATGGGGTGGCGGTGCGGGGACTGTCAAGACCGGTATCACGCATCGTCGCCCCCATCCTCCGCATCCGAGACGGAGTCGCGGAGGGAGGGTAGTGTATCTCCCTATCCTCCGCGACTCACGCGGGGGTCGCACCGCTGATGCGGCTGTGGTGGGGCCGCGGGTTCAGTGGAGTGTTGGTTGTTCCCGCCACTCTCCCTGTCCTCCGCGGCCGAACATTGGTCGGCGGCGAGCCTATCACCAGATCCGCCGCAGGGGGCTGGGACTTTCCTGGCCCCCATGGCCTCTGGCGGGCGGACTCGGAGGAGTCCGCTTCCCACCTACAGAGGAGGCCGAGTTAGAAGGTGCGTCCGTGTTCCGGCGCTCTTTGCCTGAGAGGGGTGGAGAGGGAGGTGTCCTCCCCCGGAGAAGGGGCCGTCTGGTCGGCCGGCGCAGGCGGGGTCGCGGATATGTGCGAAAGCGTTCCCGAGACCCCGCCATACGCGACGAAGGAGGAACACCATGGGGTTTTAGTCGGTGCAAGTCCGACGTAAGTCCTGCGGGGGCAAGGGTGGGTATGCGTAGGCATTTCCCCATGTAAAAAAAAAAAAAAAGGGCCTACACTGTTACAGTAATGTCGTCAACAAGTCATTTCATCTCAGTCGTAAAGGGTGCGACGCGTGTGCACTTGAAACTATATATATATATATATATGTATATCATGGATCATTATTCTATTCATTATTTCTGTGTGAATTGTGTGCTTATTTATCACCACTAATATTTTAGTAAAAATATCATGTGTTGTATTGTTGTCGAACTTTATCACCATTGAAATCATGACACATCCAATGAATATAAATTTTCATTTCGTTTTGAAAATAAGTTTAATTAAAATGATCAAGTTTTGCCAGAGTTCTTTACAACGTTACGTACGTTGTAAAGAAGAGCTCATGTCATATAGTAAAGTATAAAAGACAAAGGAGAGGCCGCCCTTTGAAACAAAGGAGGTTCGGCCGATGGATGACGACGTTCATAATGAAAATGTTAATCACGCTATGCGAGTAAGTATTTACATTTCCCCGACTGGTAATGAAGTCGGAGAGGTGCCAAATAAAGTAAACTATCAAAGTAATTTTAGATTATCTTTCAAAATATTACAAATATTAAATATTTTCTTAACAACGGCTCAAAGAGATTATAAACGAACTTTATGAAGCGATGGTATATCATCGTGTATCCAGACTTCTGACATTATTCTACTACCACAATATCATATAAAAATAATATGGTATTTTAATAGTGGCACAGCCCTACTGAAACTTGTTTCTATCTGCAGCATGACTGGGTCGACTCGAAGGGCGAAGGACCACGCTCTTGCAGAATACCAGCGCAAAATAGCAGCTTAACGCTGCTGTGTTTCGTGTGATTACTGGTGACGAGGCATTCGATGGTAGTCGTCAGGGGGGAAGGGTCAAGCACATTATGATTCCTTATCGAGAATAACTGTTTCTCACTCCTAATACAATAAAAATGGAAAAATGTAAAATTCGCAGTCTAGAAGAATGTCAGCACGTCGTCACTTTTATTCCCGTTGTGGATGAAAGCATCGTATCTTGTCATATTATTTAACACCACATGTCTTAAAGTAGAGCTTCCTGTACCAACCTTATAAAAGGAAGCTATTCAACGATTTTCTTATATCTTCGGCCAAGAAGTTCTAGAGACATTAAGCTTGAACGGTGAAGGGGTTGCTAACAAAATCAGTGAAGTGATGAAAAGTTCTAATCATTAGATTTGAAGTGGATCGCAGGTATCTGTTGTAAAATTAGGAAAAGTATTGAAAATTATCTTTAAGATAAGGAGTACTTGGATCGTTCGAGATACAGATGAGGACAAGTAAATTTCTAGAGTTACGTCTTTGCTGAATTGTGAGCCACTTAAAGAGAGTACTATATTGTCAGATAAACATGAACTTCCTTGGGATACCCACAATGATCTTGGCATTTGGAATGATTGATGAACACTCCAAAGCGCGATGACCAATTATGAACAGCTATTAGGCTATTAGGTTATTTAGGTTAAAATTCAACTTGTCAACCGCGCTGTGGAAGTCCTCAATATTCTCGTAAAAGTATACCTTGCAAACCGACAGATCCATTGTAATAGGCAGATTGTGAAATCTGCTCATTGTGATGACTCATCGCCCACGTGGATACATTGAAACTACTCTCAAACCTTGGGAGAAACTTTAGAAAAGTCCACAAGCGCCATCACTGGCACTTAATCATCAAGAATTTTTTTGTAAACGCCTAATCTAAAAATGCTAAACTTTAAACTATAACGAAAAATAATAGCTGATTAATTATTTACTATATTAGTTATATAGTAAATAATTAATCAGCTATTATTTTTCGTTATATACAGATTAATAAAATAAAACGTCTCGGATATTAAAATTTAACTATTGTTATTTATTCGCCTGTAAATTTCCTTCGCCTTTAAATCTCCTAAGTACGAAGTTGAGATATATTTGCTAAATGAAATATTTAGAGCTCTTTCGCAGCGGCGTAAACTAAATTGTCAGTTTCATAAAAAAGTACTTAAGAAGCTAATAACTTTTATTTAGATACTGTTTTTTTAATTAAAAGTTTATAATTTAAAAGGTCAAGTATCGGCCTAGATCCTACTGCTGGGCATAGGCCTTCTTACCACATCATTAGAGCATAGTCACGAACGCGGCTATAATGCGGATTGGGTGACACTTCTCATGTCTTGAAATATATATTTATCTCCGAGGCATGAAATTTTATACACCGCTGAGTACGTGGTAAATTAGCAATTACGACAGGAAATAAAAAGGTTCATTACTGCCGGCGCCGGAAGTCCATTATTGAGGCCAATGGTGTCGACAATTACATTATTGGGACTTACGGTGTTGGCGATTACATTATTGGGACTTACGGTGTTGGCTATTACATTATTGGGACTTACGGTGTTGGCTATTACATTATTGGGACTTACGGTGTTGGCTATTACATTAGTGGGACTTACGGTGCTGGCGATTACATTGGGACTTACGGTGTTGGCGATTACATTATTGGGACTTACGGTGTTGGCTTTACATTATTGGGACTTACGGTGTTGGCTATTACATTATTGGGACTTACGGTGTTGGCGATTACATTATTGGGACTTACGGTGTTGGCGATTACATTATTGGGACTTACGATGTTGGCTATTACATTAGTGGGACTTACGGTGTTGCCAATTACAGCAAAGGCATCTTGGTAAAGCTACATGTTTAGTAGCGCACTTGCTTGGGAGGGCAAACGAGCAGACAGTTTACCAGATGGTACGTGATGACTGCGACCCATTACATCTATATACATCCTCAACAATGGATCAGAATGCTCATGTGTTGTTACCTCTATGGATCTCCCTATCTTAATCCATGGATCCAGGCCTATTAGGTCTTCGGAACCATACACTCACCACACTGAACACAGCACCGTTATGATGCTATTTCACGCTGGTATTCTGAGAATGCGTGGCTGGTGGTACCTCTGCGGTTGAGTTGACCCAATTCTGCCCCAGCTATAGTTGCAACCACTTCTACCACTATTGGGTCTAGAAGGTATTTACAAGACCCCGAGATTTCTTTTGAGTTGGGTCGTTTTCATCCTAAAGCAATATGTAAACCTTTATCATTATTGATTTGTAGTTCCTTAAGATAATACACGACTAACTTAAGAGTAACAGTCAAAGTTTATTCAAATACCAAATTACCCATGACACCGAACGGAATAGTTTTATTTACCTTTCCAACTACGTAATGACATACAGTTTACACTGAACTGTAAAATGTAAATGAAGATGGTGATGTCTTCCTGTTCGACTTCGAGCGCGACCTTGTGTTCTCGTTACTGCCAGCCACTCACGCGTCGTCTCCTTCCCTGCACGTGCAATACAGGGAATATCAGGTGCACAAAACATACATATAACATGCCCAGGCGTGAATACTAACAATTTGTGGGGATCGACCCCAAGCCACGAGATTCAGGAATCAGGAACTCTAATTACTACAGCACGCGGCCATCAACCTGTAAATATATATGTATTTTAAATTCAGACTCGTATAACTTAAATGACATGAAGAAGTTTTAATTGTTTTTTGTATCTTTTTAGAAATATTAGTAAAACATAAATCATATTGTCTGGCATATTGTAGGAAGCCTTTATCTTATCATAAATGGAGCTACTTTGACATACTTTTTAACAATAACCAGTCTCTGGTACAAATTTATATTCACGACTATTAAGAGTTTTCCCATTAATAAGTCTTAAGGGACAAAGATAGAAAAAAAACTTCACCCAAAGAAATAAATAATCTAACTTTTTCTTTCTGTCACGTTGTTGTTATCTTCTCTAACAGCATCTGTTAAAAAGTTAAGCTTATCTACGTAACTTGTTTGTGGGGGAGCGTACGCCCTGGTAAAGAAAAATGTTTACGATAATATATTCTAATTTTTAAGATTTTCGTACTGTTTAATGTCTTGTAGTATACACAACCGTACGTACTTGCGTAGCCTATGTCTTGGGTTTGATTCTCAGCCATACAAGAATTTTTCCATTACAAAATGTTTGTTTTCTGGTGAGGGTTATCTGACAGTGTCTGACATCATAAATATCTATATTATCGTATATTACGTCAGTCATATTTCGAACAGAAACGCTGCAGCTTGCTTATGGCTACGGCATGAGTTAAAGCATTATGATAGTGTTTATTAAAGACTACGCCAAAAGATTGACTTTAACAATTCACCCAGTGCCCAGTGAGCATTGCAAACAGCACCGGCAGAGTTTAGCCTCTCGTGTAGCTCTCGCTCATTGATGACGTTCCATGTGTTAACACAAACTATTTCTTTTGTACAGTTGCAGTTTGTTTGATTTTGTATTCAAATTGTACGTTTTTGTGATTGTTTCTTTAAAATCTATATAAAATCACACAAAAAATTTTTCTAGAAAATTTCCAATAATTGATATTAAATTAAAAAAAAACCTAAATGTACCTTTGTTACAATTAAACAACCACAATCCATTGATTTCGCATGATGATCGAAGTTGCGTTGTAGAGTTCTTACTTGGGATGCTTAAAGCTCTTCCTTCATTTTTTTTTTAATTATGCCATATAATTCAAATAAATGCCAGTTTCCAAAAAAAAAAACAGGTATAAAATCATAGGGGAACTATTTTTAAAAAGAGAAGTTATATTAGGAAGACTAGAAGCGAATACTGTTTTCATGGTTTTCTTTTTTTTTACAAATATAATAATTTATTAAAAAATAGGCCGTATATTTATATACGTATTTCATTTATACTTCAAAGCTAACCTTTAACATTAATAACACTATGGATCAATAAGCTGAAGGTTATTGAGGGGCAACCTCGGTCTGGAAGTCGGACCCCCTCCCACTAGATGAACCGGTGATCAATGCAAGTTTAGGGGAGGAAGTCGGTGGATGCTGGTTTACCCTTTAATGGTAATCTATGGCGGAGGGCTGCCTTTTACAGTGGACTATAGACAAGTTGTGATGATGAAAATGAATAAAACATAGGTATTTGTTTACCTGTTGAACCTTTACTATCTGACTCTTGTTGTTATTAGCAATTTTACGACGTGCTCGGCGGTGAATGAGATCACCATGAGGAAACCTGCAGCTGTCACCAATAATAAAAATAATTAAAACCAATCCCAAGAATTCCCGTCCAACAATTAGTATTAGAGGTGCGTGGACAAAGCTCCAACACCCTCTTTAGGGAGGAATTATGGCCGGCAGTATGATTTATATATATTATAGCTACTTTAATTTACTTTCCTTACTCACTCACACATACTTACTCATATTCATTTATTATAAAGTAAACTACGGTATAAACCAGTAAACGCTAGGCATTGACTAGTTAGGGTTGCCGAGCATGAACTTAGATTACCCAAATCCGGCGGAACGCGTTGTGATTTATCTTGCTCTTGTCTCTTTTATCTATCGCTGCGGAAGATATATGAACTTAAATTAGTTAGTACCAACACTCACATATCTGATAAACGTGTCTTGACCAAAAGGCAAACTTAAAACGGATATATTGAATGGAAATACATTTATTAATAATTCTTTTAAATTTAATTTTTTTATTTATATGAGGTGTGGCAAGCACTAACCACAATGCCGCAGAACCGATGGCCGCTGGCGCAGACAGGCTCTTGAGTGAACACTGCGAATACGCAACCCTGCAACTAATTAGGGCCATGGTATTCGTAGAGCAGTGGGCAGAGACTGGAGAAGAGCTGAAGAACGAGTTCAGTGACTTGTCATGGAAGAGGCCTGTGTCCAGCAGCGGCCTAATGCAGGCTGATGATGATGATGATGTGGCAAGCACACAGTTCACCTGCTGGTGAGTTATGACTACGGCCCTTTTTAATGAGCTTAGTGATATACGAACTGCTCTCAATGTTTCCTCTGCGTTATGCGAACCCATATTACCTGTGGACCTCCTGCATAAAACAAATAAATGAGTAACAATTTATTTTAGATCGAATTTACGTTGACATATTTTAAGCATTACTTCTAAAGCGGTTTGATTTATCATCCGATACGAGTCGCGGACAGCGTATCACAATGGACTTTGTCCTTTGTGTTACGTTTGTGCTTTTAAGCGTTTGTTGTCGACTTTTATTTATTCCCTTTACTGTATTTGGGACAATGGTAAATACAGCTGCGATGGAAGGCTTTTAGCAATACAATTTATTTATCTGTGTACTGTATTGTAACGTAGTAGTAACATAATCGTATCAGGGTCCACATGCATTTTTTTTCTCGCTACAGCATGAATGTTGGCTTGAGATGCAAAGGTCACATAATACCAGCGTTAAATATAAGTCCCGATGTATTTAGTTCTGGCAACGTATCTGCCAACGTATCATTTCTTATCGAGGATGAACGTGGGTGTCGTGGGCCTCAGGGTGATCCCTTCCCATCAGGTCGTTTATCACCTTCAATAAAAAAAAAAAAAGAAAAAAATCCAGCGTGCCAATCGATTTTCAGAATCATTGCCATTTACAACCGCAACTCAAATTAGTAGTAAGCTATATTTATTACTATATTCTTTAAAATAAACTTTTAAACGTTAAACCTGGTAATTAGTCTTATGATGATATTATGATTAACAACTTTTTACTTTTTGTTAAAACTTAAAAACGTTTAACATGCGAAATATTTACAAACTTTAACAAAATGGAAAAATCTTAGTTGCCAACCTAATATATCCTGATGTTTTCACGAAAAGGAGATCACTGAAGAATTAGAACACGATATGTCGAGCGGACCCGTTCACGTTGCAGTTAGCTCTTAGCATAGTTGCTAGCTATTAACAGTGTGGCTGCTGTAAAACTGTTAACGTGTGTTTACTCTTACACATTTTATAACCAATTCTTCACCACGTGTTCGTTTTACATTCTTATTCATTCACGAGGCAATCATCATCATCATCGTTGAAGCCCAGCCCTGGTCCACTGGGGAGGCCTATCCCCCACAGACTGCTGTAGTACTCGTCTTCGGGGTCGCCCTACGCTGCGACGGCCAATACAAGGTTGCCACTCGAGAACCTTACTCCCCATGGGTTATCGGTTCTGCGAGCAATAATACCTACGAGACAATACAAACATTATTTTGTATGTTTATGTATATAGTGCATACATATATATGTATGTAGTACATACATATATATATATATATGCACATTTATTTACGAGAACCTCAAAGCAAACCGCGATCATTTATTGCCGCCTCAGCGAACCTCGTAAAATATCACGAATACAGTTTATTATGCGTGACCTCTAAATAACGAGTGAGAACCCTCGGCGGAGCAACGTGAACAAACGTACACACGGACAAGTTACACAGACGACACAACGGCAGCGCGCACGTCCATTTATATTACATATATAAACTAAATTAAGAATTTACTTACTTAACTAACAATAAACTTAATTGTAATTTACATATTGTTGACATATGTATGAGTTGAGTTAGTTTATTTAACAGTAATTTAAATATATAAAAATAATCATAATATAAAGATCTCCTCTACAGAGGGCGTTAGGCCTTAGGGGCAGTAAACCGCACGCTAGGAATAGAAGACATGAAGGTTTCTTCACAATGTCCTTCACCGCTGAGTACATTCTTATTAAATACTTAATATAATTAACAATTTCACTCCTATTGTGTGTTAAAAGCCAGCACTAGATATTGAGCTCGACTTGTATGGTGTAAAAATAATATATTATAAAGCAGACATATTGGTCATTTAAGAAACCGCAAGACATCGAGTACAACGACGTTACAATTTCCGGTAACATGTCATTGAATTTCCATATGGACGGGAATTCACAAGTTTCCGAAATACTTTTTTCTTATTTATTTCTGAAACATGCAGGTTTCCTCAGGATGTTTTCCTGCACTGTCGGGCACGTGATCAGAACATAAAACTGTAATAAATAATTTTATCAGGAGCAGCTCAGGGTCCTCGCGCTGAACTGCCACGTGATCGGCAGTCAAGAAAAACATCGCGAGGAATTTTCATATACATTTTTTTTTTACACAATTCCTACTAACTAAACATTAATTTACTATAATTACTTTCCTTTATTATATTGTATAAACGAATTCAACTTTATACAATATAATAAAGGAAAGTAATTACACATTTTACATGTGAATTTTATTTATTACGCACAACTTACTACAGGCCCGGTCACAATGACAGTCTATTAATTATTGACTATATAATTCCGAGAGACACGATAGGGCGAGGCAATATGTGCACATGAAGCGACATCTTAATACCAATAAAATAATATAAAGTAAACTTACTTGACATGTTGATCGGTGAGTACGATTTTTTTAATCACAACACATACACCTTTTTATGTTGCATTCCAACATAAAAAATTAAGCAAAAAAACCTTCATCTATTGAATAATTTAATTAATAGTTTATTTACAAAAAGCAAGTTAATAGTTTATTTTTTTCTGCTGTTAAAGTTAATATTTAATTTTATAAAACTACATTAAAACTCATTCCTTTAATAAACGAATATTTTATTGAACAGATTGCAGCCCTCTTTAACTATGGGGGTCGTGACCCCTAGGGGAATTGCAACCCCCAGGTTGAGAAACGATGATGTAGAGTACATTGGCTTTGTTGTTATCATGAAACCGAATGTGACACGAGAGGATATAAAAATAAAACTTGACTTCTTGGCCAAGATAACGCGAGCTGCGCGATCCTCCCCAGCGGCGTGTACTCCTAGATAACGTTTATTTATTTATGTCGGAGGCATGTGCTTTTGTCAATATTTTGGAATCAGCTAGTGTTTGGATATATGGTAGAGTTACGTTGCAGTTTGTTTGTGACGGAATAGAAATGTAAAAGAAGCGTAATAACGACGATGTATTTAGTGAGATGATAGTAATGTTAATATCATAGCTAGCATTTTTTTTTAAATTTTGGATCGATAATTACATATCAGGAGGCTCTCCATCTGTCCTCAGGGCGACAACGCATGTATTCTTGAATGTTTGTTGATGAGGGATGTGGGCGTCAAGGGCCGCGGTCACCTCTTGCCGTCAGCTGAACTGTGACTATGGGAGGCCGTTGTGCAGCAGCGCACCAGGGACAGGCTGTGATGTGCAGTAGCGCGCCAGTGACAGGCTGGCGATGATGTTGATGATGATGATGTGCGACTCAAGCTAACAAAGTGACGCAGCTACTTGGTAGCTACAATATCGCGTACTCATGGTGAAGATGTTGCCGTTTGCCGTGAGTTGTAAGTTAAAATCGTATTGTCGTATGTCAATGAATTATAGTTTTTTTATTTTCACAAATAAAATTTCTTGTAGGATCGACGCTGGGCAGAGGTCTCGTGAGTGGTAAGTGTACGGAGAATGCATTCATTCTATTGAGGAGGGAACAGTTTAGAGGAAGTGAGATGACAGTGTAGGTTGGCAGGGGTTTATGTCACACGTCTGTGAGTGATACCGATGTCACTCTTCACAAGTTTTACTTACTACTCCTACGCGGACATATTTCATCGGTGACAAACGAGCACACAGTTCAAATGATGCGTCGTCACCAGGCACCTGATCTAAACACATATAAGGCGAAACACAGCAGCATTGCGATATTACGCTGGTTTTTTGAGAAAACGTGGTTCTGTTCCTTCAAATCAAGCCATACCTCTCGAGCTGTACCATCTTCTTGTCTCCAACTGATGTTTTGATCTATTTGAGTCAGTCAATATTATGATGTTATAATCTTGAATATCCATTCCTCGTATGACTTGTGAAGCTTTAATACTACAATATTTTTGCTTGAAAAGAATATTTGTCTTCTTTCGTCGCGTGTGAATAAATTGTTTGAAAACATCAAGGGTTTTCTAACAACAAAATAAATTTGCATACTATAGTCGTTCTTTGTAGATCCTCGTTACTGCTTACAATGGAATTCACCCTTAAGGGGTAACTAGTGTTTGTGTGTCGATATTGTGTATGACAATGGATTTTACAATTTCAAATTCTAAACGCAAATTAATTGTTCTTTCAAATATTTATTTGAAGTATTTTCTCTATGTACGAGTATGTCTATTAAAAGTATATGATATTCACGTGCCGTAGTACATAGAGTATCCGACTACTACGCGGCCAGGCCGGTCTCAGTTCACAGCCGAGAAACATTACCGTGTTTATACCCGACGAGATGGCTACGTGTTAACACGCGAACATCCCTTACGTTCTAAACAGGATTATGAGGTGTACTCTTGGCGTAAACTGCAAGTCATGGTTGATTACTTGCCCACGCATCCACATGCGTTGTCACCCCAGAATAATGAGATGAACTGACTCGGTACCCGAGATCGGTTCCTCGCAGCCCTACTCTCACCACACGAAAGCTGCGTTATGCTATTTTGCCTTTGTATGAATAATTATTGCAAAAATAGTTTTATTCATCGTGCAAATTTTGTCACACTATCACTTTTCCCACATTGACAATATCTCTTGAAAACCCTGGGCAAGATAAAAAATGGATGGATGGGTGGAAACTGGAACCCTTACCAGATTACTTTTAAAATTTCGTTAAGAGAAAACAACATAAAACAATAGGCGTAAATTTATCTATTTTGAACTCAATCTCTTAAATACAAGTTTTAATTTAAAAGAATGCATTGTATAAAATTATTATCAATACCAATTAATCAATAACAACCTATAACGTGATCAAACATGTTAATAATTTAAAAGAATGCAATGTATAAAATTATCATCAATACCAATTAATCAATAACAACCTATAACGTGATCAATCATGTTAATAATTTAAAAGAATTCATTGCATAAAATTATCATCAATACCAATTAATCAATAACAACCTATAACGTGATCAATCATGTTAATAATTTAAAAGAATGCATTGCATATAATTATCATCAATACCAATTAATCAATAACAACCTATAACGTGATCAATCATATTAATAATTTAAAAGAATGCATTGTATAAAATTATCATTGATACCAATTAATCAATAACAACCTATAACGTGATCAATCATGTTAATAATTTAAAAGAATGCATTGTATATAATTAATGCTCGTATAATACTTCAAACTAATTCAAACTATATAAAAAGTACTATTTACGTATGTATGTATATATTATATATATAGTTGCATGAGGGAAAGCTCATTGTATATAATTAATGCTCGTATAATACTTCAAACTAATTCAAACTATATAAAAAGTACTATTTACGTATGTATGTATGTATATATTATATATATAGTTGCATGAGGGAAAGCTCATTGTATATAATTAATGCTCGTATAATACTTCAAACTAATTCAAACTATATAAAAAGTACTATTTACGTATGTATGTATGTATGTATGTATGTATGTATGTATGTATGTATGTATGTATATATGATATATATAGTTGCATGAGGGAAAGCTCATTGCATATAATTAATTCTCGTATAATACTTCAAACTAATTCAAACTATATAAAAAGTACTATTTACGTATGTATGTATATATGATATATATAGTTGCATGAGGGAAAGCTCATTGTATATAATTAATGCTCGTATAATACTTCAAACTAATTCAAACTATATAAAAAGTACTATTTACGTATGTATGTATATATGATATATATAGTTGCATGAGGGAAAGCTCATTGTATATAATTAATGCTCGTATAATACTTCAAACTAATTCAAACTATATAAAAAGTACTATTTACGTATGTATGTATATATGATATATATAGTTGCATGACGGAAAGCTCATTGTATATAATTAATGCTCGTATAATACTTCAAACTAATTCAAACAATATAAATAGTACTATTTCAGATTTCATGTCTTCTAAAAATCCATAAAAGAAATCAAGGAGAAACTTTGGTAAATTCTCATCTTCAAAGAAGTAGTATTACAAAACCTTAAGTCAAAGTAAATATAACCGAAGTATCTAAACCTCCCAAATCTCCTACGTCTCAAGATATTTTTCGGCATCACGAAGGTTTCTAGAGATCTTCTAAAACTGGCACGTGTATCGCCTTTACGATTGCCCACAAAATTTCATTGTAATTTCTTATTGCCTCATCTCAGATTTTACTGAAATTGTTTCCTTTTTCCCCGACCCCAATTATTTTTATTTACTTAAATAAAGGTTGAAACCTTTAGCTCGACTCATTGGTTATTTTTTTATGTTTTGCTTTCATATTGGTTCGAGCGTGTCATACTGTAAACGTATACCAGCGAATAGCGCACGTTCATATAATGAGTGTAGGAATCGAGGACTGTTTAAAGTTACGACTGTTTTTTAAGTATATAAAATATTAAATTTCCGAATTCTTCGCGATCCAGTAATAAAAAATGTTAGTTCCATAATTTTAATAAATATTTTACTTTTAATTTTTAAATATTTTTCGTAAAAAAATAAGGATTGAAACAAAAACTTTTTTGCACACTGTACTTTAAATAAACATCATCTTCCGGGCAAGTGCCAAGTGCCATGTTATTTGGCCCGACTTGTAGTTATTGATCGAAGTAATTCTTTAACTTCAACATATATCAAGAGTTTACAAATAATGAAAAGTATTTAGTTGCATCGATAATAACTGGAAGGATCCCAGCAGAACCGTCCTGTTCATACGTTACCTTATTAGGCAAATATTGGAAATAGCTGTGGGAATGTTACCTTATACTTATACTTGTAATGGTGAACTGGAATTCACATCGAGGAAATTATGATCAATCCTATTGCTGAATCATAATGTTATATCAATAGGAATTAAATTATGCAAATGTACTCCGGGCAGTTCGCACTGAATTGCTTATCGCAAACTAATTAATTAGCAAACCAGTGCAATGTTGACATGACGTGACATTATATATGAACATCAACGAGACGCAGCATGCGTACCAACGATGTGCCACCACGGCGGAGATGTCACCTCACTTGCAGACGATCAGCATGAGCCTCATACGTCCCGTTGAATTTAAAGTTTCCTCACAATCTTGATGGTTGGCGATCCAATACCGTGCGCTTTGTGGAATCAGCTGTCTGTACTTCCGTTACGCATAAGGACCTTCAAGAGCAGTGCCATCCGTTCTCGAAGGACGGCAACTGGCTGCCTCTGGTGCTGCGAGTGTTTAGGGGCGGTGATGATCAGTTACCACCCGGTGAGCCAACAGCTCGATGGCCACTCTTCAAAAAAAATGGTTTCAGGGTTATTAAATAAACCACCAATGCACAAGCAGAAATTGAAAAGCACTTAGACAGGCAGCTACCACGGCTCTCGTTTTATAAATCATTTTTCCGCCCTATTTCATTAACATGATCGAGAGCGAGACTCCCGGATGGAAGTCAAGCTTAAGTTTACACAGTTAAGTGCTCACGCTAGTAACGTATTTAATGAAAATAACCCGAGGAAGCGAGGGTCTGCCCACAGTGGAAACCGGACGGGTCGGACGTGACCGGCCAAACCTATCAACAGCAGGAAGTTAATAAAAGCTCCGATTGCTGGTGAATCGTAGGCCTGAGAGCAATACTTATATATTTCTTTTTCTTAATTCATTTATGTCTAAGTTTTTTTTGGTGTATCGCGGACATTGCGGAGGGAGGAAAGCTACGCGGTAAAGGAACACACCGTGTGCCAATCCAAAAAAACCAATTACTTGCATGACATGTGAAGTCCACCAATCAGTAGAACCGCCACAGGGTGGACTAATACTATTATGTATCAGGTGGAATACTGATAGAATGTAGGAGATATGAAATTATCGTCTTAATAGCGCGGTCATGCCTCCCAGTAATTACAGTCATCATCGTAATTAATTTGCTTTAACATAAATAATTTATTACTTTTAGTATTACCGCGCTGGATTTTCTGATGGCTTTATAACTATTTTCAATTAACTTCCTATAATTAATAATTACGGCACATTGCCACTTCAGCCGATTGAAGTGGCAATGTGCCTTCCGATGGGGAGAAAAGTTCTCGAGTGGCAACCTCGTATTGGCCGTCGCAGCGTAGCAGGACCCCGCACTAGATGGAGAGATGACCTATGCCAGTCCACGGGATGTCGATGGATGCGGGCGACCCAGGATCGTGTCTGTGGGGAGACCTATCTTCAGCAGTGGACTAGAGATGGACTGAAATGATTATGATCATGAATACGGCACTATCAGTAGCCGTGGCCTTATAAAAGAATAATAAGTATTCGTAATTATATCTTAATTAATGTAATATCCATCGAATTAGGGAAAAGGGTGTTTGGAACAAACCCAATACAAAAACATGTACACGTTTATTCGTCGTTCGTAGACCCATTTGTGCCGAAGTACCACAAGGCTCCGTCCTAGGTCCAATTTTAAACACACTCTACATCAATAACATACCGCGCACTCGCGGTGTAGAACTTACCCTTTTGCCGATGACACCGGCCTCTTACGTGTCTGGATTCAAACCAAACGCTATTTGTAAACACCTCCAATCTGCAGCCAACACCTTAGGGAAATGGAGGATCGAGGTTAACCCCATCAAAAGTGCAGCCATGTACTTCTCTCGGCGCAACAAAACGCCACAACTCCTAACTATAGAGTTATTTGATCGTCCAATCCCCTGGGAAAAGACAGTCAAATACTTAGGCGTCACATTAGATGAAAGACTCACCTTCGGTCCGCATATCAACCGCGAACGGGATCGAGCAGCGTTCGTCCTAGGTCGTTTGCACCCGTTACTCAATAAAAATAGCAAAATGTCCCTGCGTAATAAAATTACACTATACAAAGCGTGCATTCGACCCATAATGACATACGAAAGCCCCGTTTTTGTGCATGCCTCCCCGCGTCATATTCACCGGCTTCAGGTAATACAAAATCTTTTCATGTGCAAGGCCACCGGTGTGCCATGGTTCTTGCGTAATGAAAATCTACACATAGATCTTGAGCTGCCAACTGAGTACCTGAAGCAGGCTTCTTGCCTCCCAGGGAAGGAGTCCGCCGCCTCTACGCGGGGGTTATGCGATCGATGGCCCCCTACGGGGCGCCCGTATGGTCACATCGACTCATGGGCGTCCATCGTTGCAGAGCTAAGCTCAATAGCCTGCAGCGAAAGATGGCCATCAGGATCGCACGAGGATATCGTACGATATCTTTCGAGGCGGCCACTGTCCTAGCTCGGTTTCCACCACTAGAAATCCTGGCGGAGATGGATGCGCGGGTGTTTGCCCGCCTTCGTCTTCCCCAGGTGGAAGCCGAGCCCCTGGATGCGGGAGAGGTGCGAAGGCAGGAGCGCAGACGGGCGCTGCGGGTGTGGCGAGAGAGAGGCTCCAAGAGCCTCGTTTCTCGCGCCAGCGCACGGTCAGCGCGCTCTTGCTCGAAGCCTGCCTGGCGGGGGGAAGAGGTGCACGTCACCTTCCGATTGACGCAGGTACTCACTGGGCACGGGTGTTTCGGTGAGTACCTGAACAGGATTGGACGCGAATCGACAACGCAATGCCACCACTGTGGTGGGGACCGGGATTCCGCACAGCACACGCTCGCCGAGTGCCCTGCGTGGGAGTCCGAGCGACGGATCCTGGTCCAGAGGATCGGGCAAGATCTCTCTCCGCCAGTCGCAGTAGCGGCTGCGCTGGCGGATAAAGGCGCTGGTCTCCTTCTGTGAAGCCGTCATGGTACAGAAGGAGACCGCCGAGCGTGATCGGGAGAGGGCCGATCCCGCTTGGAGACGGCGACGCCGGGGCGGAGCAGCGGATGCACCGGCCCGTCAGCCCTTTAGTCCCGGGCATAAGAATAGGGCTAAGGTACCCCCTGCCTGTCGTACAAGGCGACTAAAAGGGGACTTCGGGTTCGCAGGTGATCAGGATGGGGGCTCTGACTACCCGGGAAGCGGACCCGGAAAGGACGGCAACTCGGAGTGGTCTCGAGTTGCCCTTGCACCGCGAGGATGCTAGGGGAGGTTTTTCCTCCCCAGAGACGTGCTCAGGCACCGTGCAGAAGGGTACCGGTGAGATCCCGGAGCCCCTCTAAATGCACTGAGGATGACCACCGGGGGTGGGGGGGGTTTAGTGGTTACAAGTCCCACATAACCCTGTCTCACCCACAGGAGGCAGGGTATCTTTCGAAGATTTCCGCGCGGATAAAAAAAAAAAAAAAAAAAAAGGCTTCTCGCCTATATTTCGACTCTGCCGTCACACACCCAAACCCGTTGATTGTAAGTGCCGCCACTTACAATCCCATCGCGCATCATAAATTCACTCGCGTCCGAAGGAGACTGAGGCACACCCTCGATGACCCCGACGACGCGACCACCAGGGCCCAAGCACTTCATGAAACACTACACACGTACATTGCACCCTCATACCGTCCCCGCCAACGGCGAGGGCGTCGCAAACAAGGTTATTCGCGATACCGCCATGTCACAGGCCGGTTCTCTCCAGTCAATACAGTTAGAAGCGTCGCTGGAGTTTCTTGTGCCACTTCTTCTCCAGCGCCCACGCATTCCGAAGTGGTAGTACATATAGCCAATAATAATAATAAAGATAATAATGTAGATAATTCTTAGTCAGAAGCAACTGACCGAGCCGAGGTTCGACCCTCTTGGGCACGACGCTCTCGCGGAACAGGGTAACGGTCCAAGCCGAGGCTCCCTCTAGGGAGCCCTTGTGCTGGTTACCCACTAATAGAGGTCTCGACTGAGCGGCATAAGCGCTCGGTCACCTCTCAACCCGGCGAAACTGTAAAAGCCCTCGGGCTAACAGCGGCCATCAGCCAGAAAAATAAAAGTTTATTCGTGTTTATTTTAATTTGAATTTCAAATCGTGTTAGTTGTACGGTGAAAATTAAAGGGTTGTTGCTTGACCGAGAATTAATATAACCATAGCGAGGAAAAATCGACCATCGAATATATTATTTTCAATCTACGTGAGCTAATTTATTTGTGATAAACTTTTTATTCAAATTGTTGAATTTTATTATAAGACAGAACTTAACGTCTTGGAGAAGATTTAAAGCAAATAAGAAACAGGACCATCCGTGCTGATGTCCGAATGGGTAACATTATGTTCCCTTACCGAGGACCAACACGTGTGTGAAGAGCAGCAGGAATCAGTTACCGTGGGGTGAATAGTGTGTTCATTTGTCACCATTCTATGTATGACCACAACTCGATATACACGCTCATGGAAATATTAACATAAAAGTATTTTGCACACATTACGGGGCTGAATAAATAATGGAAAAGAGGAGGCAGAACTCTGAAATGAAATCAAAATCAAAATAAAATGATGACTTTACAATTAATGGTAATCCTTTGATTACAACAAAATTACGATGCTACTTCCCGCTGGTTCTGTGACGGCCCGGTCCCTCCCCGGTCGTGCTGACCCATTCAGGTCCTGGTTAGAACTTAGCCGCGGTGTGACCCGTATTTATTTATTTATTAACTTTATTAGGAAACTTCACAGCATACAAGAAACATTAAACATAAATACAATTAACAAGGATATTAAGCCATCAAAGAAGTTACAACTATATACATTTTTTTTTAAATGTATGTGCAACAGGAGTAACATACATTTTAATCTGTAGTGTGTGTGTGTGTGTGTATGTGCGTGCGTGTGTGCATTTATTAAGGCGAATTCAGGAGTGCTTCAGAAACATTGTTTAGAAACTGATTTCGTTTAAGATGGAATATGTAAATTTTTCCAAACATATCATTATAGATTTGCATACACCTATATGACTGAGGTCTGGGCATATTTCGTTTTTGTAAGAGGGACATAAAATAAATTTGTACTTCGTAGGCGGCGTGTTGGGATACGAAGACGCAATTTTTCTTTCAAGGTAGGTCAGTCTACGTGGCCATTTAATACATTATATAATAACCGCATATCGGAAATAATTCGTCTATTAGATAAAGACAGAAGTTTATATTCCGTTAGCGAGATATTATAATCACACGTGGATTTTTGGGAAAAATGATTTAAGAACGTTAGAAATTTTACTTGGACGTTTTCAATATTACGAGTGTGGGTAATGTAGGATGGGGACGAACGGGTGAAGCGTACTCAAGTGTACTTCGGACATAAGCGAAAAATAGAGGTAGTAGGGGACTTGAACTCCGGAATACTTTTGAAAGTCTTTTTATAAAACCAAGCATTCTAAGAGC
Organism: Teinopalpus imperialis; assembly: GCA_029286865.1. NCBI lineage: Eukaryota > Metazoa > Arthropoda > Insecta > Lepidoptera > Papilionidae > Teinopalpus > Teinopalpus imperialis. The sequence goes on from JAGSMU010000003.1 coordinate 18,697,682, forward strand.
CTTATGACAGATGTAATTGTAGTGTTCTGAAAAAGAAAGCTTTGAATCCAACAATCCCTTACTTTCATAACACGACTTACCACACAATTATTTAATATGTACTTATATTGCAATGGATGTACTTGACGAATAAATGTAATTATTTGACATTTTTTGACATTAAGATTGAGTATTTTTTTTGTGCAATAGCTTGAAAATCTGTCAAGATCATTCTGAAATTTACGACAGTCCTTCAACATCACGGATAATGTACTATATTAGATACTAAGTTTCAAGCAGATTGTACACTCTTAGGAAATAAAAATATTATGATCGATTAACAAACCACGCGAAAAAGTAAAAAGAATAGACTTCTATTGATGCAGTAGCACTGCGTCTCTCGTGTATCACTAGCCTGTCAACTCTGTTATCAGTAGCGCTACGTGATGTTTGTCGTGAGGAATTCGACAGCTCGGCACTAACTGACGAAGTGCTTTATTTGTCAAGCGTCCATCCTGTGTATAGAGGACTCTGGATGCAATGGAGTGTTGTGTGATGTGAGATGCGAATGGCCATTTCGAAAATATCAAATAATACTTATAACGATGACTTTCGCTGTAGTTCAAATCAAGTTGTTCGTACAGGTTATATCACGTAAATAATTTATTAAGGGTATGTATATTTAAATAACTCGAGTTAACTCTTTGTAATTTGAAGACTGAAGGCTGCATCTCATCACCATCACATCATCCTCACAAAGACTTGGGACACTTCATTACCGTTATCGCGGTCTCTGGATTCCGACACTCGTCAAACAAAACTCACCAACGTCATGCTGTTCCATGCTGGTATTCTGTGATTTGGTGATCCTTCCGCTGACGAGAGGAATTATTAACGCTGCAGCTAGAAACAATATGCGGTGTGGCTCTACTACATAAAATACAAATACTTATTTAATGAGAGAATTCTCATATAAATAATTAAGAAATTCTACACGTTTTGTCTTAAAAAACAGAAAAATATACATGTTTCAGCTTATAGTGAAACCTGACTAGTGTCTGGTCAAATTACATAACAGGAAAAATGAACCAATGTAAGAAGAGCTAACGCCAGCCAGATAACCAACACCAAAATAGCAGCAGTACTGTGATCGTGCTGTCGGATAGTTCTAAAACACTGGACGACTTGCTACAGTTCCACGTTGGAAATGTTTCGTAATTTTTGATACTTAGGTAAATACTGGAATAAAAGTAACAATAAGACTGTTTTTTGTTTACACGAGATATACTTTGGTATATAAAAACTGTTGTGGTGTAGGTGTCAAGTCTCAAGTATTAGTATTCCCGTGCGCGAAGCCTGGCTAAAGTCTAAACGTGCATACAATAGCGATGAGCCCGTAAATTTAAAAATATTTCACTCCGTAGTTTCACCCTATTGTTTATCAACCACCGCAGCTGACGCCGAAAGGCTGCTGTCCCAGCCACGGCCACGGAACGAACGCGTTTCATTAAATAATCAACGACCGAACCGCTTTATGGTCGTAGCACGCAACATATATGTCCATTCATTTTGTTTTTGATTTAAAATTGGAAAAAATGATATCATTTATCATCGCGTATGTATCAGGCTCGCAAGCGGGGGATCTGCTGAGTAAAGTAAACTAAAGTAACAATCTTAAAGTAAATACATATAAATTACCCATTACTTGCAATAGGCCTCCAGACAGAATAGGTACAGAGGGTGCCAGATCACAGTTCACCGCGCAGCTCCACTGCTGGTTATAGGTCTCCACATGTCTTACAATTTTTTTTTATCATTTCTGAGACATGACGGTTTCCTCGCGATGTTATCCTTTCCTTGGTGCAGACAGCGGGGTCGAACTCGGTTTCCTCGTGTATGGTACTGAAGTAAATGCGAGCGCTTGGACGATGAGCCACCGCAGCTCTACTGACACTGATGCACACGTGACCTTTCGATATTTGACTCGATCAATAACGACCTCGTGCTATATGTCGTCAAAAGTCACCCTTACCGACACATCTAAAGTTTTACATGCACGACCGCCGATATTATGTTGATTATTCGTGGTACACATCTCAGTCGTACTTTACCAGGTGTGCACCGAGGCAGTGTATTGGAACCACTTCGTTCCTTATTTTTACAAACAATTGACATGTAAACATGCCAACAGTAACAAGCGATGCAAAATTACTTTTTGTTTGGATATGACCTAAACCTGTGTCTCCCTGTGGAAAGCGGTGACGATCGCAAACGGCTGCAAAATATATGAATGTGATGTCAAAAATGATATGTAAATTTCAATAAATAAATTATTATTTTGGGAACATTTAGCTACATCTCTGCAAAATAAATAAAATAAAACAAAAATTAAAAATAATAAATACTAATATAATATAATAAAATACATATGTATATATATTATTATTATTTGATGATTTGTACATTGACATGTACAGTTATGAGAAACTAAGATAGTTTTGAACACCGTGTACACAAAAAATAAATAATAAAGCCCGCGACGTGACCAGTACATGAGAGAGAGCTGCAGATGCAAAGAAATTGCAGGCTGCCTCTCTCCATTGTTTTAGTTGTACATCGGTGTGTAAGTTATGTAGTTGCCTATATCTATGCAATCGAACTATCAGATTTTACTTCCGTCCAATTGACGTGTAAGCAATAAGTCTATAGAATTTTGGCTTCATCCTCTGCACCTGTATAATAGTGAATAAGTCTTAATCTATAATGTTCACCTCGGACTGGCGATCGCAGTGTACGTCGGCTCCCGCTGGATGGAGGCACGAGCCATGTGAGTTTGCGGGAAGTCAATGGATGCTGGTGCATGTGGAGATGTATGGGGAGCAGATCTATGCTCCGCAGAGGACTACTGGACCAGCTGTGATGATGATGATGAATTAAATCTAATGATCTCTTGTGTCTTTGATACATAGTATGTGTCACCGACAAATCTTATAATTCTGGTATATAATACAATTTATCACAGTATGCATTCGATCATAATAATTGGTTTCATTAAAAGTTCCATAAAAGTATCCTTCATTTTCTCCAACTTTAAAATTTAAATTAAAGAAGCGGTTACTGAGATCTTTACTTTAGTTCATCCCTTAATACAACACGTGACGAGGAATTAAATGTTGATAAATATCTGGGCGCCCGCCAGTACCGCTTTGTTAATATTCTCCGGGATTTTACTCATTTTTTCCATGTTTCTAATTATCGTACACTTCCGCTCAGATAATTTTTAAAAAGACATAGTTTTTATGTAAAGATTAAAAAGAAAAACTTGTCTACAAGTTGTAGACAAGTATTTCTCGCAATAATAGAACTGAGATGTAGTGGCGTAGTGTCTGTTTTATATGAAGCATATAGTACACATATCTATCTATTTTTAAGATGGATATACAAATGGCCGCAGTCATCACATACCATAAGAACAGATATATATATATATATATATATATATATATATCCCATATATATATATATATATCCCAAACCAAATCAATTATCGGTTCTTGATATTAGCAGTGAGCAGCTTGTCATCGATCATCAACTGTGGGAAAAACTTCGTGAACAAGGTCCACAACAAGTTTTATGTTTGGCTGGAATTCCTGTAAATATGTACTTATGCAGGATCGAACAATGCCGCCTTCCTATTCGTGTGTTATCGCATACAAAGTACTCGGACAAAAAGAGATATCTTTTGGCTTTTCAATTTCTACTACACACGTATTTTCTTTTCTTTATATCATTAAAATTATAAAAATATTTGTGTTGCGCGCAAATTCGCGTTTTAGCTACGCATTAAACTTTTATAATGACCGTAAAGTTTCGTTCGTTATGTTTCTGTTATCAGCAGAAACAGTTATTCACTAGCCATTACATTTATAGGGCAAAGAATCCAAACAGCTGAAGCAAATATTTACCGCAGATTTATAAATTATATGTATTTAAAATAATGTATTTTACTAAATACTTTAGACTTTTCTTTACATTTTTGGCAACCTAAACGACAACACAAATTTTTGGTAAAGTTTTCTTGTAAGCTTAGAGTGAAAACCTTTTTCTTAGGAGCTGCTATGTTTGTGGTGAATGTTTGGGGCACTATAACACACCCTTCGTAGGCATCATCTGGAAACAAATGAAAAATATTGTGGGGGACGAAGGGAACCAGGAGGACATGTTTACAAGGATATTTTTTTATCAAAATAAAATTACACTTATTATGGTACTAATGTTTGTACAATGTTTTAAAACCTTTAAAACTATTGTTTCAAGATATCACATTGCAATATTTATACGACAAATATCATCAAATTCAATTTTTAAGTTTCAATTTGATAAGTTCTCCTAAAACTGTCGCTCCTAAAGCAATCGCATCCGTGAGTCTCGCAGACACATTGTCAAGACAATAATTGAAATAAAAATGAGGAAACCTTTGGTATCTCATTACGAAAATATTACAAAATCTCTCTTTGTTTGACTTTCGTTATTATTTCATACACTCTCAAACTAAATTTTATCACATTTATTTTTAACTTCTCAATATTTGGAGTAAGCAAAGCATGGCACGCGGAGGACTGAGTTGTTAGCCGTCCTGATATAGTTAACCTGCACTAGCTTCAACATTTAATAATTTTCGAACCCGACAGTTATGCTGCGAAGCACACAAAACGTCGGGATAACAAAGTTAAAAATAAACGCGATGAAATCGATAAATATTTGTTTTATTCAATGTGCAGTATTGGCGTTAGTATAAGTAATCATTGCTTCATATAATTTTATAAGTTCAAAACATTGTTACAAATTATTATAAAGCATCATACACATTCTACAAATATCCCGCCACATCAATCCGAACAAACTAAAATAGACATTAGCCTACAAAGCACTACACCAGCTACGTAATACTGAAAACAATTGCTCCATAAAGGCGTTGCTACTATAAACAAGTGGTAAACTCCGTTAAGTAAACGCCGTTGGGTCGTACATGTGATCAAAGTAACTGGAACGACACGGGCTTAGTTGGTATTGCTCGAGTGCTTTGAGACCAAATGTCGTCGCTTTAAAACGTGTTGACGAACATCACTCAGTGGCTGTTAACGTGTTTGTTATCATAATTAAACAACCGAACAATTAATATGGAAATTCTTCCAGAAATTGTTGTAAAAACATAACCCACAATAAGGTTGACGATAATGACGTCCTCCCGGTCGATATCTTCTGGTTATTGTAAGAAGACATTAACTGCGCAGAATATTTAATAGTGTCGTAAGCATTTGCGCAAATACGAGCTCATTGGTCTCTTTATATCTTAAAGTTTTGATTTGACTTGTAAAAGGTAAATAACGTTTTGTCCTTTGCAAAAGGCCCAAGTGGCTATAAGGGAAATGGCGAGCGTAAACGGGATGGAAAGTTTATGCAACAACTGCAGATTAGTAATTAGTAACGATACTTCGCACGATTTTCGGGAACGACCGAGATAGTTTGAAGCTTATAACTAGTTGGGGGAGCGTCATAAAGTATCGGCGATGTCTGCAAGTTGTTACCAATAACTACAACGTACGACTGGAATGTCCTGCCTCTCGCAATGAGACGAACGCGCTTCGTTTAGACATTTACAAACTTGTCCGCAATAACCATGTAGCTTTTTGTTTTTATATCGTTTGAATATGAATATATGTATGTTTTATATAATATATAGATAAGATAAGAGATCACATTTAGCGATAATACACATAAATATTGGTCCTTATTTTTGTGTGCACATACATACATGAAAAGTAAAGCGATAAACTTTTCATGTATGTGTGCAAAAAAAGTTTTTCGATCAGCGGTGGGTGAATGTTCCAGAGAATAAAAACTTTATTAGAATGGTGTAAGATATAGACGACATAGACCATTTGGGGACTTGGTGAGCTTAGATTTCTTTCCTACCTGCAAGATCATATATATGCTAACATATCTTAAACGCAATAAAATTACAAAACACGTTATAATTAATTTTATGACTTAGGTCATGACACCACGATTAGTTTATTTTAAAATTTTGCCCGTGGTCAAGTTGCTACTTCAGTGTAGACATTGTTAAGCTAATCCTAATGCTAATCAATATGTCAAAGAGAATGAAAGGAATGTATCATTTTGGAAATGTTCTCAATTGAATATTACAGACTTTTGAAGTATTGCCTATATGGCTTACAACTGCCTGAAAGTTAAAATTCAGATTTAATAATTCGACGGCCGGTAGTGTAGACGTTATAGTAGCTGGTTGGTTATGCGTTGCATGTGTGTCCCGTGTCCCCGACACTGCTACTAACCTTCCTCTTATTTTATTGATCATGCACTACATCGGCAAGAGACGAACACGAGACAGAAAGTGTGTACCTCTGTATTTGCGCAAATGCTTACACACTATAAACTATTCTGCGCAATTGATATCATCTGGCAATAACGAGAAAGCCTTTCTACATTTCTTCTCTTCTTTCTCATATTCTTTGTTACAGTTTAAGGAATCCAAATATTCAAAGCTATTTTGAGATATAATTTCTATTATTTCCTCTTACCGTTATGTAATGGTAAGTGTATGTAAGTTGGATATTTATAAGTTCCCACAATCATAGTCGCAGACATGTGTCATCACCACGCACTGTGATATAATGCTGCACGCTGCTGTGTTTCGTATGGTGAGTTAAGGGATCCGGGGATTCATTTATAAGTGACAAGGGTTCAATCTTCAGCGTAGTGTACCAGGGCATGTACATTCTAGATATTTGGTCAGCATGGATGTGGAGGGTCGTCGCACGTCGTCAACCAGGTGAGCTGTGTAATCGTTTCTCACACTATATCTTATAAAAAAGACAGATCGTGATGTCAATATTTTTTTTTACTTTGCGTTGTCATTTACGTATTTTATATCTTGAAACCATTAAAATGTTACATTAAATAAATTAACGACGACGACATATTTTTATATACAACTGTGATATAATTTGATTACTTAGAAGGTAGTTTGTGAAATTTGTTAAATTGTAGAGATGATATTGAATATATGAGAATTCAAAATGCTGATTCTGAAGATCTTGAATCCCTTCGTCAAAATTTATTTTCGGCTAAATTTACTTGATAGCTTTTACTATTTGAAACTTATTTGGTTAAAATGGTTCATGGTAGCTTCACAATGTTTTTTATAATATATAATTATATGAAGTAATTATTGTTTTCTCCGTCGTCTATTGTACATAAAGTATTGTGTAGATACTATATAACACATATCAGCCCATCAATGCCGTCTGACTTTAATCTCAACACATTATAGTGACAACGTTGTCCATTGGAAATATTATTATCACGATAAGATCTCTTTAAACAACGATTCAAGACGAGTTTTCACTCCTAAAGACTGAGATGGAACATCTCGTTTCCTATAAATTGATCCACAGATCCCTTCACTCACCATACACAGCACCTTTAAGCTGCTATTTGACGCTGGTATTATTGGAGAACGTGGTCATATCCCGGTCGAGCCGACCCATCTATGATGTACCTGCTATTTTAGAAAATACATAACTAAAAACACGAAAAAGATTACGTGCTATAACTGTAATATGATATAAAAGTATCACCTAAATTATATAGTGCTTACACGGAGGAATATGAGATAAAATATTATTCTAAGACATGTCCTCGTTTTCGTTACATTTATTATGTCACCCCAATCTACCATTACGAATTTTATTCACCCAAAAAGAATAATGAATATTTCTCGAGGTATAATTTAAAACAAGTATAAGAGGTTTCTTAAGGTTTATTTCGCTCTATTTGTTATAATTTTATTTATTACTTTTCATGGGTTTGTTAAAAAACATTATATATATAAAAAAATAACTTAAACTGCGTATGACCAATGTGCCAGACGACCCTTAAACATATTGCTTATAATTGTAGGGGTGGTATATTCAAGTTGCATTTTCCGCGCCTGTGGACTGAAACGCAGTGGCTCCCTCATACGAAACACAACAGCTTCATGCTACTATTTCCCGCTGATATTCTGTAAGTGCTATAAACTAGCTGTAACGTGGCTGTACTTAAATATTATAGTTAGATTGCTCAGTAGAGACGGTTTAATAAGGATTAATAAGGAGGAAGTTTAATAAGGAACCGCCTAGACAAAATGTCCCCAAGCGCTGTTTTGTTTGACAAACGTCGTGTTTTGTCAGTTCCGTGGAGAGGCTCCTTTGTCTTTGTCCGTGCAAGCGCCTCTACACGACTCTCATATATTGTCTGCTGCTGGGGTTCCGTGACCCCTGGCGGAGTCTGTCTTGTCTGCTTTCTTTATTAAGGTGAAGTAATATTAATTAAATAAGTAAAATGAATAGTAAATTATATAAAATTATAAACATATGCACCGATCTTCATGAAATACTTGGTGTTTTGTGATTTTCTTCTATCACTACTAAATTCAGTCAGAGAATTATGTTGTTAAATTCGCGTCTATAAGATTTAAACGAACATTTTGGTTGGAAATGGAATATTTGTGAAATATATGAGCGTCGAGGCAAGAGCACGATTCCCCGAGCCGCTGCCACAAAATCAAAAATGATTGAATTCAATGCACGTGTGTACAATCCCACATCTGAGAGCGCTGGCTCGCCGAACTTACGGACGGACTGTGGAATACAAAATCAGATGGCAAGCCTGAAGGCATCTTTTTCCGCATTACTTGCAAAGTTAAATCGATGTTTATTGACTTGACATACCTTTAGATCATCTTTAGAAGCTTATACATTTACTTCAGTTTTAAGCAGCAAATTAATTTGAAGTTCACTAGCGTGTACAATAATTGTACGTGTACAATCGTCGAAGAGGCTTCAATCAAAAATCATCAAAGTTTCCGCACATATATAAATAACTCCCATACAACATCGGAGCATTGGCTGCTCCTCAGAGTCAGCCTTGCTCCGCGTTGATCTCTCCTTTTCGTCTTACTCAAGTTCCTCATCTCAGCTGATCACTACTGAACATAGGAAACCCCCTGGGACAGACGTGAACCACAATTCTGGGGTACCGGCATGCAGTTCATGTAGAAGATTTGCTGTAATATGATATCCCTATTAGAAGGCTTTCTAAGACTTTCGTCTGTAACAACCTATGCAATATAAATACTTATATTTTAGTGTAATAATTAATATTTCTATTTTTCTGTTCCATATAGTTTGTATGTTAAAAAAGTCGAAACTTAATCACTGCACTATCGCCCCAACTATTTTCCAATATGTACTCTTTTTTTCCAAAAAAATCTCATCTACCTCAAAGCTTTGTTATGTTTTCAACAAAAGCTTTGCGCTGACCTAGGCCGTATGAACGGACAGATATAAATGTATAACAAGTGGGAAGGTATAGTTTAGCGCTAACTATCATATCGGTTCCTGACTATGTGGAATAGAAAGATGAGGGAGATGAGAATATTATTTACGGTTTCTATAAATCTATATTACTGCTGATAAATTTGCACAGCATAACATGTTTGCACACGAGTTCCAGATATTTCATATATATATATATATATATATATATATTATTTACTTTTAAAATAACACTTACGAAAATAACAGATAGAAAATTAAAAAGAATTAAAAAAGTTTATATTGCCGTCGTTGTTTCATACGTTTGCAAGTTTATCCGGACGTCAGCTAATTTGGGCAAAATACATTAGAATGTACATTACTTTCCTGTATAGCATAACAGTCATGAGACAGACTTGCAAACAACAATTAATCTTCAACAAGCTGAATTCCTCAATTTCATTGACATAAGTAAAACCTTGTTCATACAGGCGCGTCACAACACTCTAAATTTTATAATTTTGTGCTCGTCTGAATTTAAAGCAACCTGTAACAGCTTACAGTAAATGAAATACATATTAACATTATATAAATATTAAGATATGATATTATAGTTTTTATTACTTGCTCTAGATTAGTTAGATAAACTAAAAACCAGTGAAGTGCGAAACTAAAAAGGATAAATTGCGTGAATACGGTTACCATGCCCTATTTATTAAAAACTCGAAAACTTAGAATTTTTGTTTATATTTCTCTAGCCATTAGTCCGTAATGATTTTTATTATTTAAAATTATTTTTTTCTATAAGGATGTCGTGTGGTGGCTATCAACGAGCCCAATCTCGTGAATGTCAATAAGGATTAATATTCGCTACTGAAGGACGAAATAATCATTTTAAATGTTTCGGAAATACCTACATGAGACATTGATAACGTTCTAGAAAGCGCTCGTGATGAAATTTGTTTAAGCTTGCACTCCGACGTATCTTCGCTTATAGAGACGTCGAGACTTAATTAAATTTCGTCCCACAGTGTAATTGCAGGCTCACGTTAAAATAAAGGAACACCACATTTTCAATTACTTATTAAAATCAACTATATAATAATTTTATTTCCGTTTTGAACTTATTTAAACGTCAAGTTAAAAACAAGAAAGTAAAAGTTATTTATACCGGTAAAATAGGTCACAAAAATGAACAAAAAAAATTTCAACAGTTGCAGGAACAATCTAAAGATCAATATAGAGAAACAATCTGAATGGGCCGCTCTCACCACGGCAGACTCACGTCCTAACAGAATACCAGAGTGTAATAGCAGCTTAATGCTGTTACGTTTCGGTTGGTGAGTGTATGAGTTCAAAGACAGGAATGCTAACGCGTGTTGTCATTTCTGTGTGAACTTAGTTTATGGGGTCCAGTCGTCTCTATCAGGAGGTAAAATGTTAAAATGAATGGCGATAAAACCCGTAAAATTATTTCAACACAACGTGTAGTATTCGCGTAAATGTAAGAAACCATTATGTGATCTCATACTGCACATAAAAATGTCCGGTAGTTTCTTGTGTAAGTCTGGGAGGCTGAGATACAAACAAAATTATGTCAGTACCAAATTCGTTTGAAGGTGAAATGAAAATAAACACTTCGTTATTTTTCCGAGCGGTTGAGAAAGAAAAGTCCGGAAGCAAAATTTTCCCCCTCGTTACGAGTTTTCGTTTCGTAAATCAATTGCAAACAGACGACCAACCTATTTCATTTCGTCATATATTTACAAATATTTTGAGAGTGTAGAGGATTTCTGTTACAAAGTATTTCTTTTTAAGTATTAGAGGTGACAAAATGTCACACAGTACATTACTGCGTCCCCTGACATCTCATACATCGTCAATGAAGGAGGACTGGTATTCGGTGGTCGTTCCCGGTTGTGGACGTCACATTGATGCTGATTGTTAGATGTTAATGCTAATTGTATGGGTTGGTGTGCAGAGCCAGTTACTGGAGGTGTCGTGTACAATGTTTCTGTAGCACTCCTTAATGAGATACATGCGCTAAAACACAGACTTGCATACACACACACACACACTACACTACAGATTAAAATGTATGTAACTCCTGTTGCACATACATTTAAAAAAAAATGTATATAGTTGTAACTTCTTTGATGGCTTAATATCCTTGTTAATTGTATTTATGTTTAATGTTTCTTGTTTGCTGTGAAGTTTCCTAATAAACTAAATAAATAAGTAACCAGGTTAGGTAAGATTGTTTTGTATCCCTCCCGAAGGGTTCTCGCCTTGTCGTGGCGGGAGGGCTTAGTAACCATGGTTTGGAGTAGGCCACGGTGAAGCTAAGACGAGACCGCTCCGGGCGAGCTCGTGGGGTGCTAGCCTCGGATGCGTGTCGGTCGGCTGCGAGGAACGGATGGACGGTGGTGATGCGGGGGCATAACGCCGGTCTCTCACTTCATCCCCCCCACTCTGCGCACCTGTGAATGTGAATGTCGGATCCGAACCCACTCTCCCTGTCCTACGCGGCCGAACAGGAGTCAGGAGGATGGGGTGGCAATGTGGGGGACCGTATGCCCTGGCCCCTCGCGCCGCCGCCCCCACATCTGAGGTGAAGTCCCGAAGGGAGGGTAGTGTCTCGTCCTATCCTCCACGACTCACACGAGAATCGCACTGCTGTTGAGGCCGTGGTGGGGCTGCATAGGCAGAGGAGTGTCGGACAACAGATCTCCCTGTCCTCCGTGGCCGAACTATGGTTGGCGGAGGAGCCGTAGACCTGATCCATTGCAGGGCTGGGACTGTTTATTGCTTTCCTGGTACCCAGGACCTCTGGGGAGCAGACTCGGGGGGTGTAAAAAAAGGAGGGTTGTTTAGTATTTGTAATATACAAAAGTAACATCCTACATATATAAATCGCACTGCTGGGCATAGGGGTCTTCTTTAGTTTATTTAAATTGTGATTAACAATATCATTGGGGCTCAAACTCGATATGTTCGGGTACTGAGATAAGCGAGCGCTTGGAAGCTGAGCTGCGGTTGTTCGTGCTACAAAAAGAATAAAATTGCTTATGTAAATATTATAATAATCTGTATAAAATATTGATACATTTATATTGTAGCCGCTTGTTTGTAAAATGCAGATGAGATCCGCCGGCTCGCTGGAGACATTTGCATAGGTTGCGGACAGCGTCGCAACTTTACTCGCAAACAACTAAGTTGGTACATTTCATTTTAAGCTCAGACCATAGCTGTACTCTTTGTCTCACTAGTTTATTTACTCACGTCCTACAAAAAAAAGGTTTTTATAAACGTGAAGCCTTAATAGTAAGTCTATCCGATTTTCTAAAGGGTTCGAATTTTTTTTTTCTGAAAGTTATCTCTGGTATCTTAATACGATTTTGAAAGTGCTGTGGTAGCTTAGTGTTCAGACGCTCCATTTTAATTACTGGTACCGTACCAATGAAAAAGATGGTGAAGGAAAACATCGTGACGAAACTTGCATGTCTTAGTAATTAAAAAAAAATACATGTGAAGTCCACCAAAGCGCTGTGCGCCCGCGTGGTGACTTGGACCGTCGGTGTTGACAGGAGTCCTCGTCCGAGGGGTTTTATATATTATGATTATACTTTACTACTTCTACTTCAAAAGATTCTGTAAATATAGTCCGAGTGAGGAAGACCACGACTACTGCTTCCTCGTTAGGAATTAATGGAATCTTATTGGAACACTAATTAATTAATTAATTAAGCAACTAATGGATAAAAGCATTTAATACTAACATACTCCGAGGATGCCTTGAAGCCTTATAATCGTTAAATTATTTGAACACTGGATTTCATACCAATAATTTTATGAAAAAAGTTTAGTTAAGCAATTTACAACACTAACTTACTAACTGTACTTCGAATATGTTCAGTGGTAGTTATTTAACTTAAGAATATACCAAAACGTTTTATGTTCGACTAACAAGTAAACCAACAGTATATATATAAATAGTATGCATCAGTTCAATTAGTTCAGTAGTGAGCAAAGTTCTTCATAAGAACAAGCAATTAATTAATTGTCTCTACCATACCGACACAGAATATAGTAGTAGCAGCGTATCGCTGCTATGTTTCGTGTGGTGAGAGTAGGAGTCCGGAGTGAGTAGGCATTCCCTGTCCCCTGTCAGACACATGTGCATTTTAAGTCTTTCTTGAGGTTGGATAATAGGATAGGCGTCATAGGTTGCAGTCCTCACTTACTATCAGGTGAACTTTCTTTACTTCATCCCTAATATTACATTAAAAAATCTGGAATAGTCTTTTCAAGTTACAATTGGAGAATACTTATAATCGTAAACAATCGTCACCCGCTGATTCCACAGAGTAGTTGTGCGCGGCAGGAAATTTCGCGTGAATCACACAGTGGTGGGTTGCCAACCATCCAGATTATAACGATGAAATTTGGATTCTGTCATGATGCACGACGTTTAAATTCAGCAGCAGGAATTAATCCAAACAACTTCTCAGGATACAACGGCAGTGAATCAAGCCCATCGGACAGTACGTGGTCATCAACGATTCTAGCCGCTCTCCGTTGAATGCGGACTAAAGGAAGAAGCTGGCACTGGGGTGCCGGCACAGAGATGAGAACGGTATTCCATGTGAGCTCGAACTTGCGCTTTGTAAATTTGCACAGAGTGGGCGGACATGGAATACCGTCTCGCTCTATTAACCTTCGAGCGGGCGCGCTGTCGTAAAATTTACGACAAGAAAAACATGTGTTGAGGGTACATTTGCAGTTTGGTTGAATTTGGATTGCGTACTTAGTGTTTATTTTAGTGACAAGACTTCCGATCGTAAATTTTATGACGCACGCCTGCTCATGTACCCTGCCTTTTTTTTATTATTAGTGTTTTATCATTTGATACAATATTTTTACTGATAATATATTGTATATTTTGTAGTTTTGTAGCCATGTATCAAAAAAAAATAACTCAAGCTGAACTCGAAAAGATAGTGGAAGAAATATTCAACGAGTCTGGCAAAACGGGAAACTTGTCGTTTATGCATTTTGGAAAAGAAGAGAACATCCGCATGCATGAAGTGCTCCAAGTATGCTATATTACGTGTAAACGCCATTCTACAACGCAACTACTTGCAATGATTCAAATTCAGCATCAGATGATTCTAACTTGTTACATAATTATAATACTCTCATTTAAAATGATACATTGCCATTTTTTAATTATCGTTCATTTTTTTATCAATAAATATAAGTTTTTGAAGTATTATATGAAATATATATATACGAGTATAATAACATATTTCCTCCATTTTCTAGTTGTATTGGTCAGTAAGTTTTTTAGAGGCCAATTTGGCCTTGCCCTCCAAGTGACCGCGGAACTGTCACTCGCTATGTCAACGTCAAGGATTCCGATACCAGCTGAGGTAGCAAGGGGAGTGTTTTCAAAATAAAGAGATTCGATCGACCTCAGACACAAGTTTGTTCCGGCACTCAATGGCATGTCATTGATACGCAGAAGGAACAAAGTAGGAGATAGCATACAGCCTTGTGGAACACCAGCATTCACTAGTTTGGTGCCGGAGCATGTGCCAATGACTACGACCTTGAAGGTACGGTTCGAGAGAAAACTGGTGATCCACTTGCATAATTTCTCGGAAAGCCCATAGGAAGGAAGCTTCGAAAGAAGCGCTTTGTGCCAAACCCGTTCGATGGCCTTCGCTACATCCAGACTAACTGTCAAGGCCTCTCCCTTGGACTCAACCGCTTGCACCCATCGATGAGTCAAGTAGACCAGAAGATCACTAGTTGAGCGACCCTGATGGAAGCCGTACTGGCAGTCGCTAATCAACTTGTGTTCTTCTAGTAACTCATGAGCTGGCAGTTTACAATGGATTATTATATGATGGATGGATGTATTATATTATTCCTTATGAGGATAATGGATTATTGAGGATAATGTCTAACAATCGTACCTTGCTATCGATTGTCTATAAATTGAGATAAATTTGAATTTTATCTTACGCTGGTTTTTGGTAGATCCGAGGTCGCAGTCCGATCGAGCCAACCATATGTGACAGATTCTAGCCGACGCAGGGTCCTGCCGCACAACAATTTGAGGATGTCCTACACTACTACTTGTCGGGTAAAATAAATAATTTATTTAAAATGTCATTTTACGGATTTAATTGTTTGTTTTAATTCCCCACTATTTTAGTGGACGTTGGTTGTTTGACGTCCTGATGTTGGTTTTAAGGTCTGAGTGATATTGCCACTGCAAGACCTCAAGATACTGTGTACCTTCTACTGCGTAGATCAGAGCATATATAACATATTAATATTTATAAGCATTTTTCAAACAATTGTAACTGCACGCTTATATGAGAAATAAATTCTTTTTTAACGCAAACGTTTTAAGTTTCACATTCAGCTCACGTAGCTTGCGGATAAAATGTTCAATCGACGGCCGGTTGTTGTGCCTGTTATGGTTTCATTAAATCTCTGACAGGCGGAACGCTTTAACTTTCAACGCTAACGTATAATAAAACTATGCCATTTGAAATTCAAATAAGGAGACCCGGACGAACGGAATACAAAAATGAAATGTAACTTGGATTTCCCTGCGAAACAATACATTTCTTGACCTCCATCTCAAGAATTTTTCTATTTATTTATTATGTATTGGTGGTGAGCGAGGAACACACAGCTCACCTCACCTGATGCACGTGAACACTGCGGCGCGGCATAACTACAGGCATCCGCAACTAAGACACACATACGTTGTGACCTCGTTAGCTGTGCTTGGGTCATTAAATGTAGTGTTTAAATATTCATAATATTTATTAGTAATACAAAGAACAGTACAATGAGAAATAACAATACAGTAAAAGATGACTTATTTACAAAGGTTACGATGGCCGCGTAGCATGTTTGAAGTAGCGGGCTGCTGCGCTGCGGCTCCTGTGCGGTGCCCAGCCGAGGATCAACATTCTGTGTTAGTATCTATCTCTACACCTGAATCTCCCTCCGATCTTATTACACATGCTTCTCATCGGGTTAGGGAAGCGGGCGACGAGTGAGTGCCTCTGTGTTTGCGCAAATGCTTGCGGCACTATAACGTGCCCTGCGCAGGTGGTGTCGACTGGTAATAGACAGAAGACATCACCGTATCATCGTCATCATTTTACGTACAGGTGAGGACGGAGCGTCCAGTACAGATCACTGTAGCTTACAGCACCCATCTTCAATGACAAATATAATAACAATGAAACTATAAATTGTATATCAATGAGATATAATATTTCGGAGGACTAATATGGAATGCTTCAATAGTTAATATTTGGTTGTAGAGGCAATGAATGCCGTAGCGCGTTATATCTTGCAGGCTATAAAGGTTATTGATTGAAACTTGATTAATTTTAGATAACAAGGCCAGCAATGTAGATGAAACTAGCTTTAGCTTTTAATATCTCGTGTGACTTGCAGATCCAACTTGCTATAATTTTGATAGTGACATCGTGCTCTAGCCGCCTATCCCGGACTTCGTTCCACGCTCGACCTGTAGAGTAAAGAAAAGCAATGAGAGCATAAAAATTTTGCGGCATTTTGAAACGACTTTTTCATTTTGGGTGACAAACAAGCACACAGTTCATGCGATGGTAACTGATGAAAAGTGACTAAAACTCTACTAATATAACATAGCTCAAAAGAACAGTAAGCTGAAGTGACATATGCCATATAGCTCATAGAACCGATAACCGATGGAAAACAAAAGTCTTCGAGTGGCAACCGCCTATTGGCCATCGAAGATCTATGCAGAATATATGAAGAAGTGTAAGGGAAATCAATGGATTCAGGTGACTCAGGAGATTACTCTGTGGCAGGCTGGGGGGTAGGCCCACGTTCAACAGTGGACTAATGATGTGCTGAAATGACGATGATATCCACCCATGACATCTACGTCAATCAACAAAGATTCCAGATGATCATTCCTCAGGACAGAGACTAGAGGAAAATAACAAAAACCCACCACTGTCTTGTTTCCATTTCCCTGATATTTTCTTGTCATCTATTATCTTACAGTATACCAGGGGATGGAGGCCAGAGAGAACACGCTGATTCCTTTAATAAAATGTGCATACGACGCCGGATATAAAGGCTTCTTATATATATATATATATATATATATATATATATATATATATATATATATATATATATATATGTGTGTTCATTATTGTTTTTTATGTTCTTAGTTTTAAGCTTCATATTATTTTTTGTTTAATTTCCAAATATTTTTTGATTTTCTCATTTTATTGTATTATAATTAATACTGTTCTTTTTAAGTGCGTGCAATTGTAAGTGCTGTGTACTCCCGTAATTGGTCCACGCATTGCACCGAAACCTATACACAATCTTTATAAATATATATTCTATGTGTGTACTGTTGGAGAACCTTTTATAAATAAATAAATAATTACGTTACTTAGTGCGTAGTGGAGTGAGTACTCGTAAAGTTGCTAGGTCATCTAAAAGGATTAATTAATTAATTAGTCAAACTTTATTATTTACCGCAGTAGAGGCACACTGTAGCTAACTGGTGACTACAACATAAATGGGATGTTTTAAGGACCTAACTTTGACGCAAGAACCACGCCCTCACAGGATACCAGTCTGAAATAGCAGCTGCTGTGTTTGTGTCGTGAGTGTAGAAATCCGAGATTTCAATTACGAGGAACGCGACTTTTGGCAAGTCCACAGGGTTGACAACATGTCATGATCACGTACCACCAACTGTGTTCTCCAGGAGTCCGCCACCAATCTAAGCTTTAATTGATTCTCCATTGTCATCGTGTGATCGGGTACGTGCAACCTCTCACCGGCCGGTCGGTTGCTTGCCTCAGTTTAATTAAATACGTTACTTGCTTGAGCACTTTACTGGTAAAGTGGTTCGAGCCGACCCAGCGGAGTTGCCTATAGTTGGCCGAGCAGAAACTTAAAGTACAAACGAACTGGATGAAACAAGCCAATGTCCTCTTCCGGTAATGTGACGTATCGCTTCTAAAGTTTTTTAATTCTTTAATAGTTTTTTTTTGTTTTACCTTTAATTAAGTTGAAACATTTTTAATCTGTATATTATTTTCGTATTAGGCATTTCCTTTAAATTTTAGTTTTGTTGTGTACGCCTGAAGATCGTAATTTCGGTCAATTACTTTTTTTTCTGTCGTAAATGAAAAGCTGGTAAAACTTTAATTTTTATTATAGATTATTAAAAAAAAGAAGATTTTTTTCTAATCTGTATTAAAAATTAAATTATAATCGTTATATTAGCAATATTTACAGCATACCGTCTTAGTACAGTTTTATACATGAGATGATAAAAACCAAAATATATTTTTATAAACCTCATCGTCAGTAATAGAGAGTTAAGTTGTTGGGTTGCCACAAACCCCACTTTGGCAATCGTATTACCAAACTGACTCCTTTAATGATTGAGCTCCTTACTTGTAAAGAAACTTCAATTAATATATTTTGGGTAAGTTGTTCTAATTTCACTGCCCATAGCATATACAAAAACTGTTTATAACATTAAGATCTTTTTATAACCAAGTGATACGCAATACACGAAACGTTGATCTCGTGATACTAAACAAAATAACATTCTAAAATGAATAATTATTGTATTGTATTATATATTATAAATAAATCTGCACTAGAATAGATTATTAAAAAATAAACGTGATATCGTACAAGGAAGGTTACAAGTTACAGACGATCTGACGAAAGACAATTCTATCGTAGGACAGCCATGCTTAGTTTTTGTCTGTTAAGACGCACGAATGGGTTGGCTCACACATGTATATACGTAAGGATCCGGAGAGTATTATAGGTACGAGGCATTCCGTGTCAATGTGTGTCCTGGATCCTTGTAGACAGTCTTCAGTTACCATCAAGGGAACTGTGGCCTCGTTAGTCACACCTAATGTAAAAAAAAAATTAAATCACCAGTGTTATAAAGTAAATTTAAACGAATTATCATCTCCATAAAACATTAAGGAAATTATCTTCAATCTGTTCTCCTGAAACTAAATCGCCGCTCAGCAAAGCTGTTATCGAATCTTTGAGGATTTCTTGCAGGAATATCATCAATCTTTTAGCGGAAAAACTTTCGAAACAAAGAAAAAGACTTTCTACGGTAACTTCATGTCAACATAAGGTAAATTACAAGAATGCAGACACAATGAACCCGTAGTAATATTAATATTAATGAGAGCAAAGAAAACAGCACAACAGACTTCGTGTTAAAATAATATTTATGCAACATGCAACATGAACGTTAGAACAACAGATGTACTAAGAAGGCGACCAGCTCAGCTTATGCTGCAGGAGATAGCTGATTGTCAGCTACCAGATTCATAATATCAGTCAATAAAATTTTAAAATATATATAGAAGAAAACAAACGTTAATACATAGAATAAAGATATAAACTATTGAGAAACAAACTTTAAAATAAAAATCCGTTAATTTCCACTTGAAGAGTTAGCGTAAAAAATTTATAGTAATTTAAAACTGCACTGGTGCAATGGTGGATACGGCGTGGTCAGAGTACCCGACTGCCGCCTCTTAGGTCAAGGGTTCGAGGCCCACCCGAGAAACAGTATATGTGAATCACAAGTTGTTGGTTTTCGGACTAATGAATGCAGCGGTTTGTGCAAATGCTTACGGCACTATAGTATAGCCCGCGCAGTTGATGGCATCCGGTGACAAGCAGGTGCAATCACAGTGCTCTTCATGGAACGAGAGGAGCTCACGTTGTCATATGAACGCTTATTGCTTTTATGAATCGCTCGTAGGCACTTCATCTATAAGTTTTCTTTCACTTATTATAAATAATTTTTGTTTTCAATACTTTCTAATATTTCCTTTGTCTAACACTGATAAACTGTATTTCATTCAACGTTAGTCAGGCCGAAAGACAATCCACACAGTCAATTGCAAAACCCCACATACATTTTTCCACACCCACTATGACCCAGCTAGCTAGTTGAATCGGTTGTCGGCAGAATTTTCATCTAAAATTTAGTTACTTTTGAGCTCAGAATACGTGTATTAAACATAAAATAGAGAGAAAAATTTGCCCGGCGGTAGAGCAACTCACTAGTTTGTTTGCTGCAGCTGCTTGTGATATATGGACCAGGGAAGAGCGACCTCTCACAGAACACTCATGTGGAAAAGCTGCATTATGCTGCTGTGTTTCTTACGATGATTGTATCTAGAGGTTTACTAACAGGAACATCAAACGAACTGGTCGAGCTCGTTCTTCACTTGCGTCCACTGCTGAACATAGGCCTGTCCCACAGACGTGATCCTGAACCCCAGCGCCATCGACTTGTCGCATACTTGCACAGGCCGCCACTTCAGCTAGAGGGGAGGTCGTGCTGTGGTGGCCAATACGAGGTTGCCATTCGAAAACCTTTCTTCATCATTGGTTGTTAAGTCTACGAGATTCAGCTTACTGATTTACGTGTTAAATCGGTTACCTTCGTTCTGTTACGGATATCACGCAGAGAATCACCAAGCACAGCCAAGGCTCTCAACCATAGCTCGCTCTTTTATCGTTTTTGATATACATATATGTATATTTATAAACCAAATTCAACGTATATTATCGGCGTAAAAGAAATATACCTGCGAATAGTAATATAATAAAGCTATGTTGAAATGAGAACGATGGAATTGTTTTAGCGGTAGACCTGAAACCGTTTTTCATATTTGAATTAAATTTTAAAATTATTTGGAATCTGTTGATGTGCAAACAACTGGAATAAGCAGTTAACTTAAAGCCTTATCAGGCCAAGTAACGTCAGGTTCGCTCGTAGTCCCCCACCTCCCTCACCCCCGCCTCCGCCCAAGCCATGTGCACCCCCAAGGCGTCGCGCGGGTGTTGTGTGAGAAACATTTCCTTATCAAATCACTATCTACTTTATGCACCGCTACATTCACACCACGCGGGGACGAGTGGCTTAAAATTAGTGCATCGAGTAAGACCGTACGCAGTTCGTTGGTTTAAAAATTCAATAGCTTTTTTATTATGAAGTAATGTTATATTATTCAAATTTATACCTACATATTTATAATCAGCAAAAAATAAAAAAATATTCTATTCGAAAGGTGGCCCCTTTGGCTATAATACAGGCCATTAATATGTTTGGCCACGAATCTATGGATTTACACATTGTTTCCAAGGGCCAGCCACGCCAGGCTTGGCTAGTTCGTGCCTTGTGACCAGGTGTAGAGTCCTGCTGGAAAGTCCACGGTATATTTTTAAAAAGTGTATTGCTGAGAGGTTTCACAACATGGCCCAAGTGTATCATTCAAAGCCAAAGCCAAAGTGTATTATGTATCATGATACACTTTGGATGAAGTTTTCACTCCTTTTTCACAAAAATGTAGTTTTGTGACTCCTTGATAAGACACGACCACCAAACCATCACTGACGCAAGATGATGACCACGTTGTACCTTTCCGACCAGCTCTGAGCAGCTTTGTTAGAACTGTGAGCGTACATTTTATCGTTTTGCTTATTGTAGTATTTTTCAATTGTGATTTTTTTTCATCGCTAAAGAGGATATTTCTTTGCCTTTACCTGCGTATGGCGACAGAAGGCGTTTTGATCGATCCATTATCTTTAATTGTGGAGATTGATTTAGAGCATGTCCTGTATATCGACGATAAGCACCGAGCTTCATGTCTTGGTTTATAATACGCGACAGAGTCCTAGCGTGAATATTCATTTCTCCCGATAAGATTTTTTACTTCCTAATGGGGTTTCGAAGAATTCTGGCTTTAACAGCATTAACAGCCTTTGCAGTTCTAACAGCACGCGGCCGCCCCGATCTTTTCTGGTCTTCGACAGAGGAAGTGTGGTTGTATCTGTTGATAGTACGATATACTAACATACGGCTGTAGTATCAGCTTTTGTTTAGTGTCTGGAATAAGACCGACGGCTCCATACTCACACAAACCGATCACTGCAATCCTATTTTCTTTAATACCTCATTCCATATTGTAATTTGATAATGAACATGAAAAATAATGTGAAATAGTGCAAATTCGAAAGAAGTTTTTAAAATATTATACGTGTTAAATTCAAAATAATTAAAAAAATTGAAAAAAAGAAAAGTTTTTATGGCCGGACATATATATCCCCTATATTTATATATATTCATGTAATACGTAAATATTTTACTATAAATATATATATCTAACATTTATATATATACAAGTTATAATAAACTATAAATATATAATTACTTTTGTTATTTATTACAATTATGTTGACTACTCTACTCTACGTCTATAGTTCTATCCTTGACTTTAACGTATTACTTTTTGGTTCAGGTTTCATAAGGAAGAACATGCTTCTAAAAAACTCAGGGAACTTGTTATAATCTAAGAATTTGTTCCATTTCTTACAACAAATTAAATATATCATCACCACGGTCGTGATGTTGTCCTAAGTTTTCACTGACCTCTGCCTCGTGTCTCATGCTTTCGTCATTGTTCGCATATTTTGATTTGCATCGAGCCACCCCTGGGGACTATAATATAATGCCCCTTCAACGTAATTTGGTCCCGGAATCCCGACTCAGCATACGAAGAAATGCTATTCTGTGCGGTGTTGGGCCCTTCTTCCATCGAGTCGACTCGTTCCTGTAGTAGCTACAAACTAACTGCAGAGTGGATCTATACGTAGACACAGTATTGCGTAAGATAATATTGTGACAATGCCCTAAACGTTTTCAGGTTGTTTCTGGTGTAATCTGTTCCGTGTTCAGAGGCGGCCAAACACAATTACTGATCTCTTGTCGTCCGCTATATATCACGTCACAGTATTAGGATCTCTGTATAATAATCTATAATTTTGGTAGTTTAATATTTTTATAATTTGCAATTAGTTTATTTTGTTATAATAACAAATATTGATTATATATTGACTACCACTGATAACCGATAATTCATTAAGTTAATACTCAGTATACCGATAGGCGGGAGGCTTTGTAATAGTTAATATATATATATATATATATATATATGTATATGTATATGTATATTGGTTGGGAATGGATGTCGATGTCATATATGTAAATACATATATATATATATATGTCATCACTCGTCACAAGTTAAATAAGAGCTCGTTCTTCACCCCCAATATTATAAAAAAAAGACCTCCGATAGGAACTTAGACCGGGATGAGACTGAGACTCAGAGACCAGATAAGCTAACCACAAATCCGTGTAGGAAATTATTTCTGTGTTAAATTCACGTTTATATATTAAAAAAAATACTTGACTAAACTATTGTCTACAGATGTAACATCACGTAACCTCCTGTAACAACATTGCAGTGATCCGTCAAAGGGAACTGTTTGAAACTTCCTTATGAACAATACACATATCTAATGTATTTATTTTACAATTTAATTACAACGCAGACAGCGACGGTTATCTCTTAGAGTTTGTCCTGTTCGTCTATTGTAATCAATATTGCGTGTCCCGGGTTCGACTCGACACAAATGTTTGCGTGTCTTTAAAATGTAGATAACTTGCAGAAACTTTAATATTAAGCTATTGAGGTTCATCTATAAATCTTTTTTTTATTTACGTAAATTATACACACTGAATAACACATAATTTGTATAGTTTCGTGGTAGATCGGACAAAAAAAATATTTAAAAGCTGACGGTAGTTCGGGCTAACTAGACATCAGGACGTCGTATATATATACATAGTAGTGTCCAGTTCTGTCCTCGCCGTGACCATGAGCGATATAACACTACTTTAACTCGATACCTGGACAATATTAACTTAACTTTACTTTATCATTTTCGTAACTTTGAGTAAACAGATTAACATGAATCGGAATTAAAAAGTCTCATTTAAACATTTAATAAAAATGTGTTGCCATCTCTTTTACATTAACTACTTATTTAATGATAAGCATATAAATGTATTTCTTTTCTACTATCAACATACATACATAAGAAAAAGCAGATAGTATAACACTGCGTAACATTTAAAAGCAGATAGTATAACACTGCGTAACATTTAAAAGCAGATAGTATAACACTGCGTAACATTAAAAAACAGATATTATAACACTACGTAACATTTAAAAGCAGATAGTATAACACTACGTAACATTTAAAAGCAGATAGTATAACACTGCGTAACATTTAAAAGCAGATAGTATAACACTGCGTAACATTTAAAAGCAGATAGTATAACACTGCGTAACATTTAAAAGCAGATAGTATAACACTGCGTAACATTTAAAAACAGATAGTATAACACTGCGTAAAATTTAAAAGCAATATTGAAATTGGCCGGCATCGCACCGTACGAGAGACAGTTCCGGCAGACGGCTCCGCTGAAGTTACTCAACTTATAATTAACTTTAAACCGTCCAACATTCCGACCTGACTCCTTGTACAGCGGAGAACTTCACAACTTGCAGCCACGTATTGTGATATCAATATATTTTATGAAAAGTATTTTTACTTCGTATAGACAATGCATGAAACTTAATTATATATGGCATTGTCAAACAAGTCTATTTTAGGTTTATTTTATGACACAACTATGACCAACAAGCACAGCTTACGTGAAGGTGAAGGGTAACTGGTTCATATAAAACCTGAATTTAATTAAATTAAAAAAACCTCTTTTTACATTTTGTGATAATGTGATTCATAAAATGAAGCCAGACCTCGATTCTGCGTAGATTAGACCAAAAATGTGAGCATCTCGGGGAACTTTGACTGAGTGTATGTACTTAGCGGTGTGGGCCACACAGAACACTACGATTGAGTATCATTTTATATAAAAATCGGATCCTTATATAAAAACTATACTCACTAATTTTTGTGCCTAATGCATATGATGACAAGATTAGTTTTTATTTAAAGAATACTAGTTGTAGCCAAATAACGACGACCCTGCGAAAGTTGTCAAGAAACTCAATTGATGAACATCATTGATGAATAATTTGAACGTGACCCTGGCGCCCCAGTACTTCAAATTGACCGCATTAAACGAAGAGCGACTCGATCGTTGACGCCCAGGTACTTTCCGATCGGCTTGATTCACTGGCATTGCGAAGAGATGTTACAATTTTATGCATTTTTTACCAAAGTTTCCATCAGGAATCTTTTAGGGAGTTGTTCGTATTGATTCCAGCCGGTGAGTTTAAGCACCGTTCATCAGGACAGAATTCAAAATTTCATTCTCACGATATCGATAGTTGTCAATCCACCGCTGAGCGTCTTACGTAAAATTTTCTACCACGCACAACTACTCTATGGAGTCAGCTGTCGCCAACGTAATTTCAGAATCGATACTTAGGGACCTTCAAGAAAGGAGCCCACATCTTTCTTAAAGGCGGCTAACGCTTCTGCGACTCCTTTGGTATTGGGGATATTCATGAGCGGTGATGAACTTATTATCAGGTAGGCTGCTTGCTCGTGGGTCACCTATTTTACAACAAAAAAAATGTTTAGTAACTTCAACCTCGCAACATTAATGTCCCACGGACCAAATCGTGAGTAAACTTGAACTTCAAGAGACTGATAGCCATGTGATGTAGTGACCTGACTGCCATGTCATGGACACTGGTTCAATTCCCAGCCGAGGTATAATATTTATAATCAAAAAATTTTGGTTATCGGGTCTGGGTGTATTATATGTATATACGTCCCGAGTATTTTACAGTGCATCTGAACCTTTCTCCGATCTCATTGCGTTACGTCTCAAATCAATTCTCTGTGTACGCGCAAGTGCTTATGGCACTATAATATATACTGCACAAGTGATGTCCTCTGGTTATAACCAGAACACGTCACCGTGCTTGATATATCGATTTCAGAAAAACGTTATCATTTAAGCTTATTTTTACATGAATCCTCATGGTTTAGGCTTCAGTTTCCGAAACTCAACGCGTAGTTAAGTTCCAATCCGCGATTCAACTATTGAAGTAAACCGTCTCCTAACACAAGCAGTTACGCCTGGAGCAAATTTCGTTAGTGATGTTAGTAGTATTACTTGCATTATTAAAAAAATAAGGAAAAGACATATTCACATCGACAGTTGTAATGTCGTCTGCGTATAAACACTTAGAATATCATTAGCTCACACTTCTCTCCGCATGCGGAACCCGCAGGGCCTCTCGTTTACATAAAGTTTACAACATGTACATAGGTTTACGCAGCGCAGCTCTCAGATCAGCTGCGTACGCGCTGTAAGTAACATGAAGTAGATAACAATGAGAGCTTCTATCACTAAACATAACTTCAATTTACTTCAGATGATTTAGTTAGTGACACGAGCACTCGTAGGAAATATGTCAGCCTTTATATACATATGTCAGAGGAATCCGTAATTACTATTAACTTAACAAATATCCATTACATTCATGTATATATCCATACATACATACATATATACATAAATACTTACATACGAGGTAATAAAAGCGTGTTATTAAGTGAGTTAATTAAATAGATTTTAAATGTTTCGTGATTAAATTATATATATAATATACCTTATAGTAACTATTTCACATAACATGACCGCTGAGTCGTGCAAAAATAATTGTTGTTTGTATTGAAATTAATATATTCCTATTAAATATATTCCTATTAAAGCTAGGAGATGGTTCACCACAATATTTGAATAGGGGATGTGATTCTTGCGTTCTTAAGTTTAGCAGACTGTTCCCTACACCGTTACGCTGTAGACGCTTCAACAGATATTAAGTTCTGAAGTCAATATATATTATATTAGTCATGAACGCTCTTCTTAACTGTAGCTAGTTTTCCTGTGGACACGAAAATGTCAACTACGCAGAAAATAATATGAAAGTACTGAAAATATAGCTTTAAGCTCAGAGAGGATATATAGCTTAAGTCAGCTTTTTAAGTCACACACAGAGAAGCTTTTGTTGAAAATTGAACCTAGGGGACTTCGCTACTGAGTGGATCGTCCCAGATGTCATATCTAATGCTTTGACCACTGTATCAATTTATTTAAAATTGAATAGAAATTTTTGCAACCCTGCCGTAAAAGTTTTAGAAACCCGGAAGGGTTTATGTGATTAAGTAAGTCATCAGGAAAGTCTGAAGTGAATATTAAGTTGACAAATCATTACATTATAATAAGTTGTTGGAAAGTATTTTACAGGGGTCATGAGTCATGCTGCAGCTTGTTTCTTGGAGCAGCATAAATGGGTAGTCTCGACTGGTGAAGGAATTTAATTTTGAAAATTACCATCAAGTAAACTGTACGTTCTTTTAAGACAACAATTCTTGTGTGATTTACTAAGTTGCGAAGGATTGCGTTTTTATAAAGGTTTCGAACTCTATTAGTTTTGCTAGATGAATAGAATAGAATATTAACGATTGTTGATAAATTCATACAATCGGTGCTGTGATATTATGTGGGAAGCAAGTCATGCGGTCTGGACCCTGGGCCCAGGCCGCGTACATATAATACTTACATATACAAATTTCGATGCTAACTTGACGTGCTCGCAGTGAAGATAAATAATAAAAATACTTTACTTCCGTATGAAGGATTATAGTGCAGACATTCTGTCTCCTCTGACTACAACGAAATGTCTCGTCACCCTCAACAACGTTCTCCAGCTCCAACCATACGGAACACAGCAGCGTAATACAGCTATTTTATACTGATACTCCGTTAGGTCCTACTCCGGCCAACGAGCCAACCCATTCATGCAGCAGCTTCAAACTTAAAAACCGTCACCGCTGCCCGCTACCAATAACCAAATCAACAGCAGTTGAAAAGTTCCCTCATTAACTAAGTGACAACATTAAACCGCGAGAACCTCCTCGTTAGCGAAATGTCTACAATTAACTCGTATCATTTATCGTCATTATTACTTCATCCCATTTACTAACTTTCTCTCAATATAACAAAAAACATGGATACGTTGAGGGTATAATGGTTTGTGATTGCTACATCTGCGCTATTTACAACTGATTTCGGTCCCCAGTGCACTAATGAAATTATTCAATGCAATTTTAAGTGCTGCCACTTAAAGCTGCACATGTTTGGCAGTGAATCTATACGACTAATAATAATGACTAATAATTACTCCAATAATAGTCACTCCGTCTAGTGCGGGCTCGTCGTACGCTGCGTCGGCCAATACGAGGTTACCGCTCGAGAAACTTTCTTATAAACAAGAAAATTAATATAAAACGTTCTTCATTCTCATAAATGAAAGTGAATTCGGTATCAATGATATTACGTTGAAGAAGCTAATATTGAAGTGTAACTATGTAAGCAGATTACTGTACTGAACTTCCTGATCCTTTCGGGGATTATAATGGTTTTCATAGATCTATAGATTTCATTACCAAATCATAAATTTTGAAAAATCATTTGTTAATAAAAAGATTCTGCGATCGAGCCAAAATATTTATTCACATTAAAGTATTTTTTTTTACTTTGGTGTTCTAAACTAGCTTCAATTTGTGATGGAGCTTATCTCGTATCCCATTTCATCCCGGTCAAAGCTTTCAACCAGATAGAATAATTATTTCAATATTATACTAATACCAAGAAAACAAGTAGAAAATTTTCCCCTATCTTTTTCAACAGCAATAACATCCGAACCTTATAATTTTTTAAATTTATTTAAATGTGGCATACCTACTGGGAATCGTTCAAAGTTTTTCGCTTAGCAAGATCAAAGTGAAATAAATTTAGTAAACAAAATTGAAAGCAAGCGTCAATACTAATACATCTCATTGAAGCCGAAATTAACTAGAATTTTGTAAGCTTTGACAATAACTTTGTAGCTGTGTTTGCGTAGAATGAGTGTTACATCTGATATTAAATCAGAGTAGTGAGCAGCCGGCGAGGGACCTCCACTCACGCAATGATGTTGATGTCCCCGTGACCGATGTCGACTGAGTATTATTTTTAATTATAGTGCCGTTAGCATGTATTATTAATAAATTTATGCATATTTATAAATAAATATAGTTCTGTATTTTGGTATTATTAATTTTTTCTCTATTTTTCTATATTTTATCTATTTATTTATTTTATTTTGTGAGTACACTATGTTTTTTTTTCCGATAATATATCCAGCACCAGGCCTGCTGGAAGAAATTTCAATTATAAAATAAATTGCGTCTTTGTACACACCTTTCCTATATTACTTCCCTTATATACATGCTTTGTGTACATAAAAGTTAAATAAATAAAATAAATGAAAATAAAATTGCAACAATTTCATTGTAACTCCGGGGATCGCACTCAGTTTGCTCGCGTACCGTAAATTAAAAAGAGCGTTCAGACATTGAGTTAGACTTTGGCTATTTATAGATCTATGTACATAAAATACGAATGTGGAAAGGTTCGATTTCAATATCATAAATATTGAAGGACGGCGCCCTCCGGGAAATCTCGCGTGACCGGAACCATACCTTTTGCACAGGTCGGCAGGAAAATGGCCCTTTGTCGGCTCGTATAGTCTTTCTGTAATAAAGTAACAGATGTTAATACATCTAAAGTCTTTTATATGAAACGGTGACAAACAAGCGCACAAGTAACATCGTGACTACTCGTTTATAAAGAACTCTATCGTTCTTAAAAGCTGTAAACTTGGTAAAAAGTTCTTTACTTAGAGAGACCGTCATTGTGTATGTATTTATTTACATATAATAATACATACATATTGTAGTTAGTAGGGTACATCCTGGGTACAACTAGTTGTTGAAGCCGTTGTCGGGTTCACCAAAGGGATATAAAATATCCATGTGGAATGAGAGATGACCTTTTTACTTATGAATCTTTGTCATCACATGTCGTCATTTTACCAAAATTTCTACATAAAACATTTTTAATGCAATATTACTAGGTTTCTCTATTATTCTTCTTAACAATAGAACATAAATCACTTTGAAATATATATTTTAATATTCGTGCAAAATGCAAATGGTTTTCTGTGCTACGGCTTACCTTACTAAAGCTTAGGCATTCCTATTTAGTAACCTGCACTCGCTGGTGGAGCTTGTAAGCTGGTCGCAGTACCAGCCCTGCGTGGGAAAACGTGGAGTAGGAAGACACTCTTGTAAAAGGAATGAAGAACGCGATGTTTTTTAATGGACTAGAAGATTTTGCGTCAATAGCCTACAGGTTTAGTCTACAAAATTTAAAATCATAGATACGAATTCACCGATCGACTAGTGGTGAACCATCTCCAAGCACAGCTTAGCTTTAGTTGGAGGCAGTGGCGCCGGAACGTTACTAACGTACATAGCACTGTTATCATTATTTTAAAACAAAATGGTTGTCATCATCATCATCATCATCATCATCATCAACATGAATAGATATTGGGTTAAACATGAGTTCGCACATACACAAAAAATAACAGACCTTTGTAACAAATACGTTTTGGAAAATCATTACGCTGTTGTGTTTCATGCGGTGAGTGCTGGGGACCAAAATACTGGTAGTGAGGTATTCTGTGTTAGGACATCTCCGTCCCCCTGTGACCATATATTCTGAGTTAAAGTCAAACAAAAACCGTAAGATATGATTTATTTAATGTTTAAGGTTGCCCAGCTTTGTTTTTTGCGATCTCTAAGCTCAAGTTAGTTTATATGGAACCTAACGTTTCATTTGACATATGATATGTTTATCCTTATCTATTGTTAGCGCCGCGAGTTTTAAGAATAACCTTTAAACGCTAACACGATCAGTACAGGGAATTTACCTTAAAATGGATGGAACTATATAAACGGTTCTCTCTAGGCTTCTAAAGGCCTGGAGCGGTGATTCAAAGCCTTGCTATGAGAATCGACGGTTTTGTGACTGTAATAAATTTCATGTGGCAGCATACATTGATTGGGCATAAGGCATAATTGTAAGGCATTTTTTTTTGATATGGAGAAACTGAAATAAGTAGAAGACACAAGATGCAGCGCCCTTTTACCTGTGTAGAAGTCTGGTGTCTCTTCCTGCTGGGCAGGACTTTGTATGTCCTCCATGTGTGTATACCACGTGGCAAGCCAGCGTGGTATACATAAATGGCATCCGTTACGGTCAACCTTCTTCTAGCCTTGTATGGTTGTCTCACTCTGACCTATGGTAGACGCTACAGGAATTAATAGGAAGAAAGGTCACTGATGGGAAATGTGCTTTACCACCGCCACATTCGGGTATAACTAAAGTTGAAAAGATTTGGACACCAGCCATGTATATGGCGGTAACATCTATCCTGCCGCTTGGCTTAGTAGCATGATTCATACATTCTTATAATATTGTGGCTACTACTACTGTGCGCACGGCAGCCTCGCCGTCGAGAAGGCGCTTCCGGTGGGCGGCTGGGGCAGATGGTCCCCCGGAAGTGTACGAACACTTTCCCGCGGCCCAGACGTTACCTGAACCTGCGAACAGATGCACGTGCAGAAACAAAACTACCTCATAAATACATTATACTACTTGTTGCAATATAAAAGCAAAAAGATCATCTGCACTTCGCGAACAGGGAAACATTTGTGGAACTAGTCCATTATCGAATAATATTTTTTCCCCTAAGCCTCCGGTCGGCTGGCTGCGCCCGGTACATAAATCACTGTCGAACTTAGTTTAAACTTTAATATCGTATTAGCGGAAGTCGGGCGAGCAGCTGCGTTGTCCATGATTTTGATCAATTACGATGCTCTAGTAATTTTGAAATTTACAGCAAATAAATATAGACGTTGCGAGAGTCAACATGCATCCTGAGTGAAATTAATCGATTTTTTTTTGTAAATGATTGATAAAGTATGGAAATAAGTTTAGAGTATATCTAATTTAGCAGTGAGCAAGCAAGGAAAATCTCCAAGAAATAAAAATATATATTTCGAAGACGAGAATCCGCCTGCCACAGAAAAGCCGAGTAGCGAAGTTTGCGCTAACGTGTTCTTTAGGGTTATAGGGCTAGGTGGAATCTATAGATATTAGCTGGTTTTTTTTTTTAAATAAAAAAATCTTTCAGCGATACTAACCGCTCGTGTCGATACTACTTTCATGTTCATAATCTCCAAAGCTATTATATTATTTTTTAAGTATTTAACTTGTGTGGCCATAAATACTGTTAAAAAAATTTTGCTTTTTTTCAACTCTTTAACTATTTAACTTTATTGAATTTGGAACACGTATATTATTTTAAAAACTTCTTTCGATTTTGCGCCATTTCACAATTTTTTTCGTGTTCATTATCAAATTACAATGGTGTGTTAAAGAAAATAGGATTGCAGTGATCGCCTTGCACAAAGTGGGTATAGAGCCTTCGGTCAAATTCCAGACACTTCAAAAGCTTGGTATCAGCCGTATGTTCATATATCGTACTATCAACAGATACAACAACACTTCCTCTGTAGAAGACCAGATAAGATCGTGGCGGTCGCGTGCTGTTAGAACTACAAAGGCTGTTAATGTTCTTAAAGCCAGAATTCGTCGATACCCCATTAGGAAGCAAAAAATCTTATCGCGTGAATTGAAGATTCCCGCTAGGACTCTGTCGCGTATTATAAAACAAGACCTGAAGCTCGGTGCTTATCGTCGATATACAGGACATGCCCTAAATCAATCTTTACAATTAAAGAGAGTGGATCGATCAAAACGCCTTCTGTCGCGACACGCAGGTGACAGAAATATCCTCTTTACCGATGAAAATATTTTCACGATTGAAGAACACTACAATAAGCAAAATTATAAAGTGTACGCTCACAGTTCCAAAGAAGTTGCTCAAGTGGTCGGAAAGGTACAACGTGGTCAACATCCTGCGTCAGTGATGGTTTGGTGGGGCGTGTCTTATCAAGGAGTCACTCATTTTAATTGTTATCCAATTAAGAATATTTGCATTTCAAACCCCATAGTGAAAACAAGTTTCTGCTTTATACAGCGAAATCGTTGTAATTAATGTAATTTTTCGTTTTATTTTTCTTTTTAGGAAAGCTAAGAGAAGTAACAATATTACTTGGACAAATACATTTATTAAATTAAATTCATTGTTCTTTTAAATAGACTTACACAACATGAACTGTTCCTTTAATTACAGAAACGAAACTAAAACGGTATAATTGTACCAAAGAACCATTTAAAGACATTTAAAAAGATTATGAAAACTGATGAGTGGCAGAAAGTATTAATAATTTATGAACTTACAATAAATGATAATAACACAAGTAAGAACACGGTATACTGGTACAGTATATTAGTGCAGAATACTCTCAATATCCTCGTTTTCATTCAATATAACAATAAATAAAAGATAACTTAAATAATACTTATATAAGTGTTGAGGTGATGATGCGCTTAAGTTTCTTGTATAAAACCATCCAAACACACACAAAGAAGTCGTTGAATATGCCTACACCTTCTCCGTGGTCCGATCCCTCCGTCTCACTATTTAATTCGGACGTAAGTAAAAGCACGTTTTCCATTACACTCAGACGGTGCTACGGCACTATGCTTAGCACTATGGATAGCTTTCTTTTAGTTCAAAAATCTCAAATAGCGTCTTTACTAATGTACAAATTTATATTTTACCTAAATAATATGTATGTATGACTTAGTAGATTAATTCGTAACAATCAAACAAGTGTCATGAAATGTGTTTTGTCGTAATAAACTTGCAACCTATAAGAACCTTATAAGATTGGAAGAATCAAATGTAATGCAATCCAAAAAGCAATAATTTGTGATATACAAATATTCCTTCTCGGCTGGCCTAGGTATCCTAACCGCTACGCCACGCGGTCGTCGAATTATAAAAGAACCTTCAAGCCAGGTTCTATTACTAAATGAAAGGTAAGCCGGTCCGCAGCGGCTCAGTGTGATTGAATACGTGCTCTTATTTACGTAGAGATGAAGTTGTGAGCGCATTGGCAAGCATTATTAAAGTAGAATTTTACTGGCTGGGACTTACTAGCTCCTTCGTAGCACACGTGGCTCTGTATATCCCAAGTCATTTCACAAATTCCTTTCAAATTCATTTTGAAGAGATGTTTTCGTACGAAAAGAACCAACCAACCTAAATGAAATTTTTTTTTATTTATTTACGGAAATATAGGAGAACGGTTAAGACCAAATAAAAATTAGTAGCTTTTAAAATTCTATATAAAACGAAAATTACTAACATTGTTTTTTTATATTAAGGGTGATAAACGAGCACACATGCCATACAGATCATATAAGACAAATGATGACTGCGCCTAATGGCATCAACACTGAATACAATGGAAACTGTAATCAGGTCACCATACGAAACACAGCAACTATATGCTGCTTTTTCACGTCGGAAAATTAAAAGTTTAATTTATTTCATTATTGTTAATAAACATAGAAAGCTACCTCGTGTTGTCTAAATGAATATTCGGATGGAGAAGCTTTTGTGATAGTGCCGGTCAGCCGACGGCCTGCGCTCGTCGTTGCACCCTCCGCGCAATATTCCGACAGGCAGGGCAAGCTCGGCCGGAATCTCATAACACCTTTATTAAGCTAGAATTCGAATACTTCGGGTTACTTTATTCGTAAAGTGAAATATCTTCCCATCCAAGTGCTTCATCACTATCGTCACACCCGATGATGTGATAGTTAAGGTTCCCTCGTGTCCACTTAGTTGTCAGAGAGAAAGTTTTAGTACATATTAAAGTAAATTACTATGATCTACTAATTGTCTCATTACTTTCAGAAAACACAGCCTGCGCAATATATATATATATATATATATATATATATATATATATATATATATATACAGTGTTGGTCATATAATTAGAAACACTTCTTATGAATAAATAAAGTATAACTTCAACGTATAAATGTAATAATCATGCAATAATATATAAATTCATTAAATGCATAAAATATAAAACATATCTTACTTTTAGTTACAAAATGAGTCTTACACATGTAGGAGTTTATTTTCTGTTACTGGCCGCTTGGACGCCTAATTAGAAATATTTTGCAAAAGCATCCACAGCTCGTTCTTTTTTTTTTTTTTTAAATTGGAGAATTTCATTTTTCTTGGCTTTTTTTATTATTTTGGCGGCAATTCAAAATCAAATCTGAATTTTATTTTGTTAAAAACGGGCAAAAATAAAAGTTGTGACGTATCAACTAGGCAAATAATCGTTTATTTACATATAGATCATAAGTGGGCGTACATAAGAATAGCTGATCATTTAAATTGTTCTGTTAAGAAAGTTTTTAATGCAATTGATCATTATAAAACACTTGGAACTGTTGAAAATGTGCTTAGAAAGGCTCGGCCAATAAAAACCTCTCGCAGAGAAGATACGCTAAACGTTCGTGTTGCTAAAAAAGACCCAAGTAAAGGCTCCAACCAGTTTTTTCGCCTTATGACCCGAGAAACATCTCGTCAAGACTGATACGCCGAAGATTAGTGGAAACTAAATTGTTTGGGAGAGTCTCTCGAAAGGTACCGCTTCTTACCAAGCAACACCGAGAGAAGCGATTATTATTCCCTAAAAAATATGTTAATTGGACGGTACGAGAATGGAAAAAAGTGTTATTTTCAGATGAAACAAAAATAAATATGGTAAATTCCGATGGAAAGCGCTACGTTAGACGTCCTGTAAACAATGCTTTTAATTATAAATACGCAAGGAGTATAGTCAAGCACGGTGGCGGTAACTATGAAGATTGGGGGTGTTTTTCCGGATGTGGAGTTGGAAC
This sequence comes from Teinopalpus imperialis, assembly GCA_029286865.1. Taxonomy (NCBI): domain Eukaryota; kingdom Metazoa; phylum Arthropoda; class Insecta; order Lepidoptera; family Papilionidae; genus Teinopalpus; species Teinopalpus imperialis. Next base: position 18,733,838 of record JAGSMU010000003.1, read on the forward strand.
CGTTCGGAAGATTGAAGGTACAATGGATCAATGGCAATACAAAAATAACTTAGAGCACACAATGATTCCCTACTTGGACGATCATTTGCCTGTAACATGGATTTTTCAGCATGGCAATGGCCCTAAACACACGGCCAATAGCGTCAAATGTTTCCGTAGCGAACAGCGTATATCCATTTTAAACCGGCCAGCAAATAGTCCGGATTTAAACCCGATAGAAAATCACTGGTATATTGTTAAAAAGAAAGTCTCAAACAAACGTAACACCAGTCAAAACGAACTATATGAAGCCTTTGTTGAAGCATGGAATTCAATCCCCTAGAAAAATTTATGAAATTGATTGAACCAATGCCACGTCGTTGCACTGCTGAGGCTTGAAAATAAGGGATACGCCACTAAATATTAATTATAACTATTGGTAGGCTGTGGATAGTAGCTATTTCGTAAATAACAATACTTATTACTAATACTTAAAAAAAAATTGTTTTTTATACTTTTTTGTTGTTGTTTATAATTAGTTGACCATTACTGTTCATACCTTGAAACTGATTTAAATGTTTGTCCGTAATGTAATATTGAAACTGCACTTGTGTAATGGGATTTGTATTGTTTTTCTAATAAATGATAAATCGTTTAACATATTGTTGTCCTATTTATTGTTTAATTTCAAAATATTGCGGTGAAGTATCTTACATGTTTACATGACCGTTGGTAGTGTTTAGTGTTTCTAATCATACAACCACCACTTTATATATATATATATATATATACACACACATATATATATATATATATATATATATATGTGTGGGATTGGGTCGAAAATTAAGTACACCAGTGAAATCAGACAAATTATATTAAAAAATTAAAATAAAATAATACTATGCCGACACGTCTTTTCTCTTGACAGATCCCCTATCCATTGTTTTAAAAAGCCTCATATGTCACATATTCATCATCTCTTTCGCACTTGTTCATACGATCTATCTTGTCGTTACGCTCATTCATTCGATCATCGCATTGACCGTCTTACGTTACATTTCACTCATCCTACAATCGGCCGTCCTGAAGTTTAGTCTGCCCTCAGACTTAATCTAGACTAGTTACATCTTAATAATAATATCATGGATTTAAGTTAAACTACATACACTTCAAACTTTTAGCTAGGTGACTGTATCTTCTTAAACATGTTAGGTAAGTAAAATAAAATCAACACTTAAATAACTTAACATTTAAAAAAAAAAAATAAACTAAACAGAACATTGCATTAGGTGTTGCTACAAAATGAATAGCATAGGCATACGGGTGTAAATAAGCGATAACAATGCATGCGCACACCCGTTGGAGCAACAATTATAGATTGAAGTCAGAGCTCATTGTCCCCCACTTAGCCATCGCTTCATATAGTCGCAAGAGGTTGTGGTATTCCGCGGCCCCTCGGTAGAGTCATCTAAACGTCTGACACGGTATCGGTCACGTCCAATACTTCCGGTGACTTCATATGGACCTAGGTACTTAGGTTTGAGCTTCATACCAACACCAAACTGGGTTCTCTTGACGGCGACTCTATCACCTTCTTTATAGGAAGTGCTCTCCTTTCTTCGCTTGTTGTAGGTTCTTTTGTTCTCTTCTTGTATTCGCAATATATGTTCTTTGGCTCTTTTTTTATTTTCTTCTCTGGTTAGTATAAAACTGTCTCTATTTTCCTGCTCTATCAATTCATAAACTTCATAGTCTTCTTTCAGTTTCATCTTTATTCCAATCAACAGCTCAAATGGAGAAAAGCTGATACATCGTTGAAAGGTACTGTTTATAGCCCTCTGTACTCTACTTATGTGTCGATACCAATGTGTCGGTTCCTCAAAACACAATTTTGTTAAAACAATAGTCAATACTCTATGTACTCCCTCCGCTTGTCCATTTCCGCGTGGAATTCCTGTAGTTATCTTTATGTGCTCTATATTTTCGTCTGTACAGAACTCTTCAAACTGGCTGCTTGTTAAAACCGTCCCTCTATCTGTGATAATCTTAGTTGAATTTTCAAAACATTGTTGGTATATCAGAAGTTTATCCAGCGTCTCTTTTGCTGTAGTACTCTTGACTGGAAATAACCAAACAAATTTGGTAAAGGCATCTACCAATGTCAAAATGTGATTGTACATCTTCTTAGTTTCAGTCATGGGACCGATATGGTTAATGTGAATAGTGTGCAGCGGTATCTCTTCCTTATCTATAGGATACAAGAAACCTTCTTGTCTGCCACTTTTTCTCTCGGCTAGTAAGCATGGTATACAAGTCAAAATATACTCTTCTACTTCTCTATCCAAGTTCTTGATGTATTAGTCTTTGCAGATCAGCTCTATCATCTTTTTTTTTGAAAAATGACCATTGTTATGGGCCCTTTTTATTATTTCATGTTCCATAGCGTTAGTTATAACTAGATGTTTTAGTTCGCCTTTATATAATAATCCATTTTCCAGATAGTAATCTTTGTACTGTGTGGACATTCTGAATAGCTCTATTATAGCCTTGAGGCCTTCATCTTGCTCTTAAGCGGCTTTAATTCTTTCTCGTATTGGTGTACTGACATTTGTCACTGCCACATACGGATTTCGGCTTAATGCATCTACATGCTTCATTTGATTTCCGGATCTGTGCCAATCTCGAAATCAAACTCTTGTTACAGCAGTATCCATCTGGCAACTCTTGTAGACATGGCCAACTCTTTCTTTTTTAATGTCGTCTGGAACGCCATACAGTCAGTAACAATCTTGAAGTGTGTACCATATAGGGAACAACGGAGTTTTTTTACACCTTCGAAAATTGCTAATCCTTCTAGCTCATAACTACTATATTTTGCGTCAGCAGGAGCAGTTTTACGACTCATGTAGTAAACAGGATGTAGCTGTTGGTCATCATTGCTTCTTTGCATCAGTATTGCTGAGTAGGCTATAGCATCTGTATGCATTTCGGTGCTCAACTTTGGATCATATATCTTTAATACTGGTTGACACGCTAATCTGTATTTCAATTTGTTGAAAGCGTCTTTGCATTTGTCATCAAAATCATACATACTCTCTTTCTTTAGCAGATCAGTTAAGGGTTTTGCTATTAGTGCAAAATCTTGAATGTACTTTCTGAAGTAGGAAGTTAGACCTTTGAAGCTATGTAACTGTTTTAAATCAGCTGGTTCCGGAAATTTCACCACTGCGTCCGTCTTTTCAAGTGAGGGTCGGACTTCACCATTTTCAATCACATGGCCTAGATATTCCACTCTCTTTTGGATCAGTTGCATCTTGTTCCAGTTGACTTACAGTCCATATTGTGATGCTACATTCAATACTTCAGATAGTCTGTCAACAGCTTCGTCCTCATTAGCTGTGGGTATAATCAAATCATCGATAAATATTATAACGATACCTGTAAAAAGCATTAATAAACCTGGTGAACACTTTCGGACATATAGAGAGACCGAAAGGTGCTTTTAGAAACTCATACTGCGATGTCGGTGTCACAAATGCAGTACACTTCACAGAATCTTCATCTACAGGTAAATAGAAATATCCATTTTTCAGGTCTAGCGTACTAAAAACTTTAGCACCTGTTAATCTATCTATGTGATCTTCGATTAGTGTCAACGGATACTCGTCTTTGACAATTTTCTGATTCAATCTTCGGTAATCTACACACTCTTATACCACCATCCTTCTTTCTTGCTAAAACTAATGGACTGGCATAGTCAGAAAAACTTACCCTTATGATGCCACTTTCGAGCCATTCAGTTATTTGTTAACCTCTTCTTGTTCCCTTGGACCTAGCCTCCTTGGTCGCTGTGCCACTGGGATTTCGTCTTTAAGCGTTATTTTCAGCTTCACTGGGGCCTCTTTAGTCTTCACCGGAACATATGATTCCACGATGTTTTTTACTCGTTCTCGCACATCGGGACTCACCTCGTAATCCACAATAGAAGAATCCCACACACATATGTCATATACCCAACCACTGGCCGGTTTCAACCTTACCTTGTTGTTCTCCATAAACACAATACAATGTTGCAAAAACTCTTGACCAATAATCATTAAGTAGGGCATATCGTCTTTAAAAATTACATAAAACATGACGTCTTTTTACCACTGTTCATCGATAACAATGTCTAAAGATATACGACCATAAGACTTTACTTTACTCGCGCCTAAACCAGGTAGGTAAAGTTCACTTTTATTTAATTCCGGTGCACTTAAACTCGCGTAGTAGTCCATCGTTATTAAATTTACGTCGCTTCCGGAGTCAATTAGCGCTAATAAGTCTTTATTTAATACTGTAACAGCCTTCATCGGCTTCGTAGATGTTTTGTTTACACCTGTTAGGTTATCGCCCGATCTGATAGTTGTCCATGTCAAACGTTCTTCATTGTGACTTTCACCAACAAAATTCCATCAATTCAAAATTCGTTGACACTAGTGTTTCTCGTGTAATTTGGCATCTTCGCAGTGCTGCCAACTTCTCCGTTTCCGCATACCGTGGTACTGACGTAATTTCTCCCGCATTTTGTCTGTGATGATAACTTGCACTGAGGAGCAATATGGCCGAAGTCATTGCACTTAAAACATTTTAATCCTCTTGATTTATGCGGACATACTGCTGATGCATGGTTCATTTCTCCACAGCTGTAACAACGCGAAATTCCTCTTCTGTTCGTCTTTCCTACGTGCTTCGACTTGCTGTGTTCTCGGGTTGAACTTGAGATGTTTTCTTTCAGCTGTTCATAGATTTTAATTTTTTCTTTCAGGTCACCATAATTTGAAACGCCATACAATATGATTTAATTAATTTCATTACCCTTGATACCTTCTACAATGTATTTTATAGCATATCATAATACAAACAACATAATCAGGGATCTTCCCTCTTTTACCTAATTCTTTCATGACAAACATGTACTCGAGGCATGATTCATCATGTTTCTTATGTCTTGCACTCATCATCTCGTGAATCATTTTCACATCCACGGTGTCTGGAAATTCTCTGTAGATCTGTGTCTTCAACTCTTCTCACGTCTTAAAAGCACGTTCCGCGCGCAGCCATAACTCAGCTGTGCCGGCCAACGACCTTCTCGCCATCAATAACTGCTGAACTGCGGTCCATCCGAATATCCTCGACGTCTTGAATACATCGGGTAGCAGAATACGTCTTGTCCTGTCCACTGAATCGTGGAATAAGGCCTTCGGTAAGATGTAACATTCCACCGTTCAAATCTCTTGATGACATTGATGTTTCGACTTCGTCGTAGTTCAATTGTCTGCTGTTACGTCTTGAGTTCTTATTCGGCATGTCGTCTTCAAAAGTCGTAGTCGTAATCGTCTAACACAAGCTTTCTCTAGCACAAATCTTCAAGTTTTCAAACGTTAACGTCTCGAACATTGATATACCGTAAGGTTAGGTACCGTCGTCTTCTTGATTTCGTCAATTTCTCGGCTTCTTCAATTTCTTTCAAATCCCGGACGAGCCCCCAAAAAAGCCTCATATGTCACATATTCGTCATCTCTTTCGCACTTGTTCATACGATCTATCTATTCGTTACGCTCATTTATTCGATCATCGCATTGACTGTCTTACGTTACATTTCACTCATCCTACATATATTATAACATTAGCTCCCCCAATGGTGAAGAATACGGTTCACGACGTGTAGCTGATCATCATCATATGATGTCAGCGCGGGAGACTGGAAGGAATGCCTCGGTAGCAGTACTTCGGCTGCGGATCCCTCCACTAAGCATACGAAACACAGCACCGTGATCGTGCTATTTAACGGTGTTATTCTGTGATGTCATGGCTAATCCCCGATCGAGTTGGTCCTATCACGTTCTAGCTAGAAACTAGCTGTAGTGGGGCTCCACCACTGAAACAACGTTGACAACCAAATTACATTATATTAGCTGTTAGTTGTATCTTGAATCTCATACAATTGCATATGACCGCACATGTCCCTTTTACCAAACAATAGTGTCGTATAAAAAGAAATATGGAATAAACGCTTGATTTTGTAAACGTTATTTCATTTGTCCAACTAGCTCTAAATAGAATCTCTCCAGAACGAAAGTTTAGTGCTCTCGGACAAAATTTACGAGCCTCGGCTCGGGCTCAGCTGTCCGATGCAAGTTCGATATCAGTTGTTTGTTTTACATTTAAAGCAATAAACATTAAAGTTAGCAATATATTTTTGAACAATAATTTTTCGTTTTTAGAAGATACATACGCCATGTGTCCTTTGTTTTATAGAAGAGGGGAAAACGTGATCACCGTCGCCGACGAACGACAGCAACACCAGAGTGGCAGGAGTCCGTTCTTTACGTATGGTTCTTTTGTTGCAGGGCTCTAAATAGTATCACAGAGTAGTTGTGCGTAGTAAAAATATAGACTATCTATTTATTGTATCTATTCATATAGCTATAACGATATCTCCTGGTGCCAAATAAATCATATCGATTGTATTGAAAATATCTTGATTTCTGCAATATACCACCAAACACACTCTTATGCGTTCTCAGATTTTCTAATTCATTTCAAAGGGAAATGACTTGTAGTGACAATCGGTCAGAAAATATATTGAACCTACGCCTTAGTAAAGGCCACTCGCCATTCGCTATCGCGCCACTCACGTGGAATAAGATAGCCTTAATTTCTTCTTCAATTAATCACTATTTAGTTGCTTGAAAATAATTGGTAAATAGAATTAGTGAGGGGAACTAGATGGGTTGACGTTCTATGCCAGTTGGCGCGAGGTCGCTGGGTGCGGGGCCGCGCTCGGGGCAGTTTGCGGGAGGTCGCTGGGCGCGGGCTTATGTTCAGAGGCAGGCTGTGATGGGGTGACACGATGATCGACTAACTAATTTCACTCATCATGAGTGACATTAGTTAGTTGATCATTGTGTCGATACTGTGTGCTCGTTTATCACACTAAATACAATAAAAATAAATAAATAGTACAGGAAACACTTGCGTGCAATCCCCGCTATGTTGTATGTTAAGTTTCACGTACTTCGTAAATATATACTATATTTTCATCACTTGTACATAGTAAAAAGCCTTCATCATGTTCGTTTTATATTAGCATGTCTTCAAATAACCCACAAAATAATAGATTGCTCATTTTCAAATCCAACCGGAATGAATTCTAGCAATGCTCGTCCATAGATTTAGAGCTCTATGATGGCATAATTAAAATCTCGCTGCCAACTGGATAAATCGTAGTTGCGCCAAATGGGGGTGCTTCTTATACCGGTTTATTTTTCGTTGCAATACAATGGTACCGTTTGCCTGTTTGAGCTGACACGCGGTGGTTTCGATTGTGGGCTGCACGAGGAAAACTGCTTATTAATCTTAGTTCCTACCGTACAAAAGAAATATTCAAAGTATTCAAATGCACAATTTAGTATTTGTTGTTCTCGGATTTGGGAATCAGTGGAACAAAGTAGAACACGATCGTTAATATTTTTGTGCATTCCGCTGTACACTGTGCACTGTTGGTTCCGCAAATTGTGCTTAAGTAACATTATGATTACTCTAAAAATGTCAGCCATGCTTCCTCACACCGCCGCGTGTATAACATTACAGTAATATGTACAGCACCGTATTTAGTCACAAATTTTATTACTTTTTAGTTGTATGTGTTGAATATAAACCACAAGTGAACCTGATTATAAAAACATAGCTCTTACAACTGCATATGATGAAACAGAGAATCTTTTGAACACTACTAACAACTAATTCATTGAGCTGTGCTAGTTCAGAATCTAAACGTTCGCCTTTATTTTATTTTTATTTCTCGGAACGCGAGCGACCTGAGCGTTTCAGCGCAGCCAAGTGCTGGTCTGCGCTGTAGCAGTCTATAGAGAGGAGACCGAGGCACTCGTCATCCCCTTCCCTACTCCTATGTAATGCGTGTGTAATAAGATAGGAGGAAGGTTCCGTCCTCCGCTGGGATTTTATACAACAGCTAGCAAACGGAGAATCAGCTCATCTGATGGTATGTGATGGTTATTACTTGACATGACGGGCATGCATTGACCGACATATTTGAAAGACAGCCAGAAAGTTCTGTAACAATCATACAATTGACCGCTGACCCCCCCCCCCCCTCCTCCACTGACTGCCTCAAGGCGCGATCCTGAGCCACCTGCATGCATTCACTTCCCACAAAGTTGCGTATTGCTTGTCGTTCCATCTAATGGCACACAGTAGTACATTACATCTACAGGGGGAGGCACCTTTCTTCTCTATCGATTATCAGTTATAAGAGCTGTATGGTCAACTCATTGCCACTTCAGCTTGCTGATCTTTTAAGCTATGTCGTAATAACTAACTTATATAATAACTTAACATAAAAGTTCTATTACCAACGATACTAATTTTAGTCCACGTTAAAAATATGAGAAAAAGAAAAAAGTTTAATTCTATGTGGATTTATATTTCATTTGTCATAAGTTGAAACCCGTGAACCGGGGCGTGGGCACTTCCAGTTAACAAAGAGATGCGTTCCGTTGTTCGGGGGGTCGGTCGTGGCACGGGGATGCCGTTAGCTCGGCTCGTTGGAATTTCTAGCAGCACGATACGCGAGGCATGCAGGTGACTCACCGACGCCGCTATTTGCCGCTTATTGCTATATATTTATTTATATATTCCAATTAACATTATACTGTTATGTATAATATAAGATCAAAAAACAAAACTTTCTGCTAGAGTACACGACAGGCTTTTTAAATAAAATCATACAGTTCACATGATGGCAAGTGTTGCCATTCTATAATAAGGTTTCCGGATTCCCACTACTCTCATGCTCACCATACGAAACACAGTTGCGTTTCATAGCTACTTCACATTGTAGTTCTGTGATTGTTCCATCGCTCCACAATGGCGTCGACCTATTCATGCTGTTACTAACAAGATGCAACGAAGCACTATCACTGTTAAAATAAATATAATATTAGATTTTGGTTTAGATAGAAAATATAAAGCTTTCTGTAATAAATACAGTACATATAAACTTCTTGTAGGATAGAAATAGTCTGACAATGGAATGTAGATCACAGCAATGATCCACGGGAGGCCCAACGTCTTGCAACGTAGCAAGCGACAGGCGGACAAGAAATACTTCTGAGGCAAATTACACCTTACCGAAGTTGCTCGATGTATCGACGCCAAGGATTTCGATACTAGCTGAGGTAATAAGGGGAGTGCTCTCAACATAAGAAGATACTAAAAAGATTCTTGTTAGCGGTAAACGTGTGTCTTTTTAAATTAGTGGGGTTTTTTATTACTTTGAGAGTAGCGTTGTTACCCTTGAGGACTGAGATGGAATGCCTCGTCACCAATAATAAAAGTCTCTGATCCCTACACTCACCAGGTGAAACACAGCAGCATTATGCAGCTATTTTACGTGGCAACGTGATCCTACCCCGGTCGAGCTGACCCATTCATTATGCAGCTAGAAACAAACCGCAGTGTAGTTCTACCACCGATAAAATTCCAAAAGTCTTAAAGGACATACATATGCTTTATATAAAACCTGCGACAAATCGAGTAAGAAAGTATCTTAAACAAAAGTTTGAAACATCTTTACATGCAAACAAGTTATATAAATATAAGTTATACATTTAAAAATCTCACAAACGATTTGGTTTCAAAATGTCTATGAACTTGTTGATTCAGGCTTAAACTTATTGTTAGCTTAGATAAATTTATTCCGTAATAATTCCCCGGGAACCCGTTACATCAGAACTTTTAGTCGAACAATGTTTTAGCTAAGGTTACTTGAATGAGATATTATAATTAAGTTTTAATTAGTTTAAAACTTGTTAAAGAATCGTCCAAATCAAAAGATTTCTTATCGTAGTTATATCGCTTAGGGATTCTTAAAATACTTGTGCCTCCTAGGTGTTAGCGGTTGAGATAACTATGGTTTGGTTTTGCGTTCTATAATGTGCCTGCTTATGGTAACAATTACGCCGAATCACTTGACCTTGGATCAGACCAGCAACGGCGTGGGACATTGAGTGGCATATATGTAATGACACTTCATTTAATTTGAATTTGCCACACATTCAGTTAATTTCGTTTCATGTGTAAACTGCGGCAGTAAATAGATCTATGGATGGATGACAGTCGACAGACAATATGCTACAAAGAAACGTTACAATATTGTAAGTAAAGGAATTTGTGAAATAATAGCTTTAAATGTTGTTTCTCTTTTTGGGTAAGATTTATAATTAGTTGTATTAAACGTAAGTAATCTAAAAGAGAAATTTGAAAGCATTGTTTTATAATAATAATAAAATATACAACTATTCAGCAACTCGATTTGGTTTTCATTTCGCGAATCTAAGATGACGGGGCCTGTGTTTATATATATATATATATATATATATATATATATATATATACACATATATAACGCTCAGTGATTTTATTATCGTACATCGAATTAGGAAAGGCTAACACAGGTGTGCTCCTGTGTTTATTCATTTATTCATTGTGGATTCACTCTAAGCATCAGCACAGACCGACGGAGGGATGCCAAAGCGGATAATTTGGACACAATTGAAAATCAATCTAATTTTCTTTCGATAACGACTGAAACTGCCACAACGTAATAAAATCATATTACTCTATGCCCCGCGGTGTCAAGTCATCAAAAGAAAATTAAGCTGAATTGCAAATGTTACTAAATTAGTCTCTTCACTGCCACTCCGCTGGTTTGCCCTGGCCTTAATATAGCTCGTGGACAACCGCATATCGCAAGCGAAAATAAATTAAAATAAATAGATTTCTCGAATTTATTTTGCGAAAAATAGACAGATTCTCGCATTTGTAAATAGTGAAAATAATCTGAAGTAACACACTCAGTGATCGGATCAAAAGCAGCAAAGGAAACTGTGAGTAAGGATTACAAACGCGAAACGTTGAGGCACACGGACCACCGGAGCAGGATCACAGTAAATGTCGCGCAATCACCGGAATGGAACTCCGGAATTAAAATAAAGTCTAATCCATTAGGCGGAGCAAATATACAAATTGGGACGCGGGGAGAATGATTAAAATGCGAAATGATTATTTCTCTCTGAATATTCATGGGCTACGTTTCTGATCGCTGTTTCAGTTGCTAGTGAGCTTTCGCTCATATTTAAATGTAGGAGTCGGGTGTCGTGTACAGTGCAGTGTAGATATAAAAATATTTAAAAAGTTGTTTGGATGGAATCAATGTATGCAGGAATATACGCGAATGCAAATAAGCTAATTAAATATTCATATAAGATATTATATTTATGATACATTTATTGTTTATTACAGTTTACACATTTTAGGATTCGTTTGAACCGTTGTGTGAAGCTGTGGATTCAGTCTTGAGTAGAGACCTCTTCAACGACCGCCTTCGATCGCCGCTTGTAAACCTTGTACCAAATCGTAAACCTGTAATTTACAATCACTGTCCTTTGATTATCAAGCGACACTGTAATGAAACGTCCTGATTTACAGAAAATAGAAGCAACCATTTACTTGCTACAACTTTTCTTATCTTTCGTTGGCATGCAAAGAAAAGATCCATTCTTTCCTTTTCATAGCTGTACACCCAGGGTCCGTTACTTGTTATGATATTATAGACAGCCTATGACTTTCCCCCAATAAACATTTGTATAATTTCACGAGATAAATTCATTATAGTAGCAACATACAATTTTCTAAAGGACGCCACAATTAAAAAGCAAACGACAGCGTCGCAAATTAAAAAGTAACTTGTTCCCAGAGAGATCCATTTTCGAATTTCGTTATTGCTTTTATATTTTTTATTGTAAGTGGCCAGTTTGTGAAACATTCAATATGCGCCACGTATGTGTCCATAATGTCATCTTTTAAAGGCATTTATGGTTAACATATATGGTTATAATTTTTTTTTAACATCGGAGATGACAAATGTACACACAGTTCACCAAATGGTAAGCGATGACTTCCCATGACATCTAGTTCCAACCTCAACAAAGATTGAAGATCCACACGTGTTTAGACTGAGTTCTGAGATGAATTATCTCGTCACTTGTAGTTGGTTCCCCTAATGATTAAATGACGGGCGCGCGGAAGTGGTTAGTACCTGGCTGCTGCGTCGCGGGTCCTCAATTTGTTTTTAAGCTTAGGAACTATATTTCTGTCTGGGTGTGACGTACGTGTGTCCCGCGTCTTTGACACTGCATCGGAACCTTCCTCAGATCTCAATGCACATGCATTACACCGGACTAGGGAATGGGGCGATGAGTGAGTGATCTGATCTTGTGCGCAAATGATGCCAACTGGTAATATATGGTCGTGGTCGAACTCGACTGAGGATATCGTCATAATATAACAATAGGTATAAAACAAAGGACGCCATGTGCTAATTAGTATTCATTAAATTCGATCTCTAACCATCACTTCCAACAGGATTCTCTTATTTCAAGCACAATTTAAAAGTGCATTGAGTTAAGAAAATATAAATTATTATTAAGTCTGTTAACGCTGCGGAGAATTGGATGAAGCATAAACTACATACACTACATAAACTACATACACTTTAAAAAGTAAAAAGTAAATTATATTTAAGGACCGAAAATGTAGGCACGCAAAAAAACAATTATTGGAATTACTGAGGTAAAAAAAAGTATATACAGGGTTATTGGTAATTCGACGTATCCATGTTAGGAGGTGATTGCGGTGACTATTATATATGCGATAATTGCAACCCCCATATGCATTATGCAAAAGTGAACCATTTTTGAGTTATCATGTTTTTTTGCTTGCAAAATAAGTTAAAAATGCAACATCAAAAATTTATAAAAAAAGTATGAATTTGAATCTCATTTTTTCTTCTGATTTATAAAAACGATTAAACACTGGTTATTTATCAATATTAAAACAACAATCATCGGTCCAAAATCGTTTCAAAATGCGAGACTAAAAACGATATTTATTCAAATTTTTTTTGAGAACTTGCACACAACACCGCAGAATTGTTTTTTTTTTTTTTAAATATATATATTTAAATTAACAATGATCATTGGTGCCGGCACCGGGGTACAAATCGATCTGCTCGCGCACCGTGACATTGGAAGCGAGCGCTCAGACGCTGAGCTGCCTCGACTCTACGTAGGCATTGTCTGCGAATAAATCAAATAATCATTACATTCACTTGGAAGAATATCGGTATGTTATAAAATAATACATAAGTTGATACAAGAAATGAAAAATTAGATTTCCAGAGACAACCGAGTGCTGCAAGCAATTCTTTTGAAATAATAAAAATACCATAGTTACTACGTATAGTTTTAAGATTAAAGCTTGGCTGTGAAGGTTTCTTGTACAGTGATTATAAATATTTTTCTCGTAGCGTTTCCGTTGTTATCGTTAGTTATAGATATTATTATTACTTTCTACCGTGGCTGCTCAGTTTCTAAGCGTGCGCTTTTAATTTTACGGTCTGTAATTTCAATTGGTGATTTATCCCACGTGTCATGAAATAAAATATCGAGAGATCAGCTTGTGTCTAGCTAAATGGGTCCGTTCGATTCGGGACCTCACCCCTAAAGAAGACCAGCGTGTATCAGCATCACACTGCTGTGTCGTAAGGTGGGAGGGATCCGAGGACCTGGTAACGAAACTTTCCATGTCCCTCCACAGGTAGCAACAAACGTGCGTCTTGAGTCTTTGTCCAGAATAGATATATACGGTCGGCATGTGACACTTGCCATCAGCTGACCCGTTTGCTCTACTGTCAGCCTCGATTGAATAGAAATAAGTAATTATTCGGCAGCGGGCAACGCCCACTGTTTTTTTTCTAATGATCTAACTAATTATTGCTTTGTTTTTACCAAGAAGAGCGTAGTGAAGAAAATTATAAATTAAGTCAGTTATTGCTGAGATGGAGAAATTAAAGATGTCATAAGTTTTAACGAAGTGTAAATACTTCTCTTCTATAAAGCGGTCTTGTGAAACTGTCTTTGCTGGCAGAGGGATTTCAACGGGAACTTTTGATTTGATTAAAGTAAATAAGGAACTGTATATTTTAGGCCCTTATAGGAAATTAGCGTATTATATGGAATAAGTAAAAAAATTATATGAAATTTAATCAATCGAAGTATGTGGAATTGTTACCTATGCACTTTCGCCATTGTATAGGTAGTTCATAGATTCCATTACTAAAAAAAATTTGGAAGCGAAATTCAACAAAAATCTTTGAAAGCGGTTTGGACTGCCCCATCGGACTGGATTTTTTTTCCTTGCAAGATACTATCCCAATTTCGAAAAAAGTGGTAATCTGTTGGAGGAAGGTCCGGGGAGCGTGGTGGGTGTCGGAGACTTTCCAGTCGCAGCTCCTGTAATTTAGCGACCGTCTATCACGATGTATGGAGTCTAGCGTTATTATGAAGCAGCAATGGGCTAGAGTTAATTGGGCAGTTGTTTAACGGCTACCTTTGCCACCATGGTTTGCAATTGTTGACAATACTGTGCTGGCCAGATCTTAGGAAGTTGTAGTATAGGACACCAGCACTGGTCCACCAAACACTCACCAGTACCTTTTCCTGAGTTAACTTTCGCTGGGGACAGGATTTGGCTGGTTCTCCTGATGATGCGCGTATCCGATTGTCGTTCAGTATCCATTTTTCATGACAATAACGATACGATTTAAAATTCCCTAGAAATTGTGACTTATGTATACTGTAATTCAGCACTGAATTCGTGTTTGTTGGTGTTCTTAACTCATTTCATGCGGTACCCTTTTCTCGAGACACTTCACTTTTCCAATTTTTTTCAAGTGTCTAGTTTTGTCACTTACAAGGAAGCTTACAGCTAACTTTGACTTGGTTTCACGATCACCTTTATTTCTACTTTGTCAACTGGGGCCTTCGGCCGTCCGCGGGATTTTTTTTGGAGGTCAAAATGACCAGAACGAAACCGTTGGAACTAAAAACGTACCGTGCTTTCTTTTACAGTAGCTTCCCCATACACATCATTATTCCTTCGAGCTGTTTTTACAGCGCTGGTGCCATGGTGTAACTCATATGCGTAAATAACACGATATTTAAAGTTTTCCATTTTTTTAATAGAAGGATATCAATGAAAAGACAAATGGCGCGAAAACCAATGTGCCACTAAACTCAAAACACAAATACAAGAGCCTAAATTTGAAATACATTTGAATTTGGAATGTCTAACCAAACGCCAGATTATTTGAAATCAAAGTGGCTAGACAACGCAAATTTCATATGTACGGGCCTAATATTATAAAAATAAATACTTGCCAAGTCTCTCACTTGACAGGCTTGAAAAGGTCGTCGTTTGTAAATCAGTGTCAACAAACGAGTCCAGTAAACCATACACGAGGGAGCTTGTCCCCGCCGAGAGGCCGCCGCTACGACGTGATGTCGACGCAGAGATTTCGTATTCCGTAGTAGCTACAGAATACCAAATCGTTTATAGCGCACCGTAAATAGCACAGGTGAAGCGTCAATAGCCTAATCCTATAAGGATGAGGCCGGTAGGTAAGTAAAGTTAAATTAATTTACTTTACTTACTATAAGACTACCGAAGATGTATTGTATATGTTCTCCTGGTCGCTTGCGATGACGGTGGTATCTTGTGATGAGTGCCAGATGATATCAACTGCACTCATCAATACAGAATATTGGTAAAGTGTCGCAAGCATTTGCCAACGAAGTCACTCACTGTTCGTCCCCTTCCCTATTCCGACGTAGTGCATGCGTACTAAAATAGAAGGAGGGTTTAGACCAGACACACGGGACATACATATAAACTAGCCAGCCCAGAATTTGTACAAAATATTGTTCCTTGGCTAAGTATTTAACTCGGGACGCGTGACGCAGTAGCCAGGTACTCTAACCACGGCCGTCGAATATTGTTGCCAATGTCTCAGTCTATTGTTATACAATTGGTAAATACAACAATTGAAAACAACTTAGCGCCGAGCAAACATGCCGTCACGCAAGCCCTGCGCCGTTCCACTGCAAGACACGAAGCCTGGCTCATGCACACCTAACAGGAAGTTAAAATGACACCATGGATATGTTCAAATTGATGTCCAGTAAAAGATGTTTTATGTTAAGATCAATAGTTATTCGATATTCAACATTTTATTGAATGAAATTAATAATACAGATTTTATCGCGTACATTTTAACTTCTTTAGACCGAGGCTTCGAGTACGGTGACATATCACATACGATGATCACAGGGTGGACAGAGACCTTTTATGTCCTGTCATAGTTAACCCGAACTACCGTTAATTTTAAATTATTTATTTTTACTCTGATGTACGCGGAAGGAGGTCACAGTATCTTGAGGTCTTGCACTGATATGTCTGGTTTGGAATTAAATTTAATTAATATAGGATCCCAAGCCAGTAGTAGCACTCAGCCATCTACTCTATCGAAGTTAGAATATTTTTAATTTCAATAGTCTCGCCTCCACCCTTGGTATGACCGATTCATATTTATATATTGTTCTTCTGCGAGGATTTGTGTATTATCAAAAGATTTATAAATGTGATGTATTAGTGCGGCCGATATCAGTTATGACCACAGACTGTTTATATTGATTATTTAGTGAGGCTGTGACATTCCCCCGACCAAGCAATAATGGTGCAGCTACACATTAGCTTTAACGTGATTCTACCACCGTGAAACATGTTATTTATTAAAATAAAAAACAATTATATTAACTACTAAATCTTAAGTTATAGATTAAGGCACATTTTAGTACGATTTATTAGATACAATTTGGACAATCATTGTTAGTAATTAGTAATGCGTCATCTAGTTTTAGTTTTAGTTTAGCGGCAAGACAAGCGCCTCCGTGGGGAATTTCAAAATAGTTAATCCATCAAAGCCACAAGCCTCTGAATCCATGTGAGAAGCCCTAAACGTTTGATGTTAATGGATGACTATTGACCTAAAGTATGACTCATCTCGTAGTTAGTTTCGATATAGATATACACGCATCACGTAAAGTTGTTGTTATAACATTAGGGTGACGCGAGCACACAGTCCTTTTGATAGTAAAGGAAGACTGCGGCGCACGACGTCCACACGCCTCTTCAACGAGGAGTAGATTTGCAGCCGCGTCGTCGTCTACGATCGTGTCTCCTACGCTCTCCTCAAGAAACAGCAGCTTTATACAAATAATTTGCATGCAAATGTTTGCATTGTGTTAGGGCCGCGCCCCGGTCCACACATCTTATTTATGTTGTCAGTCAGAAATTAACCGCGTGGGTATATAATAATAATAATAAAATGTAAAAAAGTGTTAGAAAGCGAGTCGAGATATTAAATTTTGAATTTAAAACCTTACGTCCTTAACTACATAACATGTCACAAGCGTCTAATAGAAGCATATACAGTCATTGTTTCGTTTGACTAGTGTAGTAATCCAGGACCGCATAACAGGTAGCACATGCCACCACAGTCCTCAGAGGTCGACGTGACGTCCAACCCCAAGGTGAGGGTAGACATACAGGGACAAGAAGAAGAGAAAAATAAGTTGTAGGGAGTAAAATACGGCCCGTGCAGAGCCGAGCAAGAGCCGAAATGCGCGCGCCCACCCGCACATCGCTCCATTTGGCATGAGGTTCGGTGGAACGATAGGGGTAGTGGGTTAGTCTTCAGGGGTGAGCACACGTACATCTTGAACCTATGTTGAAGGTTGATGAATCGCAGTAATGGCTTATCATGAGATAAACTGTGTTGCCGGCCCTAACATTAAAAGTAAAATACTCACACTCTTCAAAGACTCAACATATTCCCGGCGTACATAAAAATACTCCAATAAAATGTGATAGATTCGGAATAATAAAGCTTTTATCTTATATTATTGTCTAAACTTCAAAATATGGTATATTTTTTTGTGATATTAAGAAAATCCGAGTCAAAAGCGCGCAACTGCAGCGCGTCCAATATCTCCATCAATTGTCTACTAACGTTAGTTATACACAAATGTGCACTAATATATCAAAACCCTGACGGCCGGTGACAGAGCTTACAGCTGAGGGCGGACAGAGAACAATATATTTGTGTTACTTCAAATGTCACTGCCGAGGCCGTGGGGTCGTCGCCGCGGGCTGGCCGACACCGATAACCTAACCATCGATTACGTTGTTAAATCCGATACACGTATTAGTGAGGAATAGAAGAAAATAAGTAGAGCCAGGCTGTAGTTTGTTTCCAGCTGCGGCGTGAATGGTCAGCAGCCGGGGTCAGAACACGTCCTCATACAATAGCAGAATAACGCTGCTGTTTTTCATTTGGTGAGTGTAAGGAAAGAAACCCTTATGGAAAGAAATTCCATCTAACTATAAATAATATTTATTCGACTCTCACTGTGTCAAAACACACCACCTTAATAAACCTTTTTGAATCAATTTGGATCTCTCTTGATAACTTCAGGAACTTACAAGGTACTACATACATAATCTAACGTGAAGACGTTGAAATGTGTATGCGCCCTTTATTCCATAAAAATTGTTTCTTCGGTCTCGAATAAACAACTTTGAAGCAACTACAAAAATAATAAGCATCAATAGCGGTATAGGTTTACGGTACAGTCTGTGGAACTTTAGTCGGGAGGTTTGAGATTGTCAATCGGCTATACTTGAGCAATCGTCTCTGACAGCAGTTGGGATCAGTTGATGTGTTTAAAAATTAGTAATGTTAAAAGCACTGCTAGTTCACTCATTAAGAAAACAATGGTTTGCCATAAACACGTGCACAACGAATACTTCCTTAAAGAGGTGTATGCGGTTGTTGAACACTGAAGTGGAGCAACAATCCCGTCTATATTTAACAACGTAACCCACCGTTGCGCGCCGCCTCTTAAATTTTAAATGATCTGCGGAACAATTTATCTTGAGGTTTTTGGTCCTTCATTCCGAATAATATAAAACCCAGAAAAAAGTATTTTATTTTACTAAATAGTTGCTACAAAACGTTATTATGTATTCAAAAAAATATGATATAAATTCCGACGTCTTATGTCCTAACTTTTCACCTAGACCGTTTCTGAGAAAATGATCAGAAAGCATGTGTGATACAGTTATACAAATGAAGAATATTGGTATGTAGTAAAAAATACATAAGTACATATAAACATATAAATACATAAATATATAAATACATAAATACACTTCGGCTTCTACCCAACCACCTACCACACTATTCCTGTGATGAATAGTGAAATATTAATATGGAGTATAGTATTTATAATACACACATACATCCCACCCAGACCCGAAAACCGTCAATACAATAATATTATTCCTTGGCTGGGAATCAAATCCCAAGACCTGCTACGCGTCAGTCAGGTACTCTAACCACTACACAATGCGATCATTTCATTAATCATACTTATCGGTCTACAACAAAGCAGTTGCCAGGTAATCTTTACCCGTAGTAATGAAGTACGCGTGCTTACCGACCACTGCTTCTCTAAGTGGATTACAATCATTACCAAGTCTGCGGCGAGACAAGCAAACATGTACTCAAATATGTACTCAAACATGGAGTCAAAGGCGAGGTGCACTTCGCATTAGTGCAATAAATAATTAACCTTTCCTGGATACAAACATTACTGGTGGCGAGTGACGAGACCATTCATATTAGTTGTCAGGAGTGACGCGTCTGCATTGCGCTTCCTCACCGAGGATGAATGTGGGTGGGTAGGAATGTATCGCAGGTCGCAGGAATCGCTTGCCATCAGGTACAGACTACAGCTCGTTTGTCTATCGTTCCCCATCCCTAGCCACATAGGCGTAGAGTCAGTTCTGCCTGTCTTGGCAGAACCCCGTTCTCAATGAATATAAACTTGAAATACGAGCACAGCTTTGATGTGTTTTGAATGATGAGTTAAGAGATCCAGTAATTGGTCGTGAAGCATTCTATGTCGACCCTCAGGGATGGCAACGCATGTTCATCTTGAATCTTTGAGTTGGAAGGGAAGTCTGTGCTCATTTGTCACCCTAATCTTAAATATATTTCCACGACGGCAATATATTCTCATTATTATCAATTGCACAGAATATCCTTGAGTTCCCGGAACGCACGTGCAATACGCTCCGTAGTGGTTTCAGACGTAGTGTTAAAATCACAAGACAAACATACGACATATATTGACCTGAAGTGTAAATTTTTCTTACCTAAGCTAGAAATAGAACCAAGTTTTTTTTTATTACATTTAGAACAACAAACGAGCACACAGTTCACCTGATGGTGAGCGACTCCTCGGCCCATCACATCTAAACTCATCCTTGACAAGGTATCATAATGCAGATGCACTGTTGTCCTTGAGGACTGAGATATAATGCTTTGTCACCAGTAATAGAGATGGCCGGATCTCTACACTCACCAGACGAAATATAGCAGTATGCCGCTATTTTACACTGGTATTCTATGAAGGCGTGGCCCTACTCTGGTCGAGCTGTCCTATTCATTCTGCAACTAGAAACAAACAGCAGTGTACTACCACTGTCAAAAGTAAGCAGTTAAAGTGAAGCAGATTTAGTCGTTAATACAGCAACATACAAGTATAAAACTGGCATAAAAATTGTATCCTTTGACGAAATCTCTACATAAAATGTAGACCCCTTTATTCAACGAGCACACGATAAGAGATTTTAGGTTACGAGACTTACATAATATTTGATAGAGCCAGCGATGGAACGAGAAGTTTCTTCGACGACATGACATCATAATATAAAATAAAATAATTGGGGCAGAGGCTACTCCTCATGAGGATTGTTGAAAGTTACGATTGTTTAAATTGCACAAGACTCGCAAGTTATTTGATAAGGCAAGGACGAGGATTAAATCCAGTGCCTGACCAGTAATATGGGTCAGCGTACACTGGTGGATCTACGTTACAGTTTATTTCTAGGTAGGGAATGAATGGGTCAGCTCGACCGGAAAATGACCACGCCCTCACAGAATACCAGCGTGAAATAGCAGCAATGCTGCTGTGTTACGTCTGATGAGTGCAAGGATCCGAAGACATTTATTACTGACGAGGTGGCATTCCATCTCAGTCCTCAAGGATGACAACGCATCTGCATTAGTATTCCTTGTCAAGGATGAATGTCGATGTCATGGGCCGCAGGTATTATTTACCATCAGATAAAATATGTAAGAGTTTGTAACTCAATGTAATAAAACAAAGTGTATACATATATCTTTACTTACTCCACACATTGTTCTGGTCGTAATCTGTACAGTTCATTCAATGGAACATGTTCCCAAACTTTTTTATTGAACGTGTTCCATGAAATGAACCATTTCGCAAAGATTTTCTTGTAAAATTATATTAAATTATTCATAATTGATAACATAGATTAAAATATAAGAGTACTATCACATCGTGGGCGACGTCGACTGACCGGCACGGTACTGCACAGACGAACAGGAGAACATTCAATGTTAATTGTTTAGCTGATAACTGAAATCACGCTGAAGTCCAAAGTCCTCGGCTCAAATTATTCATTCTTTATATTTCATTCTTCCGTCTGGTTAAGAATATAATATTCCTTTCGCTACTGAGCCCATGTTGTTGTAATTAAAAATATGTCTAGCCAATAAATAACTTTATAAATTTTTTAAATACATTAAATAAATTAAATAGTCAGTTACGGAATTTTACGTAAATACAAAAAGCCCACTTCCTCAATAACCTTTCCATTGTTTAGCCGAGCTCTGGTCTTTATGTAAAGAAGGGTAAGTCCAGTGGCCGGACTCGGTCTTTTGCTAATTTCTCTGAATCAATGCTTAATAATACTCCTTAACTAACTTTGAGTAAAGTATGCACTTAACTGTAAAGGCTTGGCAACTTATTCGTAACTCTACCCTCGTGTTAGTGAAGCCGCTCGCCATCGATAGTCAGAGAAACGTCGACAGATTCATATTTAACATCAGCACTTGGTTAATATTACATCTGGAAGATGGCAAGTAGGAAGGACCGAGGCGCGCCCTTGACGACCCCGACGACGCGACCACCAGGGCCCAAGCTCTTCATAAACACTACACACGTACATTGCACCCTCATACCACCCCCGCCGACGGCGAGGCCGTAGCAAACAAGGTTATTCGCGATACCGCCATGTCACAGGCCGGTTCTCTCCAGTCAATACAGTTTGAAGCGTCGCTGGAGTTTCTTGCGCCACTTCTTCTCCAGCGCCCACGCATTCCGAAGTGGTGGTACATATAGCCAATAATAATAATAGAGATATTAATGTAGATAATTCTTAGTCAGAAGCAACTGACCGAGCCGAGGTTCGGCCGTCTCGGGCACCCTCGAGTCAGACGCTCTCGCGGAACAGGGTACCGGTCCAAGCCGAGGCTCCCTCTCGGGAGCCCTTGTGCTGGTTACCCACTAATAGAGGTCTCGACTGAGCGGCATAAGCGCTCGGTCACCTCTCAACCCGGCGAAACTGTAAAAGCCCTCGGGCTAACAGCGGCCATCAGCCCGAAAAAAACAAAAAGAAAAAAAATTAAACAAAATGTATATTCTTCTTGTATGTTATTTAGATCTTTTTGCTGTAACTAGAATGGATGAACCTGGACTACCATCTCGGATAGGAATCTTTTTGGAGGATGCAGCTGTAATGAGTCGCAGTTATCGCAAACCATCAGGTGACAGTTCACCTCCCTTCTACAATTATATAACAATTTCTCACAGCTTAGTTACAACAAAAATATCTGAAAAATTAAAATCTGTAGCATATGCTTAATGTTTTGTGTGATTGTAAAAGAAAAAGCTGTAACATTATTTTCAGTGCTGCGATAAAAATACGGGCAAAATCTTCACGATCCTAAACGAAAGACGGTTCAACTTAACTTATCTTCTTTATCCAAAAATTTGTAACGTATACAGAAATTGTGTGAAACTTCCCGTGGCACCTTGTTTCTTAATTTATACCATGAATCAATTTTGTTAATTCACACCTTCATGAAGACGAGATTTTTATCATTTTAATATTTTACGCGTACATACATATATATAATTATCATTATCACAACATATCAAAAGACCTCAGCTGAACATAGCCCGTCTCATACCACGATCCCGAGCCACCCGCATGCATCTATTTCCCGCGAACTTGCGGAGGTTGTCGCTCCAGCTCGTGGGGGTCTCTCGAGAAACTTTCTCCTCCATCGTTTATAATTTCTACGAGCTACATGTCCAGTCCATTGCAATTCGATTTACTGGTCTTTTGAGCTATGTCTGTTGTGGATGGGCCTATCACACAGGGAAACACCAGCATGTCCCATAGCCATAGCTCGCTGAGTGCCTAAGCTAAAACCTCACTGGATTCCATCTTCTCTGGATGATACCTAGTGTAGCAAAGGGTCGACAGCTTATCACACCCTAACCAATGTAACACAAAAAATGTGCAATTGAAAAAAAATAGATGAAGGAGCAAAGGTTTCGATCTTCCTGCTATCAGCAAATTCAGCGGGGCCACCTTCACATAGGTGTGGGCCTAATCATCTTTACAGACGAAACACGATTTAGAACGATGCTATAAATGCGTCATACACAACGAAACGATACGTTCAGAACATAATTCAAATATTATATACAGTTAGGCTCTGTCATAGAAAACTTATATTATTGTTTAATGAGGCCAGAAAAAACATTGCAAACAAAATTATTCATCAGGCAGTTCCGACTTCATTACTTATTCATTGAGTGCTCCGTTTTGTTCGAACCTGTAAAAAAATCCAGTTTTTAGCGCCCTATTCATCACACAATATAGAAGAGGCAATCTTCACGGATAGACAGAAAATTTAATTACGTTCTTGGAAACTTTAACAAATGAGAGAATTTTAAGTTAAATATTATGAATTTCAGACACAGAAATACAGTTACAAGTAAACTGTACGTATTCAAAACAGAAGTTTAGAAAATTTAATGAATTTGGTAAGAGCAATAATGTTTCAGCTTTCAATAGGACAAAAGAAAACATCTTATAGTAAGTGATTACTGGGGCCCAAGTCACATCAAAAATAGATTCTTGTAATCCGTGAGGGCTACGATGGAACACCTCATAAATTACTGGATCTCACGTATCATACTACTGTTATTAAGAATAGGATAGTGTGGATGAATACTTTACGTACATACTAATGGACACACCAGCTCATATAGCTGTAGTCCAGATAAACCTAAGGACAAGATTGCAGCTGCAGAATGAATGGGTCAGCTCAACCGGAGGAGAATACCAGCGTAAAATAGCAGCATAATGCTCTTGTGTTTCGTCTGGTGAGTGCAGGGAACCGGAGACCTTTATTACTGCTGACAAGGCATTCCATCTCAGTCCTCAAGGGTGACAACCCATGTGCATTATCATTCCATATCAAGGATGAATTGCATGCCATGGGCTCCAGGAATCACTTACCATCCGGTAATCTATGGTAGTATGCTAGTTTGTTAATCTCAATGTAATAGAAAAAAAATGTAGTTATGAAGAGTGAGATTTTAGATATCAATCAATCTATTAAAATGTTGATAATATTACGGGTAAAGACTGCGGCCCATCACATCTACGTCCATCCTCGGCGAACGTTCAAGATGCCCAAGCGTTGTCATACTTGAAGACAGAGATAGAATGCCTTGTTACCTGTAAAATTAAGTCTTCGGTTGGCTATATCTCAAAACATTTATTAAAATTATTGATACAGAAAAATGGCTGCGTGGGTAATTCTCAATTGATCAATTTTCCAATTATTTTGGGAACCAGACGTCAAGCTGTCGTAACGTAGCAGTAGTCATTTCTTGGGAAAAATAGATATAACTACACTTGCCAATCAACCTGAGGCTGTTACGGAAATCTCTCACAAATTTAAAAGGTCCAGCACTTATAAGGAATATGTAATTAATAACAATTTAAGTTGACTGGAAGTCAATCTAATTCTATAAAATTAAAAAATTAAATCTGATCTATATCCAGTGCTTCATATTTTATATTATCCAACCACAAACAGATATATCAATTATTTCAACAACATTTTGTGGAATATAGATTATTGAAAGTAAATAATTGCTATGACTAATACAAATTATTTAAAAACAAAACTAATAATTTAATAATATACTTAAAGCATAACCATGTTAGAAAGGAATAAAGTGTACTTTGATTTAATTTGTCATTATCAATGAGAGAAAACTTCTACATTATATGTGTCACCTCCCATGACCGTTCGCGTGGCAGACGATGGCATCTCATTATTGGATCTGCATGCAGCGCTCCCGAGCAGTGACTGCCATGTCCGATAATAAATGGCGTTTGTTTCGGTGAAATAATATTTTACTTAGGAGCTGTGATATTCAGGACGAAACCTTGTTACAAGAATAAACGAACTGAAAGTTTATGTATAAAAATTTATATTTTTAAACTGATGTTGGAATTATCTTGCAATAGCTGGACATTTTTGACAACATTTTTAAAGAAATTAAAGTGAAACGAACTCGATAATGTCCACGAAAATCCTAATCATCACGCTAATAAAATTCTGTTCTTGTCTGACAAGTAGTAATTGTTTATTTTAAATGTCTAATACTTGTTAAAGTTATTTAAGTTATTTAAACTGCTGCTCATATATAATTCCAAATACGATTCTACAAATTCATCGTATTTGGAAGA
Organism: Teinopalpus imperialis; assembly: GCA_029286865.1. NCBI lineage: Eukaryota > Metazoa > Arthropoda > Insecta > Lepidoptera > Papilionidae > Teinopalpus > Teinopalpus imperialis. The sequence goes on from JAGSMU010000003.1 coordinate 18,759,560, forward strand.
AGACTACGTACTGAGCGTGAACTCGAGGAGTGTCAACCATCAAATAGGTCAACAGCTAAGGGGGAAATGTTTTAAACTTTCGTGATATTATTGAAACATAGCTGCTGGAATTAATCTGAATAATTCCTTAGAAGAGAACAATATTCCACGCGACACTGAACTTGAGACTTATAAAGTTGTAAGATCCGTTTCAAATAACCACAGTAAGATTTTTCCTTTCAGGTGACCGCTCTAAATGTCGCATCATATGTCAACGCCAAAGTTTTTCAAATTTGCCGAGAAGTCGAAAACAAATACTAAAAACATTTTGTATATATATTTAAGTGATAGTTATTATATAAATATTATTATATAAAATATATAATTCTTTTGTTTTAAAATATTGTTTATAGTATAGACCGAAGTCTGTGGTGAAAAATAGAAACAAATCAACTCGCTGTCTATTGAAGTTGATCGCGAAGCCGTGTATGTTCCACAAGGATGTTAGTAAGTCATGGACGGTAATTACGCTGTAACTAGGGGTGCGGTCTCACAGTGTTTGCGGTGAGTCTTGTAGTGCGCGCTATTCGGCGAGGGCGACGTTGCAATGGAAACAATGTCAAGTAGTTCCCGGCTTGTACCGAAACCTAATCTGGTAAAGTGTGTCAATTTATTACACAACTGTGATGAATGTGTTACTTTATTCCCAGTATTGCATGCATCCCCGGATGCAGAATATTGAAGTCTTTATATTTTTAGAGAATAGGTGGCAACGAGTAAGCACTTGGTGGTAAGTGCATACCGATGCCGCTGCATCCGCGACACGAGAGGAGTCGCAGATGCGCTGCCGGCCGTTAAGAAAGGTATAAAGGTGAAAGAGATTTCTTTTCTTTTCCCAAGTCATATCAGTTCAAAACCGCTAAATATATAGAAGTATTACACTTACTTATTAATTGTAAAAATTACCACCGGTTCAAGGGACTATATTTTAAATACTTATTTTTTTCTATTAATATATACGTTTATAATATATTTTAGTTTATTTTTAGTTTATTTGAAAGAGCCTGAAGGGATCATTTAATTTCTATTATATAAGTAATTCCTAATATTGTAATAACCTTCTACATACAAACGTTCAACGTAACAGTGATGGTATAATGAACACTGTAATCACGCTCTACTGGGATTTTAAGGAAATACGAACGAAGCGAAACCACACTTTCCTCAAATACATTTATGACAAACTGTTTTATAATCAGCACACACAAACATAATCCCGTTAGCGGAGCCGTAGACCACGCTATATCCCTTAATGCAAGTTAAGTGCCGAGTGTTTCACACGTGCAAACATGATTCCACGTCAACTGCACCAACGCAGCTTACTGCCTGTTCACACTAGCACTTCATAACCTAATATCTAGATATTTTTTGACTGTCAGAAATAAAAGTAAAGATATCATTGATAATTGAAAATATCTTGAAATTTGATTAAAACTAATATTTTTGGTAAATAACTGAAATTAAAATTTTAAGTATTTACCAAAAACATTTATTTATTTTCAAATTGTTACTAAATCCGACTCTGGTATACTAATTAGAATTGCCAATTTCTGCCTACAATATAATTTGTTTTATTTTTTGTTCTACTTGGATAGCTAATTGTGTACATTACTGTATTTGTACCTTACTTGTAAATTAGTTTTAATCGTACAAACTAATTTACACTAAATTTGTTTATTTTCTTATAAAGTTAAAAAGTGTATTTTTAACTAACATTACTATAACCACAAATACTACGTTTATTTTAAAGTAATGTTGATGATGTTTCACTTCAGCTTAAGTTACTGAAATTCAATAATTTTTTAATTTTTTTTTCTATCAGGTGCTTATTTATTACTTTAAATCAGTTTGAGAATTTCTTTTAGATACTTAAAAAAAATGGTTCATAAATATGACTTCAAATTCTTTTATTTTTTAAGCCGTGAAGATCTGCCACATCAGGCGTTTGTCATGCGATGTCTGCTTCTGAGAAAGCGGTTGTTTTATTTCTGGAAAATCCCAGTTGCAAAGTGGTCTTTGAAATTGGCGAAAACTCAAAACTGCACCGTGAAACATTTTGAACTGGAAGAGCTGGAATTAATCCTAAAAGTTCGTGTCCCTCTATTGAAAAAAATTATGTATTGCAATACTTAGGATACCAATTTAAACTGGCATCGCCATATTAATATCTTTCGTCACTGATCTTTTTTTTTTGGCTGATGGCCACTGTTATCCTGAGGGCTTTTACAGTTTCACCGGGTTAATATGTAACCGAGCGCTTATGGCGCTTAGTCGAGACCTCTATTGGTGGGTAACCAGCATAAGGGTTCCTGAGGGCGAGCCTCGGCTTGGACCGTTACCTTGTTCCACGAGAGCGTCTTACCTGAGGGTGCCCGAGAGGGCCAAACCTCGGCTCGGTCAATTGCTGACTAAGAATTGTCTCAATTAATATCACTATTATTATTATTGAGTATCTGTACCAACACTTCGCAATGCATGGGCGCTGGAGAAGAAGTGGCGCAAGAAACTCCAGCGACGCTTCTATCTGTATTGACTGGAGAGAACTGGCAGTGACATGGCGGTATCGCGAATAACCTTGTGAGCGACACCCTCGCCGGCGGCGGGACCTTTTCCTCTAAAACCTGGATGTATTTTCTATCGTCCTTTCCTTCTTTCTCCAGTTGATATATTTTTTGCAAAACTTCATCATATCATTCCGACATGAACTCAATACATTTTTAATATTTTGCGTCTTTATTTCATCAACAGATTGCTTAATACTCTCTTCTCTTTTCCTTTTGCTCCGGTTGCTAATATTACTCTATTCTGATTCTTCCTGAACACGTGAACTCATGTTTGGGTCTGAGGCGTAGTGGATATTATCAGAGCTTTACTTGAGAGTACTAGGAAGGCAGCTATCTACAAAAAGCGCGTTTTAATATTTTTGGCAGCAATTCAAAATTTAATCTGAATTTTATTTTGTTCAAAATGGGCAAAAATAAAAGTTGTGACGCATCAACTAGACAAATAATTGTTAATTTACATATAGATCATAAGTAAGCCTACAGAAGAATAGCTGAGTATTTAAATTGTTCTGTAAAGAAAGATTTTAATGCAATTGATCATTATAAAACACATAGAACTGTTGAAAATGTTCTTACAAAGGCTCGGCCAAGAAAAACCTCTCCCAGAGAAGAAACGCTAATCGTTCGTGTTGCTAAAAAGACCCAAGTAAAGGCTCCAACCAGATTAAAAATGAAGTTTTCTCGCCTGCATGACCCGAGAAACATCCCGTCAAGACTGATACGCCGAAGATTAGAAGCTAAATTGTTTGGAAGAATCTCTCGAAAGGTGTCACTTCTTACCAAGCACCACCGAGAGAAGCGATTATTATTCGCTAAAAATATGATAATTGGACGATAAGAGAATGGAAAAAAGTGTAATTTTCGGATGAAACAAAAATAAATATGATAAATTCCGATGGAAAGCGCTACGTTAGACGTTCTGTAAACAATGCTTTTAACTATAAATACACAAGGAGTATAGTCAAGTACGGTGGCGGTAACATTAAAGTTTGGGGGTGTTTTTCCGGATGTGGAGTTGGACCCGTTCGGAAGATTGCCATCAAATACTAATTATAACTATTGGTAGGCTGTGGATAGTAGCTATTTCGTAAATAACAATACTTATTACTAATACTTAAAAAAAAATATGTTTTTTATACTTTTTTGTTGTTGTTTCTAATTTGTTGTTTTAAAAAGCCTCATATGTCACATATTCGTCATCTCTTTCGCACTTGTTCATACGATCTATCTTGTCGTTACGCTCATTCATTCGATCATCGCATTGACCGTCTTATGTTACATTTCACTCATCATACATATATATATATATATATATATGTATGATGAGTGAGATGAGATATATATATATATTTATATAGGCTGTTACTTTACTATTAAGTTTCAAACTGCTAATTGGAGCGAGTTCTAACGTCGTAAGAGTTACAAAACTTTAAACGAGCCGTGGTTCTCGAGGCGATGCAAACGATGAAATACTTTCGAACAAGTTATACTCTACACTTTAAACACAAGTTTTTTTCGAACCTATGCTCAAAGTAATATCGTTGAATGTTTTCAGAAATTATTCCATTCCTTGCGTTATAAATGGTAAATGAAATGGCTAATGACATTCTCGTGCAATTTGGATCAGTTCGATAGCCTACCAATTGGGAGATAGGAGAGAGCAAATTGCGGCCCATGCGGGATCAATGTTACAATCTGGCATAACCTTCTATCCAAAAATATGTACTGTAACGTAAATAAGTGAACAATAATTGTTGATTGTTGAATATACACTCGCAAGCAAAAAAATGGACTCGCTCTTGCGCGAGGTTGAATGTCTTTAAAAAAATATCTCAACCCTGAATTATAATTTTCTTTTTGAATTTTATGCTAATATTAAATTTGCCCAAATTTGCCCCGGGGCCTAAAAATGGACACATCTATTGAAGAAGTGGATCAAACGGGTGCCTAGGATCGGAACAAGTCAAAAAGAAGTGGCTCGTGAATTAAACATGAGCCAATCTGCTGTGTCCAGAGTTTACCGGCGTTAACAGGAGACGGTAGCTTTTACAAAAGAAGTTGATATGGCGGAAGAAGGTGCACATCAGAGAGGGATGTCCGATTCGTCGTCAGTACTTCGCCCAAAAATCGGGCCCTCTGTCATTCAAGTGCATCAGAAGCTTAATAAATGCGAGGAGTGGCTGTTAGCAGCTGGACAGTCAGAGGAAGACTGAAGGCGGTTAACCTGACTCCAAAAAGGCTGGCTACCGGCCCTAAGTTGGTCCCAACTCATCGAGCAGCCCGATTACGTTTCGCAAGAGTACAGGTTCACGACAGTATATAAATTTTCTGTTATTACAAGCTCGGACGACTGACGGTGCGACCGATTGCCGGTCTACCGAGTTCCGGTCTGCAGACAAAAGGCCTGTCCTGTTATCTACAAAATTAGCGCGCACGTTAAACTGTCGCAGGCGTTAGCGGTGAGGAGAATTATGTATCTAATGCTAACTAACATTGGAGACTGATGCCCAAGTTAGACGACTAATCTGGATTACAGGTCGTCAGGTCTTCCTCCCAGATATTAATAGTACATTAGTATTTTGTCCAAAAATACAATAATAAAATCAAAGTAAACTAAAACTCAGAATCTGTAATACTGGTTAAAGGCTTGTCTTATCATATAACTAGCACATGTAATCGTGAAACATGAAATAATATATTATCGAATTTAGAAAATAACAGAACCGGTAGCATTTAAACTTTCAGTAATATAAATATAAATATATATATATATATATATATATATATATAGATATATTTATTAATATATATATATATATATATATATATGTATATATATATATATATATTTAATAAAGAAATTTGAATTTATTTGATATTGTATTGTCATCAGTAGTTAGATGTCTGCAAACTTTCTTATTATTTAAAGTGGGTGGTGACTGATTAAAAAAAAAATCCATTACATTAATAAATACATGCATACTTATAAACATACGTACACACGTTCATACATACATACTTACAGACATACATACATACATAAGTTATTAGCAATCTATTTAGTGCTAGTATAACTTATTTCCAAATTTAGTAACCGGAGAACTCACGAGATATGTTGGAACTGAAGTTCTGACTTGATTTTCAGACTTGCAGAACTATTTTACACTTAATTGCAGTCCTCAAGTATTCATGTCTATAAATAGCGATACTCTAGCGTCAATAGTGTGTGTATATATATGTGTATGATCAACGAGGATACAGTTCACCAGATGGACTGATGGCTGCTAGAGACACCTCTAGCCAACAACAGAGATTCAAGATGAGTGACTGTGCATTCCGTCCAACCCTAGTCGACCTGCTGCGCTTAGAAAAAAAGCTGAAGAGTATTTCTACTAGTGTTAATTTTCTTAATTTCCTTAATTATTGGAAAAATCAACCTAAAGTTGGAAGTTATTTATCAACACATTTATTAACGTGCTATAACGTAGTAAGTAATGATGTGACTGGGTCATGCGACTGGGTCATGCGACTGGGTCATGTGGCTAGGTCAAGTGACTGGGTCAAGCGACTGGGTCATGCGACTGGGTCATGTGACTAGGTCAAGTGACTGGGTCATGCGACTGGGTTATGCGACTGGGTCATGTGACTGGGTCATGTGACTAGGTCAAGTGACTGGGTCATGCGACTGGGTTATGCGACTGGGTCATGTGACTAGGTCAAGTGACTAGGTCAAGCGACTGGGTCATGTCAATGGGTCATATGACTGGGTCATATGACTGGGTCATGCGACTGGGTTATGCGCCTAGGTCATGCGACTAGGTCAAGTGACTGGGTCAAGCGACTGGGTCATGTGACTAGGTGAAGTGACTGGGTCATGCGACTGGGTTATGCGACTGGGTCATGTGACTAGGTCAAGTGACTGGGTCATGCGACTGGGTTATGCGACTGGGTCATGTGACTAGGTCAAGTGACTGGGTCAAGCGACTGGGTCATGTGACTGGGTCATGTGAATGGGTCATGTGACTGGGTCATATGACTGGGTCTTGTAACTGGGTCATTTTACTAATTTCATATTTTTCGAGTTTCCGAGTGATGACCACGGATGGCAGTTGCAGTGTAGGACGACTCTCACTACATGAACCGACCTTTTTCTTTATTTTTCACACGAGGAAATGCCTTCGCTGGGCGTATCTGCAGGGCAAGGACTCCCCACCCTCGCGACTCCACCTCGACTGCGCAGGACGAGAAAACGGTGCTATTGTCACATCCGCCCCAAATTCCACCCCAGCACGCGTCCTAGATGAGCTCAATGAGCCGAACCAGCCACCTCAGGCCGGCCCAGAGCGCCTTGGAGCGACGACCTATTCTGGTTTGCAGGAAGGATGTAGGTAGCCCAGGATAGTTCTTTGTGGCAATCCAAGGGCTATGTTTTTAGTTTTCGTTCTAGTTCTGTTTAATTTTTGGTAAGTACTTAAGTATTGTATTATTTTATATACAGGAATTATCCTAACAAATCAAATTCGATGAATTTATACAAGTTCTTACATTCCTAGTCTGTTGCGAAATCAATGAAAAAATGATGGCCGACTTCTACACAATAACACCAGTAAATGCCTACGATATGGGAGGGTATCATTGAAGGGTCAGCGATTTTCTATTATAGAACGTTAAGTCTTCGAGGAGTGCAAGTGTATCGTGACACGTCCTCCATTCTGTACTCGGTAACATTTAGTCGTAAAGTTCAATACTCCCGCAACGTAGCAGGTCTCTGACCAACTGGTCGATCTATGTTAGTTTAAGACGGTCAGTGTAATTTGTCACTTATTATCCGTTGCTGGGTATGACGCAGCGATAACATTTTAAAGCTTTGGCCGAAAGCCATTCATCCCGTCGGCACTGAAGACCTTGGGATTGGTGTTACAGAGTTTTCTTCCTCGCAACTCCACAGTGCATGCGTCCGTAGAGCCTCAAGGATAAATTTGATTACTTTGGTCTAAGGTTGACCATTAGGTGAACCTTGTGTTTCTCATCCCAAACTTTCATTAAATTAAGAAAATTAAATTTATTAATATTAATAAGTTGAACTCTTGGGGTAAGCCCTCTGGTAAGAGCCACTACGAAAACACTCATATTACATACATATACACACTAAGTGTACACCGACGCTTTTTTGCATGAACAGGGCATTCTAAGTTCTTGATCTACGTTTCATATCGCTCAAGATTGCTCCTCTTACGTTTCTCGCAGCATTTAATACTAGGAGAGAGGTGATATACAGCGAAAATAAAATAGTGACTTTATGTTATCAGGACTGACAAGCGAGCACGCACGTGAGTGTCAGATGCGGAGCATGGTGGCGTCATTAGTCGTCACAGTTTTACAGTGGTGGAGTTACGCTGCAGTTTGTTACTAGCTACAGAATTAATGAGTCAGCTCGACCGGGGTAGAACCATGGCCGCGTAAAAGGGCAGCATGATGCTGCTGTGTTTCGTCTGGCTAGTGTGGGAATCCGGAGACCTTTCTTACTGGTGACGTGGCTTAGTAAGCGATGACTGCGACCGTGACGTCTACACAATCCTCAGCAAATATTCCCGACACACGCCTTGTCACACTTGAGGGATGAGAGGGAAGGTGTAGTTAGGCCGCAGCTGGGACGCCGCGCTCTCACTCACCATACGATGGGTACTGCGTGAGGGCGCGGTGCTTCCTCATTCGAGCCGATCCATTCACGTAAGCTAGTAGTCCAGCTGGAAACCAGCTGTAGTGTGGCTCAACGATTGTTGTCATTATTAACATTGGTTAAGTGTTTCAGCTAGAACACATGATAGATACACTACAACAATCAAGCAGACGATCAGGCCTAGAAATCAACTACAACAAAACAAAAGTGATGACAAATTCATTGAAAAAAGAAATAAAAGTTGATAATACTTCAATAGAATTCGTCAACACATACATTTATCTAGGCAAACAACTCTCTTTCGAAAATAAAAGTAACGACCTGGAAATTGAAAGAAGGATAAAAGGGACATGGAAAAAATATTTGAGTTTAAAAGAAATTTTCAAAAGTCAAATGCCTATCAAAATAATAAATAATATAAAAGAACCGTCATGAATACCTGCCTCCTACCGTAACTCACATACGCTTGCCAAACTTGGAAATTCACACGAAAGGTTAAAAACAATATAAACTCATGCCAACGGAGCATGGAAACAAGCCTAATGAAAATTAGAAAAATTCAAAAAATTCGCAGCTCTTCTATAAGACAAACAACAGGAGTAATAGACGCACTTGACTATGCTATGAGATTGAAATGGCGTTGGGTGGGCCACGTAGCGAGAATGAGCAACGATAGATGGCCTTCTCGGCTGACGTCATGGCCAGGGCCCAGGGCAATAGAAAAAGAGGAAGACCTAGGAGCAGATGGGCTGACGACATTGAAGGGACGGCTGGAAAAATGTGGAAAGAAGGCGCCATAGATAGAGACTACTGGGTATCTTTGGAGGAGGCCTTTACCCTCAAATAGAGGGGTTCACAATTCATGATAATGTTCATTTTCCACATTCAAGTATAAGTATTGATAAATTAAAATATTGTCCACTAAAAATACTCTAAAATTCTGAATATGTTAAATGTTTAATTTTACTAAGTGTGAAATAAAAGGCTTATTTATTTATTTAAGTGTTTCATTTGTGTTGGCCAGCAAATCCGAGGCTGACGCTAGAGATGACGAATAACATTGTGGAAATAAAACGAAAAGTACCTCCAACAGGGTCCACGCGCCCCGACCTCCTCCGTCATCACGAACCTCCCCTATAGGCTGCCACAGAGCAACTACATAGGCTACCACAGAGCGACTACTTCCATCGACTTGCATAGCTCGTCCTATACGCGTATTTAAATTTAATAAATATTTTTTTTGTAACTAGAAATAGTTGTTTTTATGTATTGTGGTCTTTTTGTTCATACAATTCCGTTTTTATATATATATATAACTCTTATAAAATACAATTATTTCTTTAAGAAATGAATAGTACAAGTATAATATGTACGAGGGCCACGTCAAAAGAATTTAGATCCTCCTTACTCACTCGTGTGACACTGGCTAGTTACAGAGCAGCTAAACTTGTTGTTTGCTCATAGATTTAAAAATAAAGCACTAATTAAATGGAGTACTTATTTTTAAAGTTATCTTTTCCGAGAGTATCTGACGGAAATTTGTTCGCAACAACGGAGCTGACTAAATAACAGCTAATTTACGAAATTTATAAGAGGATGTGTTCCCGACACAGACATCAAAATGTCCAAGCAGACCAGAAAAATTGTTTGTCCCAATCGAGGAACATGTTTTTTTTATTTTTAAAAAGAATGCTATTAATATTACGTTTAACCTCATCAACTAAGTTCAAATGCTTGTGCTTGACAGATGATTCACGACTATAGTTGAATGACGGACTTGAACTTACGAGTTTCAGTTTCTCAGACCATACCCTTATTAGCTTTTGGTGCTTCAATTGTATACGAACGTCTGAGATTTCCAAACATAACTGCTCATTATTTACCAAGTGGTTTAGACGATTGGAAGTATATGCATGTCCGAACGATGTACTGAACGTTTTGTGCAAGAAAATTATCGTGCAATAATTATTATTGTCGATGACGCGGAGGATTAATGGATCAATTTGTCGGCATGACGAGCCAGTTCCTGCGTCACCCTGGGGGCGGGGCTCGCCAGTAGTGGTCCTACAAAATGTACGTGGGTGTCACACGTATCGGTAATATTACTTTAATATCTGAATACAATATATGTGATTAGTGTTTGCAGGTAACTTATATAAGCGAGTCCTGTATGTCAATGGCGGCGGGTACGGTCTGCAAAAATAAGCGTAAGTTCTAATTCGCCATTCGATTATTGTCGCGATTGGCAACTTTTTGCACGAGTGCTTAAACTTAGTGGAAGTGCTTGATGAAATTTAACTCTACATTTTTGAGCATTGAGTGTAAATTATTTGGTGAAAAAAAGTCAAGAGAGGTAAAAAATTAAATAAATAATTAGATTTCATCGTTTAATAATACATTTAAAACATACAGTTAATGTAGCTTGAAACGCAATCATAAGTTTTGTTGTTATTATGTAATGTTGAATGCTAACATAATAGTGCATCAATTGTTTAAACATTACATAACGGAATTGTTAGCACTATTCAGCAGAGAACACTATCTGCTCATTATATAAGTTTTAATTTATTATTTTTAAGTTATATGTAAAAAAAATATATCGTTTTAAAAACGGCTTTTAAATTCATTGCAAAACAAGTTTTATACGTAATGTTTATATTTAAGGTTAATTGTTAATAGTTATTTTGACTACTCCGTCCTCGGCAGAAGGCAGATTGATCTACAGCACACATAAGGTTTAAAACATTGTGTATTGTAATTTAACTTGAAACACGCAGTCACCATCTCGCCCCCCCCCCCACCCCCCAAATTGCCACAAAGGAAGATCATAAGCCACCAGCATGCATCGACTTCCAACAAACTTACGACAATGGATGTAAGTATTTAAATTTTAAGTAAACAATATAAAGTAGTCCCTAGTTCTTTTAAGGTCGGCGCACTCCGCACTCGAGGTACTTTCCAATATATAGCAGGCTAAAAGGTTTTGCTACATTTCTCGTAATGGACCATTCAAACTGAAGCAATTAATGAAGAAAGCAAAAGTAAGCTATCGGATTACTAAATACTCGGACTGCCATGGAGCTGAGTGGTCGGACTGCGGCACACTGTGGCGGCTTCTGGGATCCGAGGAACCAGTCCCAGGCGAATGTGCATGTGGAATTTGGAGATGGTTCCAATTGTTACTGTACTTCAAACTTGAAATTCAGTATTTTTTTAAAGAATGCTATCAGTGCCGGTAACATTAGTAAAGTTCCAGTATAAAAAGTACAAGTAAACTTAAATGCTTATCTCATGTTAGAAGTTCACCTTGTGGTTCACGACAAGAGTTGAATGGCTGATTCGAACTTACCACCTCAAGTTTCGTAGACCGTACCCTAAACTATTAGGCTAACTTAAAATGCAATCTAAGATACAGTGCCCCCGTCTCAGAAAAGTAAGCACCAATTGTTGTGATTTTATTTTTTTATATTTTATGATGCCATTATCCTATGGTATCATTAGCCATGGCCCGCAGTTGAAACTAGGCCTCCCACAACGTTCGAGCATCTACATGCATCGGCTTCCCGCAAACGTGCGTAGGTCGTACTCCATGTAGTGGGGGGTCCGTGCCACTCTCTTCTTTATACATATAAATTATAATTGTTTAAAAATATATTACTTCAATACAATACTAGCGAGGAAATATCGTAATTTGAATCGGACAACTTATTTGAAAGAACCAAGAACAAAGTTGAAATCAGTTTAGTGGCGGATGAGATTTGTGCTCGGCCGAGGCTTCAGTGAGCTGCTTAAGCAATTAAATTTTTAAGTTTGCCTTTCCCAATGAAATGAGATGGAATGGAAAGCTCTTTTATATTTATAACAGACACTGAAACTTTTGATATTTTTAATTTACTTTGTATATTGCTATCCACTTTAATTTAAAACGCCTTTTGTTATGATGTCATCGTTCATCTGATCGTAAGGCCACAGCGACCGACGGAAATCTTTGCCCAGCTTTAACGAATTAGTTGCACTTTTTTTCTTAACATAATACATTACAAAATTTCCAACAGACAAATATTTTGCCAAAGAGTAGTAAGATTTTTTGATTCATTGGTTTTTAACCAAAATTTTAAATCTGTATAGGCAAATTGACGATCGATTTGCCTTCATACAGACGATTTGCCTTCATACAGGAGATTTATTTGCGGAAGTTTATTAAATATGCGTATTCTGATGCTCACAAACGATTTCTGTACCTTTTTTAAACGAAGAATAGATGTGACAAGTTTATTTATGTTTGTTATATTGTGACGTTACGGTTAATATTTTATTTTTATAATTTCCCCATTCCCATTTTAAAATCTAGAGTATCGCTACTCTAGATTTTAGATTATAAATAGTGCGAATAGCTATTATTATGTTGAAATTATATTTATTTTACAAAAGAGTAAAATAAATATAATTTCAACATCAGTATTAGCATTATCACAAAATTCAATAACCAGCAACATATCTCGGGTGTCGTCTTTACAGTACGCTGCGCATGGAACCGAACGCAGTCGAACACTCAGTTCGAACTGCGAGAGCGGCCTGTGCGATGCGAATTTCCGACACGAACTAAGATTGGAATTTACAATTTACAAGACGGACATTCGATCGCGTTTGACTTACCCCGCTCCGGCATGGTACCCTCTCACGACCGCCACGCAACGAAAGCGGAACCAACAGAATCTGGCTGTTAGGAGAATCGTTTGAGCTGGTCGCTACGTCAGGAAGGATGTTATCGCGTCAAATCTCAAAATGAAGCCGATCTCCGCATTCGTCAACCATATAGTGCGTCGGACCACATCCACATCTGCATATCATCACTCCTCCACACGCTCGCCCACGCGACGGGCGACCGCTCCCTCGTGGAGCTGCTGTTATCTTCTCTCGACTCGAGAAGATAACAATCAACATTAGATAGTGCGGTTAAGTGATTATATTTTTTCGCAATTCCTTTCTGGTGTTGTAAGTGACGTAAAGTCGTAACATAGACACTTATACCTGAGCCACGAGTTGTGCTACCAAACCCCGACGGGCCGTGATCCGTCGAGCTGATGTCCGAAAATTAACGATAAGGAAATTAGACGTGACAACCGAGCACACAGTCCCCCTGTTGGCAATAACACGTTCCCTGCTTATCTCAAAGTGGCTTATGCATAAAGCATTTTATCACATAATAATAAAAAAGTATTACTCCATACTTTTATAGTTAGATTTAACTTTATTACGAGAATATTATCCACGATTCAATTAAAATAACCAGATAAGTGCATAATCAAATGTCTCGCCAATAATATGGGTCTCCAGATCCCTACACCCATCATACGAAACACAGCAGCGTTACGGTGATGCAAGCCGACCCATTAATGCAACAGTTAAAACTGCAGTGCGGCTCTACCACTGAAAAACTACATCTAACTATAGAAATTATATATTATGTCATTAAGCAATAACAACAACTCAAATTATATGTTATTAAGCAATAACAACAACTCAAATTATATGTTATTAAGCAATAACAACAACTCAAATTATATGTTATTAAGCAATAACTACAACTCAAATTATATGTTATTAAGCAATAACAACAACTCAAATGCCATTTCATTATATTTGGTGAAACGAAGTTGGAACTGAAAAAATTGCGTAAGAATTTCAAAAAGATTAAAACAAACGTAGAAATGTTGATACAGGACATTGGCACTCAGTGGTGTCGGACTACTGGCCTAGGTTCAAGGTAATTAAATGGTGTGTGGTTAAAGTACCAGGATGATTTTTTTTTAATATATATTACCGACATAAACAAGGTTTAACAAGTTTTTAGTAATTTATGCACGAAAATAACTATTTTGACGAAGTATCCGAGCATCGAGGCTGAAAATTTAAATTGTAATTTTTAAAAATACTGAACGACCCCTCGTACCGTAGCTGCTGAAATTTATAAGCTACGATGATACGATGAAGTTAATATAAAAATAAAATTTGTTACGACGTTATCACATTTTAAAAATTATAGAAATATTTCATTTAAATATTTATATTAGTTGTCTTTTTTATGGATTGTAATCATATTGTAGTAATGGTAGCACTGAACCAATATACGAGTATAATAATATTATAAAGCGTAAAGATACATATTAGTACTCATTAAAGAGGTACACAGCACAAGTTAAAGCCAGGCAGCCCGCTCGGAGACTCCAACTAAAGTGACTCGACGATCCGCTGCGTCCCTGACCCCGAATGTAGTCAACGTGACGCGGGTGACATTGTGTTTTGACTGCTAGCAATACTATAACTACTTCACGTAAGCTAAAATACTTTTGCTAGGAGACGGTTCACGACAATAGTCTAATGGCGGATTCAAACTTACGACCTAAAGTGCGGAACAGTACTCTAAGTGCGGAACAGTACCCTAAGTACGGAACAGTACTCTAAGTGCGGAACAGTACCCTAAGTCTAAGCATCAATAGCCTCACTATTGATGCTTAGAAATTTGTTGAACCTAAAAAATCTTAAATAGTGCAGAATCAACATTCTAAAAGTAATTCTAGATTCAAAGCTGTTCTCTTATTTCAGTTAATCCCATCTGGATGGGCCAGGAACTTGATCTACAACCAGTTCTGAACCAAGAGTTCTGACTTCCCTTAGACTATCCTACTATATATAATTAATATTATGAATGTTTGTTACGCAAAAATGGCCGTACGGTTTTGATTGAGATTATACATAGTATACTAATTATCCCGGTAATGAGATGTCTTTAAGATTGTTTAACAATTTATGTTAAAACTACCATCTGCCCGCGACTTGGTCTGCGTGTGCTGATTTGTTTCCACAGAGAAATAGAAGTTGTGTGAGGCGATATTGTATGATTTATTATTCTTATTGAGGGCTCGATACACGTACATTTGACCACTGAGACCACCGACCTACTGTCGACCACGTGAGCAACACACGAAGTCGCGGACACAAGTAAGTTATTAACGTATATTATACAAAATACAAAATATAGGTTCTCATGGTTAATTCACAATATATCTATAGTAATATTTGGTATATCCATGGAAGCAGAACTGTGACAAATACGTTACAAATACTAACCTTAATTATAAACTTATATTTACAATATGTTTTCTGCCTGCTCATTCATCGTGCTAAATAACATATACCATATCGTATGTAGACGTTTTGTGAACGATTTTTTGAAAAGTGTAGTAGTGAAATGTTTTAAAAGTACAGGAGATGAGTGTGTTTATCGGTTGAAATGTACCGTTGAAAACGAGCTTTACGTTAAAATACATGTCGAGGGGTAATTAGTCAAAAAAACTACTAAAATGTTTAGTGAAAAAAATATTCAAATATACAGGGCAAACATATGGTTTCACTTGAAGAACTCAGTGAAGACTTCAGACTTCACTGCTCGGTGTTGTTTACAAAGAAGTTTCCTCAACAATAGAGTTTGATAAATCCTCTTAAACTTTATTTCTAACTTTAAATGAAATAAGAATCTTTGTTTACGGTTTTATTTGACGAATACAGTAATAACAGTTATATTCTAGATAATATCTAATCAATTTTAGAACCGTCAATGGCCTAACGGTTCAGGGTACGGTCCGCAAGATTTAGGATCGTAGCTTTGAATCCGCCGTTTGACTATTGTCGTGTTAAAGTTGGAGCGGTAAACCGAAACTTCAGTAACTTTAATACAACTGCTAGCGTTTTTTTAATGATCGTTGAGGCATAATGCACATTCCTGGGCAAACGTCATTTATTATTCTCTCCAGTCCTGTTACCCTGTTTAATTCCTTTTTCTTAAATACTGTTTAAATTTGTATAGTTTGAGCGCTTAGCCATTAAGCCCCGGTAGCTCAGTGGCTAAGCGCTCCCTGGTAATGTCACGGCACGCAAGCAAGACGAGTTCGAGCATCAATGAAGATTGGTAATCTCTGTTTTAAATGTTGACTTAACGCGTGCTTACCAGTAAAGGTAAAACATCGTAAAGAAACCTGTATATCTAAAAATAATAAAAGAAAAAGCAAAGAATATGTAAAGTTTACCAAAATGGAGCGGAATGGGCTATGCTCTAGTATCCTCTCTCAGGTCGTCTCATAATTACCGTCGGTAGCGGCGGTGTTAATTTACTTTTTGTATGATTTGATATCTTTTTTATTGTTTCTTTTTATATAATCGTCTAAAATAATTACTTAATCCTGTTATCATTATAATAACACTTGAAAAAATATATTTTATGGTAGTTTTACTTTATTACCGTATTTTCTTCGTTATGATTTAGACTCATAACTTCCGGTTTCACTGAAACTACCCTGCAACATTATTTCTGGGTGGAGCTTTTTGCATTTCATATATTCAGTTTTGCACATACGTAACAAAGCACTAAAGTTTTGTTTAAATTTACGTTGATTATACACATTAGTAACTTTTAAAGGTTTGTTAATATTTATATGTACTTATAACGTTTGTGTGTGATCATTGTTATTATTTATTATTTATCTATTAACAATTTTCTATTCAATTCCAGTCTATTTAAATTTTATCATAATCAGTGAAAACCTATTATATAACTTATTTTAAAAGTCAATGGCTGGAAGCTGGAAGTTAGGTAAGCTGTACTAGAACAAAACAAATTGATTGACGTCTCACAAAAACGCGTTGAGGATCATTCGAAAGGTAAATAACTTTTAGAAGACTATCATCGGACATTACTTGTTGTAAAAGTTGACATATTTTTTCATTCTTTATCTTAAATTAGAGAGATTCTCCATCTTAAGTGACAATCACTACACTTCGCAGTATACATAATGTCTTTTCTATATTTTATAACGGGTGACAAACTCACACTCAGGGACGACTGGGGCCCATGACGCCTATACCTTCAACAAAGATTGAAGAAGCGATCGTAATTCCGAAAAACCGCAAAGCTATGTTTCCATTTCCTTCAAACGGAATTAAATTTTAACTCTTTTCCTTACAGCGTAACGCTAGCCAATAATTAAATCAAATAAAACCAAATCAAAAGAAGCTTTATTCAAGTATACAATAGGTCTATATAATAAAAGTCGTATATTCAAGTATATAATAGGTAATAGGTCTGCCGCTTCGGAAAGCAGCTGCTAGCGAGAAGAAACGGCAACAAACTCGACTGGTTGCTTTTTTTTAAAATAAAAAGGTAAAAAATAATAAAAATAATAATAAGTTACAAAATGTCCAAGAGTTGTCCTGTATTGAACCCAGAGCTCAAAGCTTAAACCCAAGCATATTTGTCACACAAATATTCTGACTACACAGCTAACTAACAAGGACTAATAAGATTTTTTCATTAATTGGTTTTTAATAAAAAAATTAAATCTGTTTAATGGCAAATCAATTATTCGCGGATTTTTATTACATTTGTCTATGCTATTATACCCAAGAAAAAAAATCGATGTAAATAAATTCCAATTTTTTATATGTAAAAGGAATTAAATCTCGTTGCTCTATCGACACGAATCGACCACGTCGACCATAGGGTCTGCAATACATTGAAGGGTCGGTGGTATCGACCCCCCTCCTGCCCCCCTTTATTAAATAATACGCAACTAGAATTATTAATTCCGAAATAAGTCTGAATGTAAATTCTACAAATGAGTTTATTAATAAATCTTATTATAAAGCAAAATTGGCTTCCCAGAAATTTATTCAGTGTTCTGTTTGTTGTATCAATTTAAATAAATCTTGATAATTTTAATATTAATACTTTGAAATTTAAACCAAACTAAATGTCGAAAGCTTTGTATTTCTGTTCAAATATAAATAAATAAGCCTTTTATTCAATGTATAAAATATATGAACGTGTATTTATTATTTATTTTTCTAACCATTTCCTTAAAATTATATTATATTTAGTTTTGTCTGCTGATGTTGTACTACAGCTTCCTAAAATCTGGCCAGACGTTTACAGCAGCCACAATGGAAAAGCTAGCAGTTAAACAACCGAGACTGGTTAATTACTCTAGCCCACTGCTGCTTCATGACAACGCTGGATCCCGTGCGTCATGACAGACGGTCGCTAAATTAGAGAAACTGCGATTGGAAGGTCACAAACACCCACCATACTCCCCGGAACTTGCTCCAAAAGATTGTCACTTTTGTTGGAATTGGAACAAGGAAAAAAATTCAATTCCGATGAAGCAGTCAAAACCACTTTTAAAGATTTTATTGATTCTCTCAAAATTATTTCAGCAGTAGAATTAATGATCGATTGATTAAATAAATAATTTCATAATAAAAATAGTTATTTCGCTTTTTCCATATAGTAAGCTAATTTCATATGTACCTAAAATTAGTCTCTGATAGAATTACACCCAGAAGGGTTTGAAATGTCTCTCTTTACATAGCGTGAAGCCATCGCATATGCTTGAAGTAGAACTGAAATAGTTCTTATATTGAAGGAACTGTTCGTTTTTAATAGAAACTTTAACTTATATAAAGGTTATAATGAAGGAACTTTTACATAAGTACAAAGATAATATTTCTAAACTGCCATGTGTATTATTATTATTTATATTTGTATATTTAATTTGGAATACAAAAGAAATGTAAGTTGGTAATCTCTTTCGTCTTATTCTAGATTATATATGCTCAACCTTATGAAATTTTGGTTATACCGTAAATTCCTAATGAAACTGGCTCAAGAAGCTGGATAATATCCACCAATTTATTAACAATAAGCGTGGAAAAGCACTAAGATATCAGCTTGACTTAAAGTAAGTGTAGTAGAGTATAACTGTAAAGTGTTGCTTGCTAACCGAGGTAGAGCCACCTGCAGACCGGCCCGCCGCGTACCTGTGCGTAGCTCTCTCACCTCTCATATTATAATAGCTCTTTACCTATGAATTTGCCATTCTTCGGTATTAGCCATTTCCTTTTTCAAAGCTTTGATTGGTTGTGAATTCTAAATTCGAATTAATTTTGTTTTTAAAACATGACATTCTTTTTACAAAGTCATTCTTTTGTTTATTGATTAGCTTTGTATTTTCATTATAATGGATACTTTAAAAATTCGTGTAATTATGGAATATGAGTTCCGTCGTGGCATCAACGCGGCACAAATGGCACCTAACATAAACAAAATTTACGGAGAGAACTTTACAAACGAACGCACAGCCTGTTATTGGTTTGCCGGGTTTTTTGTTTTTTTAAATTTTGTTTTGATAAATAAATCTCGTGGTCGTCCGAACACTTTGGTCAATAATGATGAATAAAAGGCGATTGCGGAAGCTGATGATACTCAATCTACAGCCGAGCTAGCAGCAGCTTTTGAAGTTAACATCAAAACAATATTGGTACATTTGCGACAAATTGGCTAGAAAGTTGATGGTCGGTGTTTGATGGACAAGTGCCGGTGTTCATCACAGTTTTTTTTACCAAACAACCTAATATAAAGGATTGTAAGTAAATTCTTTCGCGTTAAATTAAAGGATAGACCGTCGTGATGATTACAGGTTCTCGTGTATAATTGTTTTGAATCATTACTGGTACACACGTCTAAGCTTACATAAACAAATCGTTCATTGGCAATCTGTACGTTTATATAACGTACTATACAACGTTAATGTCAACTTTTGAGGCACCCGATCGTATTGTACAAGTCACGGACAATAAATTCGGTGCGTGGTATTAACGGGGACCCCAGTGGGCAGCGACAAATGATATTGGATTTCTTATTCATGACGATGAATATTTCATAGTGAAATTGACGCTCAATATTATTTGTGGTATTTAGGTGACAAACGATCATACAGTGACACCTGGGGCCCATGATGCACTAATTGATCCCTGATAAGGAATCATAATGAAGAAGCGCTGTTACCCCAGAGCACCAAAAAGGAATGCCAGTTCAGTTATAAGGTCTCCGGTCTCACTCATCAGTAGAAACACAGCAACGTTATGATGCCATTTGACGCTGAGAGTAAGTGGGCCCTGCCCATTTCCAGATGGCATATTCATGTCGTAGCCGGACACAGACTGCTAGCATATCAAGCTCGTCGAGGGCAAAAAATAAAATAGGAAACGTAACGTTCTTACAGCCCTGCATAGCGCAAAGTAGTTTACACTGAAATTTAACTTCATGGTGTTTCTCCGAAACTTTGCATTATGAGAATTAGTCGTCATTTTGTATTTTTTTAAACAACATGGTAGCGGTAATTTCTAAAAATCTACCTCAGGGCGGCACCTTCGGTTTTGGAGAATCCCTCACTGGGCGTTCACGTTCATGCTACTTTACAGGAATTTACCATGGGGAGGGTCCTCAGGAGTTGTTCGGATTAATTCCAGCCGCTGAGTTTAAACATCGTAAATCACGACAGAATTCAAAATTTCATCCTCATCATCTCGATGGTTGGCAATCCACCACTGTGCGCTTCACGCGAAATTTCCTGGCACGCACAACTACTCTGTGGAATCAACTGTCGCCAGCGGTGTTTCTGAACCGATACGACTGTCAAGAAAAGAGCCTACACCTTCCTTAATGGCGGTAGCACGTCTGTGACTCCCTTGGTGCTGCGGATGTTCAAGCGCGGCGGTGATCACTTACCATCGGGTTGTCAGCTCGTTTGCCTCCTATTCTATAAACAAAACACACACACATACAGTGTGAAAGGATCAGTAATTGACCACATTGCTTGTAGAACTGTTCACCGATGGTGACGCCCGTAGGTTTGGGGATAGTGCACTGCTCTCGTCCCGCGGTGAAGGATTGTCAAAAGTCACACAGGTACAGGTTGTAGTACCGCAATGAGTTGTGACCGATCGTATACATATATGAGTTGAAAGTAATACATTGTTACATGTTTTATCTTTTATTTAACTTTAAGTACGAATCCGTACATTTTTATGGAATTTCATATATGTAAATGTATTTTATATAAGTATCTTTACCAAACGTCTCATAATAATATGTCGTAATAAAATAGGAGGAATTAAGCAGTGTACTTATGTCCTGGGTGTAATAAATGTCCAATATATTTAAACGCAATCGAATCTTTCGAAAAGGGAAACAGTTTGCATGACGGTGATGTCGAGCTATTGCCAACTTGCTTTGTGTTCGTTTATTTAAAATGAAAACTATTGAGCGGCATCCGACTCCACCTAACTCTTGTAAAGTTCATTTCTTTGCGCAAATTTCACTCCGAAACATATATGGACATTTATATAATGAAGGAACTGTCTTTTAAAAAGGTTCAAGTTTGTAAGATTTTTTACAGAACTACCAATTTGATTGCACCTAAAGTTTTTATTTCTTTACACATACCTGTGTATCATACATGAGTTGAGTTGACAATATATAAAAAATATTACTTTTTTAAAAAAAGATGCAATGATATTAATATTACTATCATTACAGCATTGTCCACCCGAACCAAGCTTTTTGTTCTAGGGGTGGTTCAAGACGACAGTCGAACGGCGGATTGGAATCTACGACGCAGAACGTACCCTAACCTATTAGACCATTGTCATAATACTTCCTATTTACGATGCACAACTAGCACAGCACAAGCTGTGCACGGTGCACAGCTGGTGCCTTAAGCGCACAAGTTAAGCATCTTGTCGTTGGAAGTACGCGTAAGATCTTGTAGCAAGCGAGCAACATTACTATTTTAACTGATTCGCCACTTTTCTGCATCACTGTTGCCAACATGTTGCTTTCAAGAATATGCGCAAAGTATATAAGATGTTTATAAAAACACATTCTTAACTGCTAAATTTTGTAATGAGACCAAAATATTTTAAATATTAGTGCTAATCAGTGCTAGTAAAACAACTTTCTCGTAAATAGGCGGGTGGATGTGATTCAAAGGGACTACAAACTAAAAATAATGTATATTTATACATACATATATATATATATATATATATATATATATATATAGTATTCATAAATGTTTCACTAGCTGAAACTGAACTACATTTTCTTTATGCAAAGCTATTTCCGTGGGGGACTGTCCGCTGGAAACGATTTAAAATGAACATTCAACATCTCTCATTGTTGGGCTAAATGCTTTCTGTCATCCTTCACCTAATAATAGCACTTTCCCTATGAACTTGCCGTCTTGTATGAAATAATTCAATTCAATTCATTTATTATCGGATAACAGTGATCCATTAATACATTTATACATTTAAATAAATTACAATGAATACACAACACACATAGACAAAAACATAAAATAAACAGAGAAAATAAAACAAACAAAGAATAACAATAAACAATTAGGTCTGCTCCACTCAGATTATAAAATTATTAAATGTCAAATATAGTTAAAATGTCAACTTAAAGCATTAATTGCGACTTCTATCATTATATTTATTTACCTATGAGGTTATTATTATTAATTATTTATTTATTTATTAGTCAGTAAGTGAACCTTGGCACAACGGTTCAAGTACTGACAGTCATAACGGTCTGCTAATACCCTCAGGATGCTGTTCGGGCTGACCCGGACCCGACGATACAGGGATGTGCACCGTTTCCGCATGGTCGTATAGAAACAATCGACTCGTGCCTCGGCGAACATCCCCGACGCGCTACAGAACCGAGGCAGCCCCAACAACGCCCTGAACGCATTGTTGTATTGGACGCGTAAGGCGCTGTACTGCTTTTGAGTATAGAACAGGCACAGGCCACTCGTGTAGAAGGATGTACAAAACGCTCTAAGTAGAGTAATGTTGACATCCCGTGAACATCGAGCAAACCTGCGGGCAATCATATTAGCTCTTACAGACAGCGCCTTCCGCTCCCGCTAAATGTCTGTATCGTCCCTCAGGTCAGAGGTTACAAAGTGTCCTAGACATTTAAACTTGTCTACTCTGCGAAGTGGCGTACCATTCAGCTTGACGGAGGGAATGTTACCCAGACACCTACCCCTGGCCGAAATACTATACACTCACTCTTCTTTGTATTATATACCAGACCGTGATTTAGTGCATAACTTTCGCATAAGCCAAGCAGCTTAGACAGACCACAGGCCGACGCACTCAGCAGCACCATGTCATCAGCATAACTAATATTATTGATACATGCTCCATCAATATGGAAGCCGATATGAGTACTGCTGAGTTCCTCGATTAGTGCATTCACATACAGGTTGAACAGCTTGGGTGAGGTTAACCCCCCTTGCCTCACCCCGCACTCCATCCTGTATGGCCTCGATGAGACACCCGACCATCGCACCACGTTCATCTGGTTAGCATACCAATATTTAAATATATGCACTAGTTCATTAGGCATTTTAGTATCACTCAGTTTTTGCCACAGGGTGTCATAACAAACCAGGTTGAAAGCCTTCGACAAATCGAGGAAACAGGCAAAAATTTTCGTTTCATGATCCGTATAGTACTTGACCGATTGCTTTAAGCACAGTACGGCTGTTTCCGTAGATAGTCCTGATTTAAAACCAAACTAGTTAATAAGTTAAAGTATTTTTTTTTTCAACTTTTTTATTTCTGTTATTCAAAGTAATCGTACCCATGTAATCGATGCATCTTTGCCAACGCAGTGGTAGTTTATTGATGCCCTTCTTGTAAAAATCAGCTGGACGGGAGGCAACAAACTCTTCAAAGGCATTTTAGTACTGCCTCTCGGGAATTGAATTTTTTCCCCGCTAAAAAGTTGTCCAAATTTTGTAAGTAATAGTAGGTGGGTGCAATGTCTGGTGAGTACGGTGGATGAGGGAGAGCTTCCAACCCCATTTCTTGCAGCTTGTCTGTTGTGCAGTATGGGGTCGCGCGTTGTCGTGTAGGAGCAGCAGGTACGACCGATTGACCAAAGCTGGTTGCAGATGAGCGAGCTTCTAGAGTTCATTTTTCGTTTAGATTGCTTTGGTGCTGAACCAGGATCTAACCAACTTGCTGAGCGCTTTCGATTGTGGAATAGTATCCACTTTTCGTCGCACGTAACTACTCGGTTCAAAGTTCTTTAATTTCTGTGCCTGTTGTTCTGGCAGGTCTCAACACGTACGTTGGCGATCATTAAGTTCGTGGGGCACCCATCTATCAAGCTTTTTTACCTAGCCAATTTGTCGCAAATGGACCAATATTGTTTGATGTTAACTTCAAAAGCTGCGCAGCTTGGCTGTAGATTGAGTATCATCAGCTTCCACAATCGCCTTTAATTCATCATTGGTGACCAAAGTGTCCGGACGACTACGAGGGCAAACTAATAATGGGTTGTGCGTTCGTTTGTAAAGTACTCTCCGTAAATTTTGTTGATGTTACGTGCCGTTTGTGCCGCGTTCATGCCACGACGGAACTCATATTCCATAATTACGCGAATTTTTAAAGTATTCATTATGACAAAAAATTTTCAAACGTAATAAAAATACAAAGATAATCAATAAACTAAATACTGACTTTGTAAAAAGAATGTCATGTTTTTAAAACAAAACTAATTTGAATTTAGCATTTAGCTAATAATAAACTTTTTTTGGTTTGAAATGGCGAATAATGAAGAACGGCAATATCATAAGTAAAGACCTAATATCTTTTCTAAATTAGTCTTTATTATCATTTCTTACTTATGTCTTTATGTTTACCAGTGTGTACCACACTGAAGTTAGTTTCTGGCTGTATTATGAACGGGTCGGCTCCACCGCGGATGGGTCGTCACGGAATGCCCGCCTAAAGTAGCAGCATAACACTGCTGTGGTATTGTTGGCAACAGGAATTATACTTACGCAGCAGAGTTAAAAGCAATGAGTTCATAAACACATGGGGTGTGCGTCACTTACTCCAAAGAAAATCTGTCGAAGTTCGAAACGCTTCGTCACAAGTAGAAGCTGTCTGCTGCAAGCTCCTAAGTTGTCACTTGTTTTACTTCCAATGCATCAAACCTCTCGAATTTGGAACAAATTTTAGAAAAAATAAAGCATGGTTTCATTGGCATCGTTCAAAAGTAATGTGATATCGGTCTTATAATGATCATTTCGCACCCTCAATACACTAAGCCTTCGTGCTATGCTTCAGGTTGTGGAACTCTTCTCCACCTGACGTTAGAATCTGTAGCTCTGTCTCCTTATTTAAGAAGCAATTGAAAACTCACTATTTTTCTATTTCATTTTAATTTAAATTTAAATTATTATATTTAAAATAGAGAAAATTAAGTAAACCCGAGATTAGGTAAACTGTTATATATATATACGTATGTACATGAGTTGATAAATACAAAAATACATGTAAGAGTATTTAGATTAGAATTAATGTCCGGAAATGGAATGTTATTTACAAACGTCCCCTAGGTGTTACTCACAGCGGGAACATGACAAGAGCCACGTCAACATGCGCCGAGAGTAAGTAAACGTGATCTCTGAGCGGCATAAGCCTTTTGACTCGAGATCGCGTCTTTAACATTTCTTGCTATACTTAATACTAAACTGAGAAATATGGCATCTAGATAAAATAACAAAATCTATTTATCTATCAACACATAACTTCATATGGTGTTCATCAAAAAAATTGTAAGTTTAAAAAAAAAAAAATTACCATTTCTGTTCACAACCATAAATAATAAACTATCTATCATTTTGAAATTAATTATTTGAGCATTAAAAAAATTCAACACTATACATGTTTTTACTTTTGTTCGTGAACAGAAATGGTGATTTTTTTTATTGCTTACCCAACATTAGTACTATTGCAAATAAAGTTGTGAACGAGTGACTGTGCGCACGCGCCAATTGAAACTATTTTTGTTCGACGAAGAGGGTGAACGCGCGCATTTTGCCTGCACCGCCAACAAACAGTGCGGGGGCAGGCGGACCCGTGCTCTGACCTGGGCCGTGGGAACCTCTCGAGAGAGATATGCTGCCTGCATCATGTGGAGGTTCTGGTACACAGTTCCTGCAGCCCATGACGCGCGCACTATCGATAAGGAACCACAAGGATGCACTGCACCCGAGGACTGAGTGTGCCTCGTCACCAGTAATGTACGCGTTTCCAAACTGATACGACTTAGGGACCTTCAATAAAAGAGCCCACACCTTTCTTAAAGGCCGGCAACGCGTCTGCGCCTACTCTGGTGTTGCGGTCACTCGTCTCGTTGTGCTCGTGTGATCCGTTTTTTCATGGAACATATGAAACCCTAAATATAAATAAAAATCATATTGTTATACTAAACATCAGACAGTTTATTTGAAAAAGCTAGTTTTTATTTTAGGTAAACGTTAGAAACACCGCGGGACGAGCTGTCGCCGTACGTGACCGGTTTTCCTATATTTTCTCTATTTATCAGAAGGCATTCGCTTCACTTGTATTCGTTTATTCTTTAACTGATGCTAGAGTCAGACTATGGTTGTCTATGATTGTTTCTTTAATCTTCCCCTGCTTATTGTTTTAAACAGTTATGCTGTAGCTAGTACCTAGCGGCGACATAAATGAAGTTGTTTCATAATGTTATTACCTTACTACAGTTCAATGTGAAAGACAAGTGTACAAGCTCTACAATAGATACTTGTGTTTGATTGCCTTTACTTTAGGTACGTCTTTCATTTTTATTTTTTGTTCAATATGTCTTTATTATGTTTTAAAATTGTTGGTAATCTTTAATAAGTAAATATAAATATAATATCTATATATAGTATAGTCTCCATAAATATTAGTATAATCCATTATAGAGACGGTGGGAGGGAGCGTTAATGGGTCGCCCGGACAGGGGAAGGACAAATAGTGAGCGTAGCGCCCTGGGGAACCCAGTGCGGGGAACGCGACACCCCATCTCCGCCCTCGTGTGTGACAACATATGAACATTTTTGAATTATATGTGCACCTACCCTAGCTTCTCAATACCACCCTCAGGTCGACTGGTAGAAAATGCTTTTAGCATTAAATCCGCCTATATTATTTAATTTGTGCATGAAGTTTAAAATAAATAAACAAAATATTTGTTGCGGATGTAGATGTCATGGGCCGCATCACGACTTGCCATCAGAACTGCGTACTCGTGTCACCGCAAATATCATATACATATCTATCCCCGCACTGCATCTGTTCGTACAAAAAAATCTCCTCCGCCTCTGTGTGACGTGCTCTATCCCATGTAACGTGCGCTGCAACTTGCAGCAAACAAACCCGCATTGTGGCAGATTTTTAGCCAGAAACTTTTCATTTGTGTTCTCTCCGACCCTCTAGTTAAAACTACAGTCATAATCGTTGTGATATTGTTTAATGGCAAAATTACAAACACATTTTACGAAAATTATGATACTTTTTACGAACCATGTGAATTAAGTCCAAGTCTTATTAAATTCAAGAGCAATCATTATGAGTACAACCATCATCGTTTTGTCATTAAAATGTATACAATTTTGCGTTAGATTTAAGATTTCATTCATAAAAACTATATTTTACCACGAATATGTATATATTATTAATAATATTGATAAAACAACTGGATCGTTCATGTATTTAGTTATTTATAAAAATAAACACATAATACAATATATTGACGACATTTCGAATTTCAGTATATGTATTTAAAATTTTCAACGTTTATTTTTTCTATTATAGTTCTATTTTATATTCTTTTCTATATATTATATATATATATATATATTTTATATATATTTTCTATCATTAACATGCTGATGAAATAAAAACAAGTTTGAAATAAAAAAAAAACTTTCTGAGCTTTTTTGAAATGCTGTTTGTGATTCGATTTATGAAAAACAAGTATTTACGAGAATAACCACGCACAAAATATGTGCTATTAATGAGTAATTAATAAATATTCGTTTATTGATTTCACTCTGTGTAACAGTAAATATAAAACATTATTTTATTTTTTCTGTTGACTTGGGTTGGTAGTAGTAGTAGATAAAAGTGATGTGATACAATTCATCAGTGGATGTGTGGTGCGACGGAGAACGGGCGGATTACCGCCCTGTGAAGTGCGTCACCGTGCACACCTGCGCGCCTACCTATAGCAGCGACCTTGTAAGTTGCCATATTTTCCTTTGTTCAGTTGCATTAGGCGACCGACAGGTACTCATCCTAGCGTACCCAAGACGCTAGGAGTTCTGCGAATAGGATTATAGGCTTATTACGCCTTGCGGCGGGGACAATAGGATTTTGTCGCGGGCGGGCCTTAAGCCCCTAAGCGATTAGTTATGGACGCTTGCGTTATGCAAGCATTTTTTCAGGCGGCCAGCCCCGAGCTATGGGCCTCTTTTATGCGCCAATTAGAAGCACCGCGGGTTGCCTTCAGCGACAGCCCGCAGCACCCGGACACCGTCGTTCCCGATATAGGCGCGCCCATCCACCTCCGCCTCTCCCCGATCGCAGGCGTCCTCCGAGTCAGAATCGGAGGCGTCCGAATCGGACATGGAGGTTAAGTCCAGCCGACCAGACAAGGGCTTCATCCTAGTCTCCAATAAGCGGAAACGCCCCGCTCAGTCGGCCGGCATTAACACGACCACTTTCGCCAGGCCAAGATCGGCCTCTCCGACCGCTACGCCGGCGAAGAAGGCAGCCCCTCAGGCTCGTCAAACTCAAGCGCCCACGGAGCGCAAAGTCAAGCCTCCTCCAATCATATTGCAGGAGAAATCAAAATGGACTGACGTGTCCTAATGGTTCATGTCATCAAAGATCAGCTGCCCGAAGGCGCAAAACACCCTACAGGGGGTCCGCATCAACCTTCCGCGCGGCATCCAAGCTTCTGCTGAAAAAAACATTTGTTTCCACACCTACGCCCTCCCGGAGGAACGCAAACTCCGCGTAGTAATTCGCGGATTGCCCTTTGAGACCGAGCTAGAGGAGGTCATCGAATCCCTCAAGCAACAGAACCTCCCAATCCTAGAAGCACGCAAGATGACTGATCCGCGCACCAAGCAACCCATGCCCCTTATGGACCCTGGACGTGACTCCAGAAGGCAAGGCCATTTTTAAGTTAAAATCTCTCAGCGGCCTCTCCGGCATATCCGTGGAGGTCCCTCTCAGGCGCGGACTGGTCGGAAAGTGGTCAACGCTAGTATTACGGCCACTCGGCCAGAAATTGTTACGCCAGGCCCAGATGCGTCAAATGCATCGGTGACCACGGCACACCTGACTGCTCCCGTCCAACCGGAGCGACCGAGCCCCCGGCGTGCTGCCTATGCGTGGCAGAGGGCTACCCAGCGAGTTACTGCAGGTGTCCTAAAGCGCCGCAGACACAACGCGGCCACAATGGCAAAAAAGCCAATTCCCAAAAAACCACAGGTGCTTCTCAGCCAACCCCAGCCATCACATTTAGGGCTGCGCCTGCTCTCAGGCCCGCCCCCACTCCAGCTCCAGCTCCCAAACCTGCTGCACTGTTGCAAGCCCCTAAGCCCCTGCAAAGTCAGCTATGTCTCCAGCCAAAGCGTGCAGACAAGTCAAGGCGCGCCTATCTGAAGGCCGAACCCCTCCCCGGTGTAGCCTGCCACCTTAGCGCAGGTTACATCTCCATAACCTCAGGGTATGCAATACCCTATTACCTACTCACTTAATTTCATCAGCTCGTTAGACTTAAACGCCCTGGAGGACCCCACCAACATGGGGATCCGTCTCCAGCAGGGCAAGAAACCGTCTTGAAACCTAGCCACAGCGATCCCTAGATCGCAAACTACAACATCATCCGTGTAGATAGGCTGACCGCCTCCAAAGGCGGCACCCTGATCTACTACAAAAGGTGCTTGCACTGCGTACCGCTCGATGTTCCACGATTAACGAACATCGAAGCTACCGCGTGTAGGATGGCCATGACCGGTCATAGGTTTATCTATCACCGACGAAAACAGTTAACATAAAATCGGACATCAGGACCTTAATCAACCTTGGTCCCTCGGTCGTCATAGCAGGCGACCTAAATAGCAAACATGCCTCCTGGAACTCGACAAGGGAGAATAAAAACGGCAGGGCTCTTCACGGCCTCATGGGCTCGTATAGCTTCGACGTCATAGCCCCTGACTCCCTGACACGATACGCTCTTAACATTGCACGTGAAACAACCGACGTACGAGACATAGCGTTAATTAAAAACATCGCCCTAGCGGTCGACTTCATCGAACCGCTACACGAATTATCATCGGACTACAGGCCGGTGCTCCTCAAGCTAGGCCTGTCGGCGGGCGAGGTCCCTCAGAGCACAACCATCGTTAACTGGCGTGCTCTCGAAGGCAAACTCCGAGCCACGACCACCCAGCAGATGGTCGTTTTTCCTAACGAGATCGACTCACCCGATAAGGCGTATCGGGCGACTCTTTAACTTCACACCTTACCTCGGCCGTCGAAGACTCGAAAAGGACGGTCTCCGCGTAGACCGATCAATTCGGGGTCCTTCCCTCGAGTCTCCGTCGACTGATAAGGTCACAAAATCGCGCGTCAAAGCTTCACGAGAGATACCCGACAAACGTTAATCGCGTTAGACTGCGCCACCTCCAAAGGGAGATCAAAGAGCGCAAAAATCATACAATGACGAGAAATGGGGCAACCTGCTAGCGGACCTCGAGCCTTCAAATACCGCTTACTGGCGGTTGGCGCGAGGTCTCAAAGCAGACACCATCACTCAAATGAGGGGCATTTTTGAATGAGGGGCTAATTTTACCGAACAATGCTACTCTCGCCTTCGACGAATCTGGATAGGAAACCACTGACCTATGGCGCTGGGCCAGACCGGGTGGCCGTTTCATGTGTCCTCGCTGATCATATCTTGGAGAGGGCGGTAGGGCCCGTTATCCTTGTCTTCTGCGGTCAAGGCAGAGGAAAAGATCAAGGCGGAGGGGAAGGAATATCCATTTACTGTTGCCCATTGGAAGTTGAGGAGCATGTTAGGGAGACAGGAACCACCTGAGACGGAGCTGCTGTTGGGCTTTATAACTTGTAATATTAAGAGCTGTAGTCTTTAAGAGGAGGAATAGAAAATGTTAAATCTATTTGAATAGCGTTTCAACTTTTAAACGAACGTGTATTTGTACTGAAGCGGCGCTTGCCCGCATCGGTTCCGCCAGCTGGGTTTGTTTGAGCTTCCTCTTGCAAGAGTTACACTGAAATCGGTTACTGGGGCCGTTTGCAGTATAACATGTCTATATTATTTAACCTTGTGTGCGCTAGGCACGACCACATTGTGCCGTTTAATGTCAATTTTTCTTCTTATTTACATTAAACGGAAAACATCTATTGATTCAATGTGTAAGCCCTGCATACAACGACACAACGACACAAGAGCCAAACCGAAGCGTTGTCTGAACGTTTCTATCGCAGTTGGTTATTGCCAGGATGAGCCACGAATGGTGACCGCCATTCACTAGTGCGCCCGTATCCAATACTCCCCTGTTTTATTGCATGAAAATATCCAACACTTCAAGTTTATTGTTGTTTGCAATATTCGAAAAGCATTAACTTCTTGACATGCAAGTAACTGTTATTAATTATTTGTCACCCTGCATTGACAATAAAGTAAACGAAGAAGAAAACTTAGCTATAAAATATTTATATTAGTATATAACACAGTTTGTAACACAGCCAACGAGAAATTAAAATACAACTCAGTAAAAAACCGTAAAAAAAAAAAATGAGTCAATAGGCGGTGTTATTGCTAAAAGTAATCTCCTCCAGACAGCCTTTAGATGGAGAAAATTGTAAACGCACAATGAATAGCATATGTGGGTCAGATTATTAAACAAAATTAGATTATTATTAATATATGTGTGTGTCACATTAAATATACACACACGGGATATATGCATACACATATACTACATATATACATAAACATTTTTACATACAGATATAAAAACAATACATATTATATAGGTAAGGAGACAAGTTATGAAAATTAAGATAAAATCATAAAGATTAAAAAGGCAAGGATTGCAGCATCTTGCTGATGGACCCCGAGCTTTCCACTAATGGCTGGCCAGCTCAACAATAACGAACTGTAAAATAAAATAAGATTCATGCACTGCCACACACTAAGCTTAGCGTGCTACATTAATTGTCTAAGCTTAATGTGAATCAACAAAGAAATTCAAAGTGATTTTTGAGATAAAATGAGTAAGCACGATAAAATGGCACACTATGGAGACAATTATTCAAAAACGTTTGATGATAATAGGATAATTTTATTTCTCACGTTTAGCGCTACTTATCGTTAAAGGTGTATAAACTTCTCTATGACGCAGGAGGAGCAAACACACACAAGACTAACTTCTTGTAGCTGGGAACGCCCAGCGAGTTTGGTTTAAGTGCAAAAAGGCCTTGATGCAAATATCATGTAATCGTTTATAAGTCATATGTATTCCAATGTCGACACTATATCAAACTTGAAGCCTATCTGATTTGGAGCTAAATTTGAAGATCGTCTACATAAATAAAGTAATAACTTTGGTGGATACGGTGTTAATAAAATCAGAAAACATGATAGGAGATAAAACGTCAAACAAAACATCAGGAGTAATATTATACCAAAAAGGTAAGGTATCTTCTATATCTGTATATGTTGTCGGTGTATAATTTGTTAACTAAGAAATTAATCGTTTTTGTCGTTGGAGAAACGCTAAAAGAGTACAAGTAAAAGTGTATTAAATATAATGTAAAAGTGTACA
Organism: Teinopalpus imperialis; assembly: GCA_029286865.1. Classification (NCBI taxonomy): domain Eukaryota; kingdom Metazoa; phylum Arthropoda; class Insecta; order Lepidoptera; family Papilionidae; genus Teinopalpus; species Teinopalpus imperialis. The sequence goes on from JAGSMU010000003.1 coordinate 18,792,481, forward strand.
GTTTTAAAAGTGGTACCTACCGTTGTCTAGCATTGAGAGGACATTTAGTTTAGATGTTTCTATTCCTATATAGGTATATCTTTAGTAATGATTAGGAGTAAATTACTAGACATGATCAGAATAAAGTTTCATGTGGTTTCTTTCATTTGATAATAGAAACCGAGTTAAAATATCAATATTCGAAAATTATTATTATTTTTTTTCTATGACCAACTCAATGTATGTAATAAATATTAGCACATCTCTCTGGTAGCTATTTACAATTTACTACCATTTCGGACAGTTACACTAAAACCTGATGTGCTCGCCCTGGAGGTAAGGTTGTGATCGTGTTTACGACTAAAAAAAAATATATAGTATGTTCCTTCATCTCAAGGTCTTGGATTGCTCTCATGTTGATTTGTAATTTAACAGTAAGCATCCCAGAGAAAACATTAGCGGAATAGCAGGTCCATTGTGTTGAGACTGATAGCTTATAAAGGATGTAGATTTAAATTAATTAATTTATGTATTTATTTCACTTTTAAAATATAATTATAGTGACACAATAAAAATTACATTATACATTCAAGCCAAATCCATGAGTTTCCATATCAAGTAATATCTTACCAAATGCTGTGAATTGAGATTCTAGCACGAACACATTTCGCAATCCTTTTGAAGGACGCCTCTTTAAAAGTTACGAATCGAGTTAAATGTAAGTGCGCCACTATTTGCTATTCGAAACTTTGCCAATATTAAAGTCAGCTCTAAGCACTGCGCTGTGAGGAAGCATGCCATTATAAAATAAAGTGTACCCAAGTATGCAATAGCGACACCTTTATATATAATAATGCATATTATTTGTGAAAATTTATTATATATTACTATAAAAATAAAATATATTTATGAGAGATTGTATTTTTACCTTGTACTGTTAAAGTTATCTTATAAAAACGTATTTAAGAACCGACAATAGACATTGGTATGAAAATTTGTTGATTGAGAAACGACTAGAAAAGGGAAACAGTTTATCAAGACACAAGACACAAAATGAAACGATTTAATTACAATATAATTTCCTGACGGGGAAGAAGGTTTTATGAGACATTCGCGTTATCAAACTTAGTGAAGGAACACATTCCATGACAAGGAATGATAACCTATATGAGTAAGGCAGCTCAGAATTGTTCTTCTCAGCAGTGTGGCGGGTAAACTTGCATCAGTGGTCTAATTATGGCAAACGTAGTCTAGAAATACATCCCATGGGATGGAATGAAGAATGAATCCTATTTAAGTTTTCAGTAAGTTAGTAGTCTATCAACTCGGAAGACTCTCTAGTCCATCGTTATACACAAACGCTTGGAAAGTTGGGTGGGACTGGAATTTAAAGCCCCTTAAGTTATAGTAATTCTAGCCTGGCAATGAACAGACAACATTGAAGGTAACGTCCGTGTCACACCTATTACACTTGAAGTTCTGAGTAGTATATTACTTAGGGCAAATAGGCCGCTTACGTGAGTTCAACTTCGACTCAGAGGTCATCGATGGATTCAACTCGGATGAGAAGCATTCAGGAAACTACGGCATATCTTTTCGTCGAATATACCTGAATGTTTGAAGAAAGAAGTCTTTACTGCAGGTCGCTCAGGATCGTATTCCGTGGTAGTTTGTTGAGGCTTATGTTCTGAAATGTGGTCGCTTGAGATTGTGATGATGAGAATATGTTTATCAAGGCACATACAGAGATACTACAAATGAATTATACTCAAATCAGTAGATTATTGTTGGATCTTTAACGTAGTTGATGTCCATTGACGTGATCTACATGTGGGACGGAGCTCGAATCCAATAACCATTAGGTACAGACGGATGTAGTGAACTGTTAACGATATATCGCCGACGTATTGCGTCGGAGGCAGATAAACGGAGGTTGTATGAGATAACACTGTTAATGTAGACTCGGGAGATGTGTTCACATTTAGCGTTGTTCATAAAAGAGTTAACTTCGAGCCCAAATCTGGTGGTAGTGATATTCATCGTCGTTATCACCATTGCATCCTATCGCCCGCTGCTGGACGAAAGCGTCCCCATAGATTCTCGCACGGCACGATCCTGAGGCACCTGCATCCTGCACCATTCTCGATAGAGCCGGCTAAGGTAAAGATTTTTTTAAAAGAATGCTAGAAGTGCTATAAATATACCTCAGCCACCGGTTACAATACTTGTTTTTGTAGCATTACTACACTACATACTTTTACAAACCGTATCCTTAAACATTAAGCTATTGGAGCTTCTAATGTAGTAGATAGACATAAGTACGAGACAAAATTACATCATTAATTATAATAACTGGACAGGATCTTTGGTTCACAGCTTGTGTTTCCAATCACTCATGCTGCTCAATAAAATAAATATGAATGTTTGCAGAAATCATTTCGTCACTACAGAATGAGTGCCGCAGACGTTATCAAATAATTCAAACCGCCGCCTTGGTCACTGTTGTAAAATCCGATTTACGTTTGAAATTTCATTATTGAAAATCGCTTTGCCGTCATCGGAAACTTCTCCTTTGTTTGGAACAAATTAAATAGTTAACAAACTAATTACAAATGAATATATAGCGACATAAATGCCAGGATTCAAAACACGATCCTCACGTAGGACGACTAACTTGTACGTGATAATAAGTTCGCAACAAGGACAACTGTTGAATTTCTCGACTGTTCTCCTCAGCGGGAGTCTGCATCCCAAGGGAGGCAGAGGTTTGTGAGGATTTGATTCTGGATTTATCTTGATGAATATGATTTTAAATTAAAAACAGCTTGTTGTCAAATTCAGTGCACAACACTTGCATCGAATAACATGTTCCGAAATAACCGCAGTTCTGAATAGCATTACATTTTAACTAACAACCTCGTAGTTGATTGTACAATTTTGTATATTATTACGCTAAAGTTAATTAAACTGTTTAGAACATGTGGTAACGATAAAGTATAATATGCTCCGTAGATCATAATTCAACAAATTTAGTTCTCTAGACGGCCATGTGTGGTTTTATAATCAATATTTTAACATGAATGGGTCGGATCGACCGGGGAACTGCCACGCACTCGAAGTTACATCACGCTACCAGCGTCATCGTCGTCATAACGCTGCTGTTTTCGTGTAGTGGGTGTAGCAACCAGGGTCCAATTACGTAATAACGTGGTACTCCATCTCAGGCTTCTTACATCATTGGTTTAGGTGGATAATGACCTCATCACTTACCATCAGGTGACCTGTGCCAGTCATAACTCCTAATATAAAAAAATCAGTCTAATAACGGTCAAACCCAAATTCAGTCTAGGTGTGTTTTTACTTAGCTGATGTCGACTATTCCGGTGCTATCGAATATCCTTTGACCTGGTTGCGCGATGTTTATGTGAACTGTGAACTTTATAACAATAAATAACTGTTATCGCCCGACGAGGCCGTGCCACTGCACTGAGATATTTATGATTTTATTACTTTCACTTCATTGGGGTTGCTTCTTCGTCTTCAAACACAATTAATGTTGCTAGCTATGTGTAAGAATAATTAAATATATATAACCTTTACTTGCAGCGTGGCTCCCCACGTATAATCCGTTACCGTTACGGACTCTTTTCTCAGATGAAGATGCATTCCGTATAAATCTTCCGTGGTGATAACGCATCTGCATTGTGATTCCTTATAAAAATGAATGAATATGGGTGTCATATATATCTGCGAGTCAATGGCCTTCATCTCTATTTTTTATTCCTTAGACATGCGGCATTCATACCGATGTTGTTCTTCACCGCCGGTAAACCAGCGCTAAAACTTTCAATTAAAGATGTTCAAGAGCCATAAGTTACAAACTGAGCTACCCCATCTTACAATACATGCAAACTGAGCTACCCCATCTTACAATACATGCAAACTGAGCTACCACATGTTACAATACATGCAAACTATATTTGTTACTGCAACTAACAGTAGATATGAAACCGGTTAGGGCGCTATATTAAAAAGTAATGAGCAGCTCGCGTTCGTTCTGTTTATGCAACTGTTTGTTGCGCGGAAAACTGTTACAAACGGACAGACATTGTTTATACAGCAGTGAACCTTTGCGTTGTTGATCGGAGTAATGAAGCGAGGAAAATAACTGTTTCTAGATTGGCTGGACCGATCCGTACCAATAGCACGTTGGCGCACCGGCTTAGCAGGAAAATATCGTGAGGAAACCAACATTTCTAAGAAATAAATAAAAATACTTGGAAGGCAAGTGAGATCCGCCAATTCGCCTGCCCTCATTTCTAGTATTAATGAAACGAACTTTCCTGTTCCATATTCTCGTATGATTGCGTATCACAAATTTTAGTTCCTACAGAATACAATCTATGGTACCGTCTCGTACAGTGATGAGTGATGAATGATGAGTGATGAGTGATGAGTACTGAGTGTTGAGTGGTGATTACTGGGCTGAAATGATGAAGATAATGTAAGCCATCACATTCCCCAACTTCAATACTTCACCGTCAATGTTTATTCATAATCAGTGTAATAAAGCAAAACAGATGAAATAGGATTCTTGCTGTTTGAGTATAAAAATCTTTGAAACAGTAGCGTAACTTAGTACGCAAGGCAAAGCGCTCGAGTATCAGAATACAAAATTTCTCCGAATTGACAAAAATGTTTTGGAGCACAATTTTGTTTCATATATATATTAATATAGGCTACAATTTTTATTTAAGCTTGCTTCCAATAAAGTGACATACTCGTAAGACTCGTAAATGTTTGTTTATTATTAGAGGTGAGCCACGCACCGGCTTCACCTGATGGTTCCCGGTGACTGCGGCGCATGACATACTCAACAAAGATGCAAGGAGCGCATGCACGCCGAGGGACGATGCCGAGATGCCTCACTACCTGGCATCGGCTCCTCTGATACCGCGTTCACCATACGAAACACGACAACTTTGTGCTTCTATTCCAGGCTGGTGTGGTCTTAGCTGACCCTTGACCTCGTTGGCTCTACTAATGTTAAATAATATATATGAGAACGTTAAAGTTATTTAAAAAAATTATGTTTAAAAAGTTTCAAAGATAACTCGATAGGTAAATATTGCATATATATCGCGGCATCTTTTTTCTCCGCGGGTGTCCGCGTGATTTAAAAACAAAATAGAACGAATGCGCCACAATATACAGAGCATATACAAACCTTAATTATGATTAGATTTAAACAATGTCACTGCTTTATATTTTTTGAAGTCAATGGTCTCATTCGCGTACGCGATACACGCCGGCACCTCCTCCTCCTGCACCTCTTCCTCCTCCTCCTTTACCTACTCTACCGCTTCCTCCTTTACCCACTCCTGCACCTCCTCGCTCACCTCCTCCTCTACCTTTTCATCCTAACCCTCCTACGTACATCGCTCAAAAACATAATAATTTAAAAGCTAACGGTATTTCAGGATGACTATGACACCAGGACATCAAACAGTCTTTCCTCTGATAACTATTAAAACTACTAAAAGCGATAAAAACGGTTATTGAAATAAATGCGATAAAATCCAATAAATTAGTTATAGTCGATGGTATGTATTCGAGAAAATATCAGAAATAATAATTAAATATTGCTTAATGTGAAATTTGTACTAAAACAGTATTCTCAAAATTAAATTTGTTCATACCCTGTAAGGGAAGACATAAGTAAATTTTGACATGTTTCGAGTGACCTTGAAGAGCTGAATAAATTCCAAGGATCTGCCTTGGAACTTGTTCAGTTCTGTGAGGACAAAGATTCATCATACAATATAAATAAAATTACTCGACCAAAACAACAAATTGACAATTCGACAATTTTTTTACATAAAATAAAGGCTCGTTCGTTGCACGACGACATGAAAAGCAACTTTTATAGGCTACCATTTGCATAATGCGCGATAAGGACAGCGATGGAGTCAGCACTCTCCTAGTGCTGACACGACTGTGAAGATAACCGGATACATATTTTTTATAATATTAAGTCGTAGTAGCTCAGTGTCTAATAGCTCACTTTTAATTTCATCGCTCGTCAAGAAACCAAATTCGATCCCCGGTACCGGACCCATGAAAGTGCTAATTGCAAATTTTTGAGCTGACATACCGTGTGCTGGGAGGTGAGGGAAAAGTAATTCAAGAAACTGGTGTTAGTAATAACAGAAACATTTCAAGATATTTGTATTCCGCATTGAAGTTGCATGTCGAACTCTCTAGATTAAATTGACTTTCCAGAGAGGAAGCCATTACGAAAAAGTGGGATCCAACCCAGCACTAGTCCACTGCTGATCATAAGCCTGCGCACAGACTGCCATAGAGAACGATCCTGAGCCACCTCTATCGGCTCCCCGCGAACTTGCATAGGCCGTCATTCCGTGAGCGGTCTATGCAGGCCAACACGAGGTTGCCACTCGAGAAGCATTATTCCCCACCGGTTATCGGCTCCACGAGCTATATGGCCGATACATTACTATTTCAGCTTACTGACCCTTTAAGCTGTCGGTGTCCTCACTGAGTACTAAGAGCGAATGAAGTGTACCCTTTGGTGTGGTGTTTCGTAATATGGTGTCCAGATGTCTGCATTCACCATGAGAAACTAGCAGTACCAGATACATTTAATTATTTGCACATCAAAAACTTATTCCACGCTTTATCCACTTTCGTAAAATCTGAACGAAAAGCTCCAAAGTAGCAATACTAAAATAAAATAAGGGATTGTCTTATATTTTATAGACCAATACAAATTACAAGGACAGCGCTTTGCGGAAAGTTTCGGGGGCCGGCGGAGTTCTACTGGCAACAGATCTGCCGGCGGGGTCACGACTTGGAACAGTTTACACAACTATATTATTTTATTAGATAAAAGTTATGTTATATGTGTATGTATATGAGCTTTTGCGGAAATTATAATTTCAATACGTATATATGCAAAACTGATAATTAATTTTGCACAAAATCGCGTTCGAGTCGAGACTGCAAATAAATATCTATGTTTTTGTTATTGTTTTGAGGGTGAAACGAGAACACAATTCATCAGGCACGCAGTTCCTGCGGCTCACGACGTCGACAAGGAGTCAAAATGGTCAGCACTTGAGGTCTAAGATTAAATGTCTCGTCACCAGTAATAAGGGTCACCGGATTTGAACTCACCATACGAAGCACAGCAGTTTTGTGCTTGTATATTCTTGAAAACCTCGGTCTATCCTCGAGGGAGCGGCACGTTTTATGCTACAGCTAGAAATAATGGGTAAAAATAGATGGGTGCCCCTCGAACTTAACAATCGCCAACGCAACGTACGCGTTGAGACCTGCCTCACGCTGCTCAACACAGAAATTAAAGAATCTTAAACCGATGGTTACGTGCGACGAAAAGTGGATTCTATTCGACAATCGGAAGCGCTCAGCAAGTTGGTTAGATCCTGGTGCTGAACCAAAGCAATCTAAACGAAAAATGAACTCTAGAAAGTTGATGGTCACTGTTTGGTGTGATTCATCACAGTGTTTTACCAAACGGCATGAGTATTACTGCAGATGTGTACTGTGAAGAACTGAAGACAATGAAGGAGAAGCTGGCACATCTGCAACCAGCTTTGGTCAATCGGTCGTCCCCGCCGCTCCTACACGACAACGCGTGACTCCATACTGCACAACGGACAGTCGCCAAGTTGCAGAAGTCGGGGTTGGAAGCTCTCCCTCATCCACCGTACTCACCAGACCTTGCACCCACTGACTATTACTTTTTCCAAAATTTGGACAACTTTTTAGCGGGAAAAAAATTCAATTCCCGAGAGGCAGTACAAAATGCCTTTGAAAAGTTTGTTGCCTCCCGTCCAGCTGATTTTTACAAGAAGGGCATCAATAAACTACCACTGCGTTGGCAAAGATGCATCGATTACATGGGTGATAACTTTGAATAACAGAAATAAAAAAGTTTGAAAAAAAAATACAAAACGGCAATTTAATAAAGACCTATTATATCTTGTAAGAGTTACCAAGTCAGAAGCGGAGAACGGTTTTAACGGTTCCGAGGTGCATTTGACAATACAATTAGACACTGTGTACTTTATATATAATAAAATAAAAACAAATCCGATAGCACTCAGAGAATGTATGGAATATGAAGGTCAAGTTGACAATCATTATACGTACTTCGCACACAAGCGTCTTTTAAAAAATCATATAGCATCATCTAGAATAATTAAGAGAAAAATGTAGATAACCTTATCTTAGGTCAGTTTTCTGTTACTTTTTTGTACTATTTAATTATTCAAGGGATTATTTCCAGACGATTAATAACTCGGTACAATGAAATACTATATTTAAACTACAATGGATTTATTGTTCTGTGATCATATATTGTAATTCTGTATGTGTGCTTTTACATATTCCAATAATTTTGTTCCCTAAAGAATAAAATTCCTTATTATAAATAACTTATAACTTTCGTGGAAACGGTGGACCACTTGAGTGCAGCCCCGCAACGATCTCTTTACTATCAATTATGTAGATCCGACGCTTGGTTTTGATGTAAATCAAATGAAAAGTTGTCATCAACGAACTGAGCAACGAACAAAACTTTATCGGGAGTTTCGCTAGATGTTATAAAATTCTTACCAAAATACAAGGAGGTACTAAATGCTGCAGACAAATATTAAGCAGCTTATTTTGGTTGAAGGGAAAACTTTTATATGACTTTAAAGTTAAGTTTCGCCGTCGAGGAAAGACCAATGTGGCTTCAATAATTAAGAGGATTGTCTCAAAGCTTGTATAAAGTTACTGTTACCTTCCGATTCAGTCTTCGAACAGCGGATTTCGAGCTTAAGATATAATAATTTATTAACCGAAATAGCGATAGGGTAAACAAAGGTATGATTTTTATTTTGGAATTACTAATGAATACTGCCAACGTCAAGTGAGTCATGAAAATCACACGGAATACTAAAAATAGTTATAATTTTTTTAATCTTTTCAGTGTTTTAAAAGGAAAGAACACATAGGGCAATTATCAATACCAATTTTTGACAATATAAAATTGGCCTAAACACTTATTTACTAGTTACAAAACAAAAATTATAGTGGGAACCTGTTTCAAATTCAATAATGGCTGTGACGTGGAATGCTTTACGACTAAAAAAGACAATGATACGCTGTGACTAGGAAGCCCTGGACCGTAGCTCGCTCCCGGATCTCGTCTTCACTGAGGTCCGTCCGCAGCTCACTCTGAAATAAGGTCTTGTGTATCGGCTGCCCGGTGGATAAGACGCATCAATAGCCTAAAGGTTTACGACAAAGTCTGCAAAATTTAAGGTTGTAGGTTCGAATCCGCCATTCGACTACTATCGTGAATCATCTCGCAGCACAAACATGTAAGCTTCGTCACGCTGGTGGGTCACGCTGGTGGGTCACGCTGGTAGGTCACGCTGGTGGGTCACGCTGGTGGGTCACGCAACGTTAGTAGTGTTAGCAGCACTGCCAGCATTCTTTACAAAATGTTAAACACGTAGATGTACTTGAACATACTCTGAAACAAACTTATCGCGTTTAAATATAACGATACGAATCATAATATATTACTCTCTGTATCAATAGATACGATCACACAGTACAAGATTAATACGATGGCAGGACATAAAAACTTGTTTAAAAATATAAAATGTTTAAAGAAATGACTCGCTAAGTCCGAGAATTTGCGGGTCATTTCACTCCCTAGTTTCTTAATGCGGAGGGAAATACATTACTCATAGATTACTGCCGAGCTCGAGATAATAATTATAAAGAAAAATTAATATAATAAATTAATAATAATATTAAATAAAAGCTAACAAGTATTTTTAATTCGTAGAGATCTACCCTTGTCAACTTACGACCAAAGGAAAGTTGAAGAGGAGAGATCTCTAGTCAGGCAAGATGGACTGTCCGGGCAGCGGGGGAAGCTCGGATGTTGTGCAGAAGCTGTTTGTATATTGATCACGTGTGTAGGTCGTCTCCTGGAGGCGTCGGTGCAGCCTCCGCATGGGGTCAACGAGGGACAGTTCATCCACAGCAAACTTTTTATCTGTTTACATTATTGTATGTTTCATTATTTCTACTATTCATATTTACTTATCTTTAAAAAGGAAGTTGATGATTTCTTGTATTTACGAGGTGTCTATTATATATAAATATATATATATATACAATATTTTTATTTGAACTGAATTATCTTGCCTATTGTTTCTTAATTAATATTCACGTGTACTTTTGTTTTTTTTTAAATGTTACAATAACAGTTATGAAAAGTTAATTGAAAATCTCGTTGATAAACGTGTGACAATAATTAATTTTACGAAGTTAACGCGGCGTCCGAACTTCGCCATTGAAAATCTGAAATTGAAAATTTTAATCACAAAAACCCTCGTTGAGTCCGCACCTACTAAAATGCAACGACGAGTTGGTGCGATACAGTTATTCGTTGTAAGCTTATACGCAACGCTTTCATTGTTTGATTGTTTATTTTATTGAGCTTTATTAATTAAACAGCTTTATGTGATTTTTGTCTTGTATTCAGCGTGAACTAGTCAAACTAGTACACAGTTCACCTGATGGTAAGTGACTGCGACCTGTGACATGTGCTATCAGCCCTGAGGATAACGATGAAGTGATTGCCAACACAACAGGATCATCGACAACATAGCAAACTAATTCAGATTATATAGCTATTCTTATAATGTTGAGGTATGCCGTGTTCTGTCGGTCAGCTCAAGCCTCGGCAGTCACATTGGAGATACGGGGCTGGTAACCCTGTACTGAATGGAACAACAACTCGATTCACGGAAATTAAATATTAATATTAACTTGATTTTTTTGATTTACTGTATACAGACAAATTTCGAGTTATAAATAAAATAAACAACTCTACGTTAATTTTGATATTATTGGTAAAATTAATATAATATAGGAATAGATATTATTTTATAGGTTATACGGAGAAAGTTATAAGATTAACAAATGTAGATACGGAGCGCTGTCCGTCCGCGCCGGAGTGCTGCCCGGCGACGGGACAGTGAAGCGAGACCTTGGTACAATATTCGTACACATGCTACCCGCAGCACAAATATAGCCACGCACTATTGGTGTACTCGTGTTGTACTCGATATACAGGACATGCCCTAAATCAATCTTTACAATTAAAGACGGTGGATCGATCAAAATGCCTTCTGTCGCGATACGCAGGTGAAAGGCACAGAAATATCCTCTTAACCGATGCAAAAATTTTTACGATTGAAGAACACTACAATAAGCAAAATGATAAAGTGTACGCACACAGTTCTAAAGAAGCTGCTCAAGTGGTCGGAAAGGTACAACGTGGTCATCATCCTGCGTCAGTGATGGTTTGGTGGGGCGTGTCTTATGAAGGAATCACAAAACTACATTTTTGTGAAAAAGGAGTGAAAACTTTAGCCAAAGTGTATCAAGATACAGTCTTGAATCATGTTGTGAAATGTCTCAGCAATACACTTTTTAAAAATATACCGTGGACTTTCCAGCAGGACTCTGCACCTGGTCACTAGGCATGAACTGGCTTGAAATCAACGTTCCGGACTTTATAAGAGTTGAAGACTGGCCCTCATCTACCCAGGCAGACCTCAACCCTTTAGACTTCAAATTGTGGTCAGTTTTATAGAGGACATGGCCTGCTCTAAGCGACACGGCGACATTGAGTCTCTTAAAAAATCTTTGGAGCAAGCAGAGGCCAAATTTCCTTGAAAAGTGCGTAAATACATAGATTCGTGGCCAAACAGATAAAAGGCCTGTATAAAAGCCAAATGCCACCTTTCGAATAGAATATTTTTTTATTTTTTGCTGAGTCTAACAAAAATGTAGGTATAAATTTTAATAATATTACATTACTTCATTAAAAAAAATCATTTTCATTTGTAACAGAACTTATGGCCGGTATTGGTATATATAATACCTATGTAAAAATGAATCACACTTGTACCGCAGCGTGATCTTTTCCTTTAAATATTTTGTTATGTATTTTATAGACCCTGAGTTTTAGTGATAAGTTCTAATGCATAGTTTATATTCAATGTTGTATAAATAAGCTTCACACCAACGCAATACGTACACAGCAATTACTATTGGGCTGGGACATGAGCCAGCTATACTGTTCTTAGCCCTAACAAAATCTGTTTTCAGCATAAGTTTTGTTCAAACAACATTGCAACATACATATCAAGTATTATAGTAACATATATAAAAGCCGCGGGCGTGCAAGAATCATAGCGCGAAGGCGAGTTGTCTTATCTTAACCTCAAATCCAAGTTTTGTTTTAACTTCGGATTGTATCACATTCATTTTTATTGTAAGAAAAAGGCGAATACACTTTGCTTCTTCACATTTATTTTTATTTTATTGCTTACCATCTGTGTGTGTGAGCCTCACTTGTCATGATTATTTAGAACTGTTGATATGTACCAAGCGAGCACATATATATAGAAATAGTATCGGTAGTAATTATAACTTTGACATTTAAATTCGATGATAAAAATCAAGATGAAATTTCTGCGTTCTCACATTAAAGAACTAAGGTGGAATGACACAAAATGCTTTGACCATTTAACAAGAAGCGCTTGATAGATCAGTGTAACCCACGTTCCAATGTGCAGTGGAACCCTCACAACAATACAACTCATTGATGTGCACAAGAAACTGTATCGGTAACAACATACAACCTTGTGGTATACTGACAAACATAGGGATTTGTTCTGAGTACGAACAACAGTCCTGGTGCTCTGCCGCGGGAGGAAACCTGCATTACAAAACTAAAATGTATTAAGCAGCCCATAAGAATGAAAATTTCAAAGAAATTATCAGAGCTTGACACGATCAAAGGCCTTCACTAAGTACCAACTAATATCCGAACCTTCCAGATACCAAAGATTCGTCGAACACTTTAAGTATGTATTCACACAAATACACAGCAACGCTAGTCAGAGTTATACACGAACGCGTAAAAAGACTAAACAAGGGTAAACAGGATTCAGATCTAATATTACTGGCTTGAAACAATATTGAAGAAACCATAACTTGCTAAGATACTTTACAAATATCACATACTAGTAGTGCCCGTGTCTCCTTACTAATTCCTCGTTTATTTAAAAAGTACGATCCATTTTATTATTTTAAAGTTAAGAAGTTGATTGCTTTTTAAATAATGAACTATGATTTATCAATCGAAATAGCATTTAGGATATTTAGAATTTTGGTTTTTTAGTGTTAGAGCCACACTGCAGTTAGTTCCTGCCTGCTACATGTATGAGTCGGACATCACAGACTACACAGCTGACATGAGTATTATATATTTTATGTTATAGAGTTAAGCTTATACAAAACAGCAGGCCACGGTGCGCGCTACAACTATTTTATGTTATGTAGTTAAGCTTATACAAAACAGCAGGCCACAATGCGCGCTACAACTATTTTATATTATGTAGTTAAGCTTATACAAAACAGTTGGCCACGGTGCGCGCTACAACTATTTTGTATTATGTAGTTAAGCTTATACAAAACAGCAGGCCACGATGCGCGCAACAACTGTTTTATGTTATGTAGTTAAGCTTATACAAAACAGCAGGCCACGATGCGCGCTACAACTATTTTATGTTATGTAGTTAAGCTTATACAAAACAGCAGGCCACGGTGCGCGCTACAACTATTTTATGTTATGTAGTTAAGCTTATACAAAACAGCAGGCCACGATGCGCGCTACAACTATTTTATGTTATGTAGTTAAGCTTATACAAAACAGCAGGCCACGATGCGCGCTACAGCTATTTTATGTTATGTAGTTAGCTTATACAAAACAGCAGGCCACGATGCGCGCTACAACTATTTTATGTTATGTAGTTAAGCTTATACAAAACAGCAGGCCACGATGCGCGCTACAACTATTTTATGTTATGTAGTTAAGCTTATACAAAACAGCAGGCCACGATGCGCGCTACAACTATTTTATGTTATGTAGTTAAGCTTATACAAAACAGCAGGCCACGGTGCGCTACAACTATTTTATGTTATGTAGTTAAACATACAAAACAACGAGCCACGATGCGCGCTACAACTATTTTATGTTATGTAGTTAAGCTTATACAAAACAGCGAGCCACGATGCGCGCTACAACTATTTTATGTTATGTAGTTAAACATACAAAACAGCGAATACGATGCGCGCTACAACTATTTTATGTTATGTAGTTAAGCTTATACAAAACAGCAGGCCACGATGCGCGCTACAACTATTTTATGTTATGTAGTTAAGCTTATACAAAACAGCAGGCCACGGTTCGCTCTACAACTATTTTATGTTATGTAGTTAAGCTTATACAAAACAGCAGGCCACGATGCGCGCTACAACTATTTTATGTTATGTAGTTAAGCTTATACAAAACAGCAGGCCACGATGCGCGCAACAACTGTTTTATACCCTAATTGCATACATTAATTGCATGCATTAACTACTGGATTTAAAGTGCGAATTCACCACTGACAGTCAAAATATATGCGGGAGCATTGCTAAACTGAAAACATCCATTTGTAAAGCTGCACAAGCCGGCATTTGTTAATTGCTCACACTTACACGTGTTGTTACGTGATTTAAAAATATCATGGTCTCTACATTCTTATTTTTTAAAAAATGTTAAAACAAAAATAAGAATGTTTTGAGAGATGAATGAAAGTAATGGATAATCATTAAACACAATTTTACTGGAACTAATAAGTCTTTTGTTCTTGACGAATAAATAATATGCTGGTTTGTAAGTAAAAACTAAAACCATTATAAGGATGCAGCTTGTGGCAAATACGTAGCCAACAGACAGAAACACAAATATATATATATATATGTCCCGGGTGCCGTAAGAAGTCACGCCGTTTTTGTCATTTTCAGATGTACATACATATGTAGCGGAAAAGTCGAAGAAGTTTTGGATCAGATTGTCACTACAGACATTACTTGGCCTCATAATTATGAAACTAACCTTAGTCTAAGATTCGACGCAGTGACCACAGAAGGCATCCTCTGCTAAGATTGGCAGGAACTCTCTTGGATACAGAAGTTAACTTTTTGATTAATTACCAAGTAACAGACTTTTATTAGTTTCCATTGCGAGAATATCACGCTGAAATAATTAGAAAAATTAAAGGCAGAATGTATCTGCGCATTTCCACGGTCGACAGGTGGAGAAGCGTTCGCAGCACTCCTGCTGACCTGATACCTGACACGGGTTCAAATCACAAATATTACGATATATCCTATCTGCTTAGTTTAGACCTGTTCTACCATAATATTTTTTACAATTACTTGGTTATTAGAGAAATATATTTGAAAAATTATAAAGAAACACTAAGCACCGCTCAGACTTCGTTGTTCCACAACCTCTCTGGTCAGTCAGCGTTTTATATTATATATAAAACCTTAAGTCCTTAAATCCAACTTAAGATACCCAACCTATTTGGACCCTGGCCCTTAGACCTACACTACTCAGGGTTTTCTAAACATTGGTGCGGATATTAGGAACAGATCAATATTCCAAAATATACGATTATCAAGTAAATATGATTATGAAGTATTCTGGTCCCTAAACGAGTACCCACTGATTAAGAGATTGTGGTTTAATTTTCATTCTCTTGTTATACTATTCAAGTTAAATAAAAATAAAATAAGTGTAATGAATAATTGAGTTAAGCTGACAAACTCCCCTTAGTTCCCCCGTAGACCAGCTGCCAAGACTTACCGGATGGCTAGTGACGCCTGCGGGCCATGAACACGAACTCTTTCTGACTTCTTAATGTCTTTTACTGCATTGTTGTATTCGTTGTTATCCATTTTCTCATCTCTGTTGTATTTTTTGAGGTTTTATAAAAGGAGGTGCAAGCATGCATTATTAATAAGCATATGTGTTTGACTTACTAACTAAACCGCCTCACACTTCATGGTAAAATTGTTCTAAATATATTTCATTGCTCTTTCATAACAGAACGACAAGATAATATACCGTATCGCGTACGAATATATACGACCCAAGAAACTTCTGATAAAACACAAAGGCATTGTATTCACCAGAATTAAACTACTTTTTTTGGGACAAAATTACATTGAGATGAAAAAAATACATTGTCTCACTGAGATTCTTTTGTCGGTTCTTCTCAGGTCTGCGGTTTTCTTTTTGTTTTAGTTCTTGTATTTCATGTTTACTATATTTACTTAAGAAGAATTTAAGAAATCTTGTTTCGAAACAATGAAATTGAAACGTTTAGGATGCATTGCAGCGAATCTCATTTCCAAAGTTAAAATTTGAAAAGTTTGTTTTCGGAGCTGTGCTCTTCGAGAACTATAAATCTTTTTACAAAGCAGAGGAGTTACGTATGGACAGAGATAGTACGACGGCCAAGTTGATAGAAATAAAGAGCAGTGTAAGAATGCGGTGACCCTGGCCAGTTCGAAGGTGCAGAACGTGACTGATGCTCAGCATGCCTGCAAACACGAAGACGCCAACGTGACCGGAATAGGACCACACCCAGGACCAGTGTGAATTAACAGTGGAAATAGCAAGTGTAAGGATCCGGGATCCAGTTACTGGTAATGAGACATTCCATCGTAATCATCGTGACTGACAATGCAGCAGCGTCGAGGAGGCATGAAGACACCATAGGCCGCAGGCATGGCTCACCATGAAATTGACGGTATTTTTAAAAAATTACTCAAATATGTGACTTATCCGCCTACGGCGAAAAGATCGGAGAAGGGTGGAACGAAGGATCAATTTATGGGACAAATTTATTTTATTACTTTTCACTGTTCTCTTTTACAAACGCATGCAAATTATAACAAGTTATGGAATTATTTTGCACTATTTTCAAAGACTCACATGAAAGTAAGAAATCACAATGCATAATAATAGTTTATAATGAAGTATTTCATAAAAACCCAAACAATAAACTTGATGCTGTACCACAACAGACATGTAATATTAACAGTCAATTTAACTCCTAACTGCCAATTAAAAAGTTCCAAACTTTCTAAAAAAAATGTAAAGGAACCTTCGTTAGTTGCGCAAAGCGAACTGTTAGTCCGTGGAATTAAAGTCCCTTTTTAAAAAAGGTTTTTTATTTAATTACATTAAATGTTAGCTTACAATTCAATCTATCCCTTTGACTAGGGATTTAATATTAAGAAACACGGTAAATGTCCTTTCGTCAAGGAAGGTGGACTCGAACTGAACTGACGCTAGTCCTATCTCGTCGTGTAAGAATGCTAGTGCTGACTAGACAGCTGATGCAGCCTAATAGTAACAATCTAGGAGTGTAACAGCCCCCGATAAGATGAAACTTATTTTTGAAAATAAGTTTCAGTGGCAAATCCTAATCCTAGGCATCGGGATTGAATTTTGGTCTTCTACTTCCTGATTGTTTTCGGAAGGATTAATATTGTCGGAACCTTGTGGTCTCTTATGGAAAGGACATCTGCCGAATTTTACATAACATTTATATAAAACAAAATTATAATTAAGATACTAATTATAAATGTTAAAATAGGATAAAAAGGCTTATAGTCTAATAATACCTCAGGTTCATCTATGATTTTATTAAGGTCAGTTATCAGTTGATTATCTGCTACATTCACAATTTTTCGAGATTTACATCGGACAATTTTAGAGGTTTTAATTTATACTTAATTTTGTCTAACTTATCTAAATTACAACAAACTTCGTCGATGATGTTAAAATCTGTCATTGTATGCTTAACGGTTATGTTAACAATTGATTTCGTTTTAAATTTTCTATTTTACAATAGCCCACACAAGAGGGTTCTAGGTTAAGGAATCCTGTGCCTAATAATTTAAAGTTCTTAGTTTGAGATTGGCACTCAACCGTAAGTTGGGTAGGTTCTGTTATAACAAATATCCATTTATTGTTTTTCAATTCTTGCCATATATCTATTTCACCCAAGATAAGCCGAGTTTTACATTGTTGAGGCAATTTGTTAACAATCTTAGATAACATTTCTGTCTCACATGTAGGATTATTTTGAGTTGACCGGATATCTATATGATTACAAATGAATATATGGTCTATGGTTTCCAAACAATTGTTTAAGTTATTTAGACAAATATATGTTAACTTATCTCTACTTAAGGATACATAGTTACAATGCGGCGAAATCATGGCATATGAGTTAGGATTCTTAGGATTATGTGGTATTGGTATAGGAATAGACTTATACATATCATAATCTATATCTAGGACTAAAGGTATCTTAACTACAAACACTATATTAGTATTAGAGAAATAACAAGTAAGTTTGGATATATCTAATAGGGAATGTATATTTTCTAAATCCACACGCACGGGCAACCTTTGGCTTGAATGTAAATTTCTAATGTTATCATTTAATTCAGTATATAACTGGTTAGGTGTTAACACGGAAGGATGGAGTGAATGGCCTTTAGCAAACAATATCGCATTTACCAAGTCATCAAGTTTAAAAGATAATGCGAGTAAACTACTCAGTAGTTCATTTTGGAATTTAAACATTACATTTTCTGTAACTAATTTATTTGACGTAAGAGATACATTAATAAAGCTTTGTGTTAATTCATCAATAGCGCCATTCAAACGTGCCTCATTCAAACTAATGGCTCTTATGGTGTTGTTATAGTGTTCTAAGGCGGTATTAGTCATTAGGATATTTTCCTTAAGTAAGCTTGCAAGTTTTCTGTCATTATTTTTTAACGTTTGAATTGCCTTATTGTATTTTATAGCGTCATCTTCGTCCATAGTACCTGCTATGTGTTTTAAGACTGTTCCGACTCCAGCAAACCATGCTGATCTTTTCTCTCGGTTTGAAACAAGATGAGAGATTGAGTTATAATTTCTTATAATGTCGTCTAATCGGATAGATAAAGGTAAGAGTAGGTTATGACATTTTGATTGATTATCATGTTGTTGGCATAGGAACCGCGCGGTGCCCAAAGCATTCTTTATATTATCGATGTGTGACGGTATGTAGCCAATATCAATAGGTATCAGTACGTGAAGATAATCGTTAGTAGTTTTCACTATTCCCACAAGATCGAAATAGATGCCTGAGCTTTTATTGACGGATTCTATGATTTCCGGAGCGGCTAGGTACAGGCTTGTAACAGTTATTCTGGAAATATGAATATATATATATATATATATATTTTTGAACTTATTATGAAACGTAAAATGTTATCAGTAATACATTGAATGAGATAAAACAAAAAGGTAAAATAAAGCATTTAAAGTAAAATTAATTAAAATATATAAAAGATTATTATAGGAATATAAAAGAAATGTAAATGTAACAAAACGTAGCTCAATTCTTATTCTACATTAACTTCAGCTAATTTGACTTCGTCAAAGTGATACTCTTGACGTGACGTCGATTGATCAGTAAGGTTAGGGTGTTGTTGCCATTTAATTTTATGACCTTATAAGGTCCCTTCCAGATGGGTGATAACGCCTTTCTAAGTCTGAGGTGATTTTTAACATACACCATGTCACCCGTCTTATATTTCATGGGGCGCGTATGTTTATCATAGTAATTCTTTGACGTTACCTTCGATTTAAGAATGTTTTCTATGGCCTTTTCTCGGGAATAACGTAGACGTTGTTGTAAAAGGCGAACATAGCTGCTGTAGGTAGGTTCTATGGTAGTATCGTAGATCGATGTCGGTATAAATGGTTTATGGCCAAACAACAATTCGTATGGTGTAAAGTTGGTTGTGCAATGGACTGTGGTATTATATGTCATCATGGCAGTGTAAACGAACCCTGGCCAATTAGTTTGGTTTTCGTTCACAAAGGATTTTAAATATTCCTTGAGCGTAGAATGGGATCGTTCAAGTGCTCCTTGTGTCTGAGGGTGATAAGGGGATGACCATAACTGCTTAATTTTTAAAAATGAGCAGGTTTCCTTAAACAGGTTCGCAGTAAAATTTGGTCCTTGATCCGTTAAAATGGTTTTTGGTATGCCAAACAGCGTGATGAAGTGAATCAGGCATTCACTCGATTCTTCTGCCGTAGCGTTAGATATTGGATAGGCGGCAGAGAATTTCGTTAGGTCATCTTGTATAGTGAGAATAATTTTTGATTTGTTAACACCGGCTTCGGGAAGAGGCCCTACTAAATCGAGAGCTATTCTCTCGAAAGGTTGGGTTGAGGTAGACGTAATCTGCATAGGAGCACGATTAATTCTCCTTAATGCCTTATTTGTTTGACACGATGCGCAGTTACGAACGAAATTTTCTATGTCACTTCGCATATTTCGCCAATAGAATCTTTCTTGTATACGCTTTAGCATTCTGTTTGATCCTAAGTGTCGGAAATAGGAATATCATGATTCTCCTCATAATTTTTTATTTCACTGGGAGCTGGATAGATAATAGTATTATTATAAATATGTATTATAATATTTGTGTTATTAAAGATGTATAGGATCATATTACGAATTTTAATATTGTTATGACAATCAGACGGGTTACGAAAATCGGTTATACTAAACTCCTTTACGTTATTAGAAACTAGTTTGTTTTAAGATTTTGAAGGCTTTTAAATATATCTTCATAGTTACTTTTATCGAAATGGTATACTTTAAAAAAGAGGAAGTAATATAGAACATCGTCATGTTCAAAAGAGGTAAATTCATGCAATGTTCTTTCTCGCGCAATAATTTCTTCCGAATTCGGGATAGCGCTAATGGTTTCTGAGACATAGTGGTTGGATTCATCTAAATCAATAGAAGTAGGTATGACCACAGTTTTTAATTATGTTTTTAATAAGTTTTCGTTATGCTCTTCTATTTTAGTGTTAACTTGTATGGATTTATTATTCATGGATTTTAGGCAATTAGAATAGTTATCATGTGTTTGGAGTTCAGGTGTTGGAGGAGTTGAAGGAGTTGGGATATTGAAATCATCTGGGAGATCTAGGTATTCGGGGAGTTCAAAATCATCGGGTAAGTCTAATATTTCAGGTGTTTCGAGTCCTTCGGGGAACAGCGGGGACCTCTGTATGGGAGGAGCTTCGGTAGGTAAATTATCGGGAACTCCCTTTTGGATAGGATTCAGGGGATATCTTGAAAGGGCATCGGCATTACTATTACATTTTCCCTTTTTATACTCTATGTTGTATTCGTACTCTTCGAGTCTCAGTCTCCACCGAATTAGTTTCGAACTAGGGTCCTTGCAATTAAAGAGCCACTTAAGTGGTTTATGATCTGTGACAATAGTGAACTTATGCCCATATAAATACGGGCGAAACGACTTTGTTCCGAACACTATAGCTAGGCATTCCTTCTCGGTGACGCTATAATTTGTTTCAGCTTTATTCAAGGTGCGGGAAGCAAAGGCTATAGGCCGATCTTTACCAATTTCACCCTGTGAAAGGATTGCAGAGATTGCAAAAAGTCGAGGCGTCACAAGTTAAAACGAATTGTTTTGTGAAGTCAGGATAGATAAGGATTGGTGCTGTTATCAACGCGTTCTTTAATGTTTCAAAAAGATAACTGTTGCTGGTTGGTCCAGACAAATGGAGTATCTTTTCTAAGTAAAGATGTAAGTGGTTTAGCTAGTTTTGAAAAATCCTGAATAAATCTATGGTAATAAGATACTAACCCTAAAAACGATTTTATGTCCTTTTGGCATTTAGGGACTGGAAATGATTTTACGGACTCGATTTTCTCTGGATTGGGTTGAATACCTTCCTCACTAATATTGTGGCCAAGATAAGTTACTTCTTTCCGAAGAAATTCACACTTATCTGGCTGTAATTTTAAGGAGAACTGTCTTAATCTCTCGAAGACTTGTGATAATTTTGTAATGTGATTGGTTAGGTCATAAGAGTATATCACTATATCGTCGAGGTAGACGAAGCAATGAATACCCTGGAGTCCGGCTAATACGGTATTCATGAGTCTTTGGAAGGTCGCCGGGGCGTTTTGAGCCCGAAAGCCATCCTAAGGCACTCAAAATGCCCTTCTCTTACGCTAAAGGCGGTTTTGGGAACATCTTCGGGGTTTATTTCAATTTGATGAAACCCCGATGCGAGGTCTAATGTCGTAAAATATTTACTTTTTCCTAATTGGTCCAAAATTTCATTAATTTGGGGTAAGGATAACTCTCGCCAATCGTGATATCATTCAGCTTTCTGTAATCAATTACGATACGCCATTTCCTCTTCCTGACGCGTCTATCTTCTTGGGGACTATCCATATAGGAGAAGACCATGGCGATGTAGAGGTTGAATGATTTTTGTTCTAACATTTTTGTATTTGAGATTTCACTTCTTCTTTGTGAATCTCTGGGAATCTATAAGTTTGACATGAATAGGGGTTGAAGAATTGGTTTTGATCTCGTGTTTTAAAGCGTTGGTACTAGTGAGATGGTCGTTTGATAAATGAAATACGTCGGAATATTCGCTACAGATATCGTAAAGAGCGGACCTTTCTTCGCTGTTCAAATGAGATATACGTAACTGGTCAAGAACTTGTCGAGTTCTATCAATACAGGTCATCATGGTGTTACATTCAGAGGGAA
Organism: Teinopalpus imperialis; assembly: GCA_029286865.1. NCBI lineage: Eukaryota > Metazoa > Arthropoda > Insecta > Lepidoptera > Papilionidae > Teinopalpus > Teinopalpus imperialis. The sequence continues at coordinate 18,815,107 of JAGSMU010000003.1, forward strand.
TCTCAGTGGTTTTTTCTTTATTGAATGAAATAAGTTTAAGAGAAAGATTAGAGCTCATAGTTGTTGGTCTCTCTGAAGTGTTTAAGACAGTTAAATTTATTCTATTATTATCCTTTACTAGAGCAATACAATTTGAAACGAATAATGACTCTGAAATGTGTTGGTCTAGAACTAAACCTTGTTTAATCTCTGGATTTTTAACAGAGCATTCTATAACTGTCTCACTCCGCGCTGGAATGGTATAAGAAGGTTCATTGAACGATAAATTTATGTTTTGTTCTTTTAGTTCTAGCGATTTTAAGCTATAATTTATACGACAGCCATGCTGAAGGAATAGATCGTTGCCTATTATTCCGTCATAAGGTAAGTTTACGTTATGAAATACATGGAATTTATGTAAAACGTTTAGGTTAGGATTAAATTGGAGTTGTAAATTTAAATAACCGACACTAGCTAAGGATTCATCCTTTGAATCGATTCCTTTTATTTTAACTGTATTTTCTACCAATTTGAAATTCTTATTAATCACTTCTCCCTTCAGGAGACAAAGCGATGCGCCAGTATCTATAAGGAAGGAAAGTGGTTTTTCATTAACATTTGTTTGGATCGTTACGTAAGGTAAGTATCTTTCCTTGATTATTACTTCATATACTTGATCAGTATCGCAATTGGGGTTATATTGTTTGTTATTAATAGGAGAGCCGTGAGTTTGGGGCTGGTTACCCTGTCCATTGGCCTTTTAATAGGAGAGCCGTGAGTTTGGGGCTGGTTACCCTGTCCATTGGCCTTTTTAATAGGAGAACCGTGAGTTTGGGGCTGGTTACCCTGTCCATTGGCTTTTTTAATAGGAGAGCCGTGAGTTTGGGGCTGGTTACCCTGTCCATTGGCCTTTTTAATAGGAGAGCCGTGAGTTTGGGGCTGGTTACCCTGTCCATTGGCTTTTTTAATAGGAGAGCCGTGAGTTTGGGGCTGGTTACCCTGTCCATTGGCTTTTTTAATAGGAGAGCCGTGAGTTTGGGGCTGGTTACCCTGTCCATTGGCTTTTTTAATAGGAGAGCCGTGAGTTTGGGGCTGGTTACCCTGTCCATTGGCCTTTTTAATAGGAGAGCCGTGAGTTTGGGGCTGGTTACCCTGTCCATTGGCTTCTTTAATAGGAGAGCCGTGAGTTTGGGGCTGGTTACCCTGTCCATTGGCTTCTTTAATAGGAGAGCCGTGAGTTTGGGGCTGGTTACCCTGTCCATTGGCTTTTTTTATACTTATGGTATCGACTTGGGCTTGAAACGTGTGTCCCGCGCGATACTTTATCGGGACGCTTACTCGTTTAAATTTTCTGTTGGTGGACCTACATCATCTGCATGCTCTGAACTTTCGAGATTTTCTTCCTGTGTGAATGTTACTCGAGGTCGGAATGTTTCTGGCTGTTGTGCCGAGTTGAAGTATTGGGATCCGTTGGAAAATCTCCTATTATTACGTTCACGGATCGCACAACGTTCAAGAGTGTGTCCTGGCTTTGCAATATCTGCAAAACAGCGGACTCCTAGATGTAGACGGTTGGTTTTCAGAAAACGATTTAAAATCAGGTTTATAATTGAAGTAACTTTTCTTAACAGCCGGCTCGATTTTAATTTTAGGTGAGTTATAGTTTCTTGAAGAAAACTGTTGTATCTTTTCCTCGGAAATAGCGTTATTAATAGCCTCGTTAAGATTTCTAGGATCTCTGCATCTGACAATAGTAGCTAATTCGGGACGTAGGCCTAATGTAAACATGTGAAGAGCTAAATCCTCCATCGCGGCCAGCCTACCTGGTAGTTCACTCTTTTTGGTGTTAGAAGCCATAACTTCGGTTAGAATCTTCTGTAGGCAAGTTTCGATCCTAAGGGAAAATTGACTAACGGACTCATGGACCCCTTGTTTACAGTTTTGTAATTCGGCTAAGAGGTGGGCGTAATGTTTACGTTCCCCAAATTGAGTCTTAAGAAAATCTTTTAAGGATAGCCAGTTATCAAAATCCTTAATAGCGCATGCATTCTCGGCCTTACCTTGTAGTTGGCTTAATATATATCGGAAGACTATGTCTTGTTGTGAAGTTGAGGCTAACTCGATAGCACTATCGCAGCTTCTTAAAAATGCTGTTAGTTTATCTCGGTCACCGTCATAGGACTTAATAAATTTTAAAATTACATTTAACGAAATTTCGTCATTGCTTACTCCTTCCTTTAAATCTTTTCTATCCGATTTTGACATGTTTGAATTTTATATATCAAAATGCAAAATAAAATAAATGGTTAAATGAACTCTGGATTCGAGCTTATAGTTCGAAATACAATACGTATGCAATTCTTAGACGCTCTCGGTTGCATGGGCGACTGATAGAACTGTGGATGTTATGACTGGAGCTTATCTCTAATTGTACAATAGAACGCAACAATCTTAGTTTAATATGCACTATATTAACTATGAATAAAATATCTCTCGAAATCGGTTGATCTTGGATGTTTTCTTTAGCAAGAAAAATAAGATTTCACTTACAGGATAACTGGATACTTCATATCGGATACTTCGGTAGTTTCTTATAGGACAGCCAAGAGTGGAAGACGTCGTGGGCTTCGTGTCGGTACTGGATACTCAGGATCCCGTGGGATGTGCGAACAGCACAACAGCCTGGTACCGCTTACAGTACAGTGGACCAGCAGTCAACGTTGAAGAAGTAGGTGGTTGTCTCTTGGCGAGTTCGAGTCTGGATTCTGGACACTTGTTTGGGTATTATCCTTACGGAGGATGCACCAAGGATTTTACAATCCCTTTTCCGCTGCCACCAATGTTAGTCCGTGGAATTAAAGTCCCTTTTTAAAAAAGGTTTTTTATTTAATTACATTAAATGTTAGCTTACAATTCAATCTATCCCTTTGACTAGGGATTTAATATTAAGAAACACGGTAAATGTCCTTTCGTCAAGGAAGGTGGACTCGAACTGAACTGACGCTAGTCCTATCTCGTCGTGTAAGAATGCTAGTGCTGACTAGACAGCTGATGCAGCCCTAATAGTAACAATCTAGGAGTGTAACAGAACGATTTAATGTTTTCATAGCAAGTTATAATCCTCGCCCAACAGAACAACTCACGAATGTATCGCTAAAAGTAAGTTTACCTTGATATTAAATAACATTGATCTCCGTACAACGCGAAGGCGACGCAGTGCGGCTCTACCGCCGACGTGGTGCGTGGTTGCTGCCTCATGTGGCCTTCACTATGTTTAGCCTGGTGAGTGTAGGGCTCCGGGGACCTCTATTACCGATGATGAGGTATTCCATCATAGTTCGTAGTGCATCAGTGCAGCTCATTTTGTTGCGGATGGATTTACTTATGTGCTCACTTAATCACTTATAATCAGATGAACTGTGTGCTTGTTTGTCACCATTAAAAAGTAGATAACCTAAGTCTTTGCCATGAATATGAAAACAAGGAGTGTACTCTGTCTGATACCTCAAAATGAAAGTCCCAAAATCGTTGTTCAAATGGAGTCAGCAGAGATCCAGGAATACGTTGCGTTCAACCCGTCCGTATAATTATAACGCAAAAAATATTTGTAACATCAAGGTTGCGAGTATCAGTAACTTCGGTCGAATTTGTTTGAGTAAACGTCGAGAGTTCATATCAACGTTCATAATTCAGAAATAGCTCGCAAAATGCACTCGACTGCTGTGTGTTTGAGTACTTTAAACTTATAACTTTAATATATAACTTAATATCATGTCGAGACTCAAATGTCATTCGTTATTTAGACGCACAAACTCCAAAGTAAATTGACCAAATAAGGTTTTCACTATACACGCATGTTCACACACTTCCTATCCACATCCATTCACTCACATACACACACACGCACACCAACCTAATATATACCACACACACACTAAGATATACAAACTTTACTCTCGTGCGTATTGTTCTTATAAAAACGAATAGTTTTATATAAATTAGAGGAATCAATACTTGCCTATAGTTTGTAACATTACTATCATGTTATGCATATGCTATTATTATTTATTATGCAGTATTCATTAAATAAATAAATACATTTCAAACGAGCTGTTCGCACCACCCAGCGACTTGCTTCCTGCAGCACATGACGGACCGCGGCCTCACAAGATGTCAGTGTCAAATAGGAGCAAAGATATAATGCATTGTCGCAGCTGGCTGCAAGTGGAATCTGCCAAAGAACGGAAATTTACTCGATAGTTGTTGTTCTTTTCACTTTGAATGCAACAAACGTATCGGGCTCGCCACCAACTTCTGCAAGGCATGTCACTTTATACTGCATACGTCCTCGGCTTCGTCTAAACTCATATTATAACAAGTCCTACTCGCCATCAGATATACGCACCTAAGATATATTCACTAAACGCTAGTAAATATCCGTACAAACATAATAGTTTTCACTGAATAAAACAAATTTTAGGATTTTATCTTTGTTTTTTTTTTTAAACTTTCAAAGTAAGTAAACGTCTATTCACTCTACTCTTGAAAAAACCCACATTGTAATCGGAGGGAAAGAGAGACGCGGGCAAACTATTTCAGTCCTTTGCTGTACGAATAATAAAAGACGAAGCAAAGCGCTTCGTTCGGGTTTGAGGGATGTTCACAACAAAAGAATGAAATCCAGCAGTGCGTCGAGAGCTCCGATGGTGGAACGGGTATGGGGGAATTAGATCAAAGGCTTTCTTCTTCGTTTTGACGGCCAGAGATTTGCGGTTTCAAGCAACAACCCAGGATTAATATGCCGAATGCTTAAGCTTTTCAGCTTGGACGCACTCAGCGTGAGGAATAAAATGTTCCACGCCTTGACTCACCACATCAGTTATAGCTTCTGCACATCTCGACGGGTCATTGGAAGAAAAGCAAACCTGGCGCCATGGTAAATATGAAAACAAGTGCCGCATCTCGCCCCAATCTGCTGACATATAACGTCACATTCGCTGGACACCGTGAACATCGATATCCGGGGCAGAATGGGATGATTCAGATTTTACCAGACAGTGATCAGAAGTTCCCAATGGTGAGGAGACTTCGACAACGTATCTATCTGGATCAGAGGTTAACAGAAGGTCCAAGCCATTGGCTGTGTGGCCATCCACATCCGGCACCCTAGTGGCTTGCATTACCAGCTGAGAGAGGTTATGCGTTAGGGACAAGTTCCACGCCTCTCTCCCAATATGATGGGTCTTCTTGTATGGGTTTAACCAATCCTGATGGCAGGCATTGAAGTCCCCCAGAAGGACTAGCTGGGCCGCATCAGAGCCCTATCTTAGATTTTCAAACAACCGAGTAGTCTCTGGGTCACCGGTGTGCGAACGGTAGACACAAGAGTAAAGGATCTTATCCGTGCCTGAGTCTACCATTACCCATAATGTAGTAAAGGTGGGGTCACAGACTCCGGCTCGAGGGCGGAAGGTATAATCCAATGAGTATCCAGAGTAGTTGAGGTACGCCGTATCAATAGGACAACGAATCTACGTCTCCGTCAGGAAAATTAAGTGCGGCTTTTCAGTCTCGAGGTGGTGGTGTACTGCATTGATATTGCAGTGCAGACCTCTGATGTTGGTGAGGTGCACTTTGAGTGAGAGGAAGTGCAACCACTGTTGAACCTTACTTTTATTGTGGGAACGTTTCATGCAGTGAGAGAGTGAATACAATGAAGGATGGTAGTAGACCGAGCATTGCGATGTGAACCCAACGACGGGATTGTAGAATCTGTACAAGTAGGGGCTTGATCTGGAGACACCCGAACCCCCCTCAGGGATTGCCATCGGGTCCTCTCATCCAGTTGCCAACCGGCACCCTGGGATTTTTCGCAGCTAGCGGGGCAGCCTTTCCCGAGTGGCTTTCTCGCTACTTGGGTCCCCAACTATCTGCGGTCGTACTCGGTTATTAATTGCAACGCTACTGTTCAGACCCATCCTCCATAGGCTTCATCGGGCATCATACCGGAACGCGACATCAGTCACTTGGCGGTATGGTTTTGTCCGATGGATGGTAACCGAAAACCTGCAGCCAAAGCTTACTTCTCTGTGAAATCCTACGTACATAGATCGGAATAAAAATAAATAATTAAATGCTGACGGTAGTTTGAGTTTATTATGAGACCGGGACGTCAAACACCTAAGGTGTCTCTCATAGCCGAGCTCTGTGAACCTCAAGAAACGTCGCCATAAAAAAGGCAAAATAAACTTGATGATAAGTCTATATGTATGTATGTACTGGAACATTAATTAATATTATTTGTATTTATACATTATTTATTATTAGAAATATATTAATATATTTTATTATTAGAAATTCGATACATGTTGAAGTTTTATTACAAAAAAGGGAAAAGTGCAACACAAGCCGCGAAAAAAATTTGTGACGTTTATGGACTTAACAATATCAGTAAGAGTGTCATCTTGACTATAAAGTAAAATTAGGGTCGGAGAGTATTGAATGGGTTTCCGAAGCCCGAAACATAGGACTAGAGATAGACTTTGATTTACGGTACGAAAATCATATTCTGAAAATGGTCCAAAATTGTTTTTATAGGTTGAAAGTTCTGTATAGAGTTCGACAATATTTAAATGAGCAGCTTCGGGTTCAACTAGTGGAGTCTCTCGTACTATCCTAATTAAATTATTCGGATACAGTTTACGGGCCGAGGTTGTATGCATGAGCGGAAAAAGTAGTTCAGCAAATACAAAACGCTTGCGCTTGTTTTTGCTTTACAATACCGTCTCGAAGTCACGTTACACGTTTCTTTAAGCAGTTTTCGATACGCAGCAACCAAATGCTGGAATAATATTCCGCCACCCTTTACGAACGTACAGACCAAGGCCTTGTTTAGAAATAAGATGAAGGTGTTTCTGATGGACGTACAAAAAATGAGTGAGGATAATATTTGTATGTATAATCCTCATATGAACATTTTGGTTGACTGCGTCGAGCGTAATATACCGTTATTCTGATTTCCCATTTTGTTAATTTCGATAAGTATTTTTATATTCAAGTATTTTTTTTTGTTATTTTTTTCCTTTTATTGTTTTTTTTATTTTTTTATTTTCGTTTATTTTTCTATTTATCTGCTGCTGACGGTCGTTCGCGTGATTTGTCTGGGTTTCTTCAGAATACCAGCGCTGATTACCCTCCTTGGGTAATCGGTATCATGCTGAGCAGTTAACCCTGTCGGATCGGCGTTGCAACACATAGTCTTGGTCCCTTTAAGTGGACCGTGGACCTTTTGAGCATTTGTAATTCTTATTATATTTTCTTTCTCGTTATTATTATAATTTGTTTGTTAACTTTGTTATTATTATTGATATAATTTTATTTGTTTGTGTGTTTCATTTGTATTGTGTTGTAATTCGTCAACAATTTGGCTTATTATTATTACTATAATATACGATTCATGTACTCATTTGCGATTCTCTATTGAAACGTACCGTATTAAACCTAATTTACGACTTATGTACTCATTGGCCATTCTCTATTGAAACGTACCGTATTAAACCTAATATACGATTCATGTACTCATTGGCGATTCTCTATTGAAACGTACCGTATTAAACCTAATATACGACTTATGTACTCATTGGCCATTCTCTATTGAAACGTACCGTATTAAACCTAATATACGATTCATGTACTCATTGGCGATTCTCTATTGAAACGTACCGTATTAAACCTAATATACGATTCATGTACTCATTGGCGATTCTCTATTGAAACGTACCGTATTAAACCGTTTTTGAAAAGATTGATTTGCACTGCTGATTAAAAGTGGATTACCTACGACAAGTACGTGCGAAAAAATATCATGGTCACAGGGCAGTCAAGCTCCACTAACTATATATATATATATATATATATATTATAGCGAAAACTGAATTAACGTGCAATACCGTGATACTGTGTGTGTGGTGGGATTGGTAGCGAATCTTTCATTATGATTTTTTAACGCCAGGCACAACTATCGATATGGATCTCTGCTGCCAACAGCTGATGAGACTCGAGCAAAAAATTGAGAAGAGACGGAATTGATCAATCAATCAGAAAGAGTGTGTTGTTTTATCATGATAATGCCAGACCAAACACATCTTTCATCACTCAGCAATTATTATAAGAGAGCTTGGTTGGGAAGTGTTATTGCATCCACCATATACCTGGCCTTGCACCCTCAGATGTTCACCTGTTTCAGTCTCTTCAAAATTTATTAGGTAGCGTTAGGTTAACATCAAGAGAGGACTGTCAAAACTACCTTGCGCAGTTTTTTGATCAAAACTCGCAGAATTTCTACAGCAATGAGATTATGTAAACTACCTACAAAATAGCAACAAGTTATCGAAAAGTTGAAAATATACCCGAACTTAATAAACAAACCACGTGCACACTAGCAAATCCCTCGCCACATACTCCATCCATAAGCTTCGTTGCCGTCCTCTAAGTGGTCGAAAGCTCTAAGTCCACAAAGAGCATAAATTAACTGAAATGATTAATTTTTGTGTTCTGCACATTTCTCAATAGCGATAACAAGAGGCATACTCTTGCGGTACCTATCGACATTTTGTATGTAACGTAGAAGGCAGGTGTTCTCAGCAAAATTTCCCGCTACTTGACTACTCGGGACACGTTTTATTATTACCAACAGCAGGTACTTAGTAGTGAATAAACCTTCATCATGTATTCGATCATACAAACATTATGAACGATAGTTTAATGAGCAAGGAGCACTCGGCGCAGGTCAGCGACGTTAGTGCTCTTCACACGCTCACGATGCCTCAACTGTGTGACAAGACTTTATTTGTACTCTTTATTGTGTGTACGTTTATTTTATTTGTTTATCTTTTATTTTTATTATATTTTGTTTATCATATTTCTACCCTTAACATTCGAAACGACTTAAAACATTGAATATGTGTCTGACTACTTATTTTTTTTATATTCGGGGTGGGAAAGCTGCGCGAGCAGTTCACCTGACGACAGAGACAGTGGCGACCGCGGCCCTCGAGCGGGTCCAAGATGCACGTGCGTTGTCATCCCTGAGAACTGAGATGAAATTATATCATCGTGGTCAAATTTTATCATAACAGTAGAAAGTTTTCCTTTTTGATCGTCTGCGTAGCTGTCTGATCACAGCTCTTGACTACCAGGCACAGGTCCGGGCTTTACCCCTTTTTACACTGCCCTTGTAACAATCAAATTTAAAACGTTCTTGGATAGATAAGGCGTATTAAGTCCGGTATTGACTTCCGAGTCGAAGCAGCCAATACCTTTCACAATTTATTATATTTAATGAAGTTCAGTTCAGGTCTCGCGTACAAAATTACATTAAACAAAATACAAAGACTATAACGACAGCCCTCTGTCCTCTTTACTACGGGTAACACGTCGATGCCGACAGCCCTCTGTCCTCTTAGGTAGCGATACATTATTACTGAGCCTAAGCCGGATTAGACCATATGGATTCAACCTGGACCCTTCACCCGTGCTACATCGCATAACATCTAGCGACACCGTGGAGCGTTCCCGCAACGCCGGGTACTTCATCAAACTGGTCGGTGTTTTGGTCTTTCTGTTGGTTTCTGGATGTGATGCATGTTTATCCTGCGGCGTCGCCAGTGCACCAGAACCCTCTTCCGGACACAGTGTGGGAAGGGGACGACGAGTGAGTGCCTCCGTGTTTACATTAATGCGTTTAAATATATAGTAGTAAGGGCAGATATATACAAATACCGCTGCTGGGCACGCACTTGGTGCCTACAGAGGGTGTCAGAGTCCAGCACTGCGATCCGGCGGACTTCACAAGGCTCGCAGTGCTGGACTCTGACACCTGACGCTTTGAAATATTTTTATTCTATTTTATTGTTGGGACGCGCAGGTTTCCTCGCAATGTTTTCCTTCAGCACTAAGCTCATAAACCAGCACCTTAAACTGTGATTAACAATGCCCGTCGGTCCGGCCCCGGGAACCGAACTAGTTCGCTCGCCTGCCAGAAGTAAAAGCAGGCGCGTAGACACTGGCCTACCCCGGCACACTTACTACTCTCGCACTATAAAATATAAGCAGGTATCTATGTCCGAGACTGAATTTGAGCAGGAGAAATCCATCATTCCTAGACCTTAACTTACAGAAGACTGGATGGAATTTAAAATTAATCCCGAACATCAATAAAGGCGAAACACACTCGCACTCCTGGGTCGCTACCTTGGTTTTTATTGGGAGGTACAGCATACGTGTGTTGTGTGCACTCTCTGTACATCTAACACTGCATCTGGAACCTCTATAACCTTTACTACGACTCCAATCATATATCACATACATAAACGAAAATAAAAACAGTGCTGTTATCCTTTTGACAAAAGCTTTTCAAGTCCGAAAATTCTTACATTTTTGTAAGAATATATTTAATATAACATAATTATATAAAAATATAAAATTGTGCTATTAAAATAGTTGATAAGATAAGATTCGGCAGGATCGTACAATGTATGGAGTTGGTAAACTCAGATGTAACTTGCTTATTGTTGAGTCCCAGCATCGTTACGATCTGCGACACTACTGAAGCAGTTTAAGTACAACACGCCGTCAGTATCGACGGCAGCTCAGCGATATCCTATTACAGAACCTCACGTACCTAAGCCGACGGAACAGCCAACGTATGTTGAGCCCGCATCCGGCCAGCGCACATAACGGTTATCAACATTTGTGCACCGCGGGAAGCTTTAATAAAGCTGGGCGATATTGGCTACTTTACGACAGTCAAGATAATTGGATTTCAACTTATTACTTCATTGGATCTTTCCATTATTTATATTTTTATGAAATTGCTAGGGATGATGTGATGGAGCCACACCGCAGTTCGTTTGTAAATGGCCGCATAACCCTTCGTCTGGTGGGCGTAGTGGTGCGGCCCTCATTGCTGGCCTGGGAGGCACCTCATCTGCTCTGTGATTCCTTATCGAAGGTGAATGCCAGTATCGTGGACCATACCTACCAATAATAAAAGTTATTTCCATGTCTAAGCGTCAAGTGCAGAAGTTTTGGCGCTGTCGTCATTGTCGTCAAAGAATTTGGTGCGTGATGATTGGTGTCCCGGTTCTTGCTTTCAATTCCCACCCGATGAAAATTATATGTGTAAATAAAATAAAAACAGATTATGCGTTTTCAGGTGTGGGTATGATGTAGGTGTGCGTCGTATCCTCGACACTGCACGTGCACCTCCCTCAGATCTCCCCGTGCTGGCAGTATATCGCACCAGCGGGACCGTCGTGATCCTCAAAACGTGTATAAGGAAAGTGTCTTTGTCTATTATAGATATTTTGATATAAACATGTCACTGTGAGAAGTGGATTTACATGATGTAGTCGTGATGTCGTCGCAAGGACTGTCGGGTGAACTGTTTGCTCGGTTATCGACCGGATGTTGTTAATGCTCGGAATATCACAATCCCCTACTACAATCAGGTATTACAATCGAAATAGCGTGGACTTACAAGTGTGCCTTTTCATAGAATAGATAGCAAACGAGCAAGAAGCTCACCAAGGCCAGAGGAGTCGCAGATGCGGTGCCGGCTGGAAGACAGGTGTTGACAACTGATTCCACAGCTCAGACTTCTACGTCCGCAGTAACAATCTCACCGAGAGCGACAATCGAGCAAATCTTTCCAAACTGACAAAAACATTTCCTCATAAAAGACCAGAACTTCGTAATCCAATGCTCAAGTCGCAGTAAGTCGCAGCAATTACCAACTAGACCTTGTAAATGATGTAAAGCGATTTTAATCGTTAACACTTCTTAGTTTCTGTTTTGAAAATTATTTTAAAAGGCATCCAGTTAATGTACAATAGTCTGATATTCTACGCGATAAGTAAACGGTAGCTGTTTAAAATGTCAAACGGCAACGGTAATGGTAACGGTGTCAAACGGTCTTAGAAATAAATTTCAGAGAAACGGAGGTTCTTATCATAAGTTTTGTGGAAACGTAGACGCCGCGGGGAAATACACTGAATTGAAATGTTTATCTGTACACAGAAGTAGATGTGATAAATATTTTTTCCGGCTCTACATTAAAAGTGTAGAACTAATGGTAAACACAGATGTACTAACCCGATGTAATGCAAGTGTTACACAATCGGAGGAAGGAGCAGATGCAGTGTCAATGACCTGGGACGTGCGTACATCACACGCAGAGTCGAAAACCAATAAATTGTGATACACAGGTCCTAAAAAAAAATCAAATCCCAACCTCGAGACGCATCAGTCTGGCCATAACTGAACTCCACTACGTTCGCTCGCGGGCCGCCATCTAGAAGTGAGCGCTCGGACACATAAGTTCAGTCACAACAACTAGTTAATGTTAACTAAATATATTCTCTTATATAAATCATGCGAATGAAAAGAATTTAAACAACGATAGTAAACATAAATTACGATTACTGATTTTTAAAAGTTTTCAGCCCTAACACTTTAAACAAAGCCGACGTGGTCGACGGGGAATATGCAACGTAATTCTGCACCTAATGGAAAGTAACTCAATTTGTATTCCCGGAGTATTCGGAACTTACAAAGCTCCATTACAAGATTGTTTTTGTATTGTATTAAGGGTGACAAACTGTGTGCGTGTGCTCACACAGTTTACCTGGTGCTAAATAATCTCTCATGTCTATGACGTTCATCCTCGAGAAACGCCTGCGGCCCACGATCATCCTCGAGAAGGAGTCATATGTAGATGCATTGTCTCCCCTGCATGCTGCGTCATACATATACAGGGTTAGTAATATATAAGATAATGCGCAGGCGAGTGGAGGGAGACTCTTGATTTTTTCTGTCATTACCGCTGCAACAATTGTCTTGTCGTTTATCATCACCACAGTCTGTCCAAAGTCCTCAGCTGACCACAGGTCTCCCCTATAGATCGCCAGAAAACACGATCCCATGCCATCTGCACACATTGATTTCCAGCACACCATCTGGAAGTCTATTTCGCCGTGGTCAGAATCGATCAAGACCACTATAATTATTTAACTTTTACCAAAACTACGTGATTTTACCTCACACTGGTAGAGGCATCCTGGAACCATTAATACACCGAGGACGTATCTGTGAGGACCAGGCCCTCACAAGATACTTCGGTGACACTGAAAGTTTTTAGACCCGGCCAGTTAGAAACATTGGCATTGAAAACTTCTTTTAAATTTCGATTATAGAACTCTTTGGTAACCTAATGTGATATATTGCATTCATTTGTCATTTGTTTTTTTGTTGTGAATTGGTGGAAATTCCAAATCGTGTTACACCTCAAAATTAATTTAACGCGAGAAAATTTTGGATCCATGATTTATTACGACTTTATTGTGGTCTTAATCAACAAAAAAGCTTTGTTAGAGTTCGATTGGCATTTAATTATAAAGCCCCATCTCGCGCCTCTGTTTATAATTGCTTAATGAGTTTAAGCGTGGGCGTAGCAATCTCAGTGATGATCTGCGAGAGGGACGTCCTTCAGCAGCGACATCTGAAGATAACATCAGTGCTGTGCGACGCATGATAGAGGAAAATAAGAGAGTGACCAACCGGCAGATGCTGGCAAGCATAAGTATTGGTATGAGTCAAGTACAAAAAATATTAGGAGAATATTTAGGAGTCAGGAAGCTTTGCAACAGGTGGATTTACCATCCACGAAGACCAGAAATGCATTCACATGTACTGATGTCGTGAAACGTTAGAAATTTCTACGGAGGTGACTCGGATGCTGTATTTGAGGTCATCACACATAGCTGGATACATTGCTACGAACCCGAAACCAAAAGACAATCTGCTCAGCGGGTGCATCCTTTTGAGGATCGGCCAACTAAGGTAAAGAAAGGAAGAAATCAAGGAAAAAGATGATTACCTCGTTCTTTCGTCGTAAAGGTCATTTCACGACAGTTGTGCTGGAAGATGGAAGAACAGTTACTGCAGATTGGTATGTTAATTGTTGTTTACCTGTTGTCTTGGAAAATTTTCGATAGCAGCGCCCTCCAAGCAGGATCCTCCTTCCCCACGACAACGCTTCAGCACACTCCGCAAAACGATCAATTGAATATTTCACTATGGCAGGTGTCGAGATAACAGGTCATCCGCCATATAGGCCTGACCTGGCGCTCTGCGACTTTCATTTATTTCCAAGAACTTCAAGATATTCGCTTTATGAGCCCTGAAGATAAACAAGACATGTTTATCTTCAGGGCTCATAAAGCGAAGCACTCTTAATATTAGTAAAAGTAAAATCGTCAACTTTGCTATACGTGACTCAATAAGCCAAATAGACGTCAACCATCAAATTGTCGTGAAACCGTTAAACGTAAATTTAAGTGACACATTAATTGCTTTGAATGAGAATGTACCTCACATTGAAACGACCACTTCTACGGTTTATCTCGGAGTTGTCATTGACAGAAATCTTAATTTTAAAAAACACATAGTAAATTTATCAAACAAGGTGCGTAAACTTATCTACATTTTTAATATACTTCGCTATTCAGCAAATGCTGACATATTAAAAATGGTTTATCTTTCTCTGTGCCCATCAGTTCTTGAATATTGTATATCTACGTGGGGTGGAGTTGCTAAGACAAATTTTATACAAATTGAAAGAGCACAAAGAGCATTGCTTAAGGTTTGGTTCTCCAAACCTCGGCTTTACCCTACAGATGCGCTTTATAAAGACTGTCGCTTATTAACAGACAGCTTTTTGTAGAGGACACAATTCTCAATCAGCATAGGTTAATACATTACTCAAATGTCTTATTGACCCGAAGTAAAGTTGTTGCTAGAACTGTAAAACTAAGAACTTATTTTAGTCATAGTTTCTTTACTTTTTTAGGTCCTTACTTATACAGCAAACTTAATAAGAAATTATCATTGTATGCTTTAAACAAGTTCAACTTAAAACGTGTTCTTCGCGAATGGCTGCTTAAACAAACTTACATTGACGTTGAGAAATTCCTAGAAGTGATCTCTTGATAGTTTTAAATAATTCTATGTTAAAGTATATATTATATCACAAACATTATATAAGCATATTTATCATAAGTCTTATAACTAGTTATTGCTTCCTAATATTAAATGCATGTTTATTTTACGTTTTTAATTTAATTTTCATGGAGTATTTGGCAAACTCTACTAAACTCTTTGTATAATGTAAGTTCTGTGGAATGGTGACCTGATGTCCTGTGATACAGGTTTTCAATACCTACTGCAGGCATCAGTCAGCCACGACTATGTACTAATGTTTTTTTTATTAAGGAGAACATGTTTCTTTTATGTAAAATATTATTCTATGTATTTAGTTGTGGTGAAAATAAATAAATAAAAAAAATCTAGAATCTTTGTTGAAGATGATGAGGATGAGGATGATGAGGATGATGAGGATGATGAGGACGATGAGGATGATGAGGATGAGGATGATGAGGACGATGAGGACAGGTGTCGTCCGACATAGTTATCATTGACAATGATGTGTACTCATTTGTCACCCGTGATATTAAATAAAAAGAAACGAATCCTAAAGGTTTATTTGCATTTCTCAGACCGTTTTTAGTTCAGTTTTGAATCACAACCGCGCCGCGCCCGCCGTGCTGACGATAAACGAAACCAATTTGTGACGGGACTGTCCTACCCTCGATGCGTATTATTTTTCAAAGCAAGAAACTGTATCTTCCTAACGTTGCATTCTCATATGTCCACACGTACGTAATACATGTACGTACATGTGGGAAATTAATATGTATAGTGCGATTACTTAGTATTCAGCGCATGCCGTGTAAACATCGGATTGGTTTGAAAATTCATTAGTTTATGACGAGATAGTCAGTGTGACCTGCCGACGGTCCTCTTACATTTGCATTATATAATTCGATCTAGTAATTACCTATTGTTGTAGTGAGAGACAAACCCACAGTTCATGAGACAGTGATTCCTGACCACGTGAAGCCCACACTCGTGAGGTCAACAGTCACGCTAAAATTTGTTACTAGCTCGTCATAACAGGTCGGCTCGGTCGAAGAAGGATCCTCTCAGAACACCAATTTCAAATAGCATCATAACTAAACTCACTGTGGGTGTACCGATCCGGAAACTCTTGCTCCTGATGACCAGGTACTCCATCTCAGTGTTCAGGAGTGACAACGCATGTGTATCATGAATCTATATTGGACAGAAAAAAAGAAACATGGATGTGGACATCTTGGCCGCATAAATTACTTAACATCAAGTGAATGAATTGTGTCCTCGTTTTTCAGCCTCACCACCGCTACTGTAAAATCTACGACGTACACAAAAAGCCTTTTATTTTATGTACAAAGATTGAGATAAGGGTAATAAAGAAACAAATAAATGCCAATCCTTCTCAGCGGGTCCTGTGACCGAAGCAATACGTCGCCGCCGCACAAACGGCCTCATTATCGACAACCTGAGGCTCTTATGTAATTTCTTTTAGCCATCTCAGACGAAATTTCGAAAGTGAAAAATCGCAAGTGATGTTAATGAACAGATTTATTGATAAGAAGTTAAATTGTATTGTTTATTTATTTAGTGGTCCTTCATTGTTGTCCATATGCAGAAGCTCAAAGTCACTCGATCAGTAAGCTAAAGGGGCAACAGGGCTCGCAGAACCGATAACCGAGGAGGAAGAAAGGTTATCAAGTGGCAATCTCATATTGTCCATCGCAGCGCAGGACGACCAAACATATATAGGTGGAGTGACGAACTTCGACCCTCCACCTCCCATGGCTCCACCGATCCTCAGGTCATACGGGCCGTAGCGACGGAGGGCGCCTACAGTCTGGCCATTGGTCGGCTCTGCACGCACCTTTCTTGACTCCCTACAAGTTATTTTACTCTTCTTCTTGTTCCTGTTTTACCCTTCTTCCCCTTCTGGGTGTGGAGATCCTCGTAGTAAGCCGGTCCATGGACCACACCGGTAATTCCATCCAATGTGTTCATGCGTAGGTCATCTTACGGACAGAATGTGGTGGACATCCTCCTCATTCGGACGAAGACGTACAACTGATTCAGTGGCTGAGTCTTTGACGTTCTTCGGGTCCTCGACCCAGTGGTCACACGAACCGATTATAACGTACGCATCGCTGGCGCCGCGCCCAGTGAGCAGTCCGTAGACTCGGTGGATTAGCCGCAACTCACAAACGTTGCTGTGGAAACAGAATGTACTAGTAATTAGTGTTATTAAGATAAATAGAGATTACATGGACATTGATATAAAATGAGTTTGTTTTACTGTATTGTAGCCAACCTTATAATAGATGAAACATTAATATAATCTACTGAACGTACCTATATGACAAGCAGCCACTGAAGCCAACCGGCTCTAGTCGTAGTATGTACCTACGTGTAAATGACGGTATCATCATTTCATCTCAATCCATAATCATTTCAAATCGTGTTTATGATTATAATATAAATACCGATGTCTCCATTGCATTATGCGAAACATAATAACCGATCCGTAGTTTTTTGTGCTTTATTATTAGTTATTGAGATTTTTTGTTATTAGTTATTTGAGAAAGTTGGACATTAAAGTCACTTGCTGCTTTGTTTAATTAGACGATAATTCACTGCTATATTAAATTTAAAATAAGTTTTATGTTTTTGTTGCACCCAGTCAGTTGAGTCCAGGATTATGAATGAAACCAATATTTATCGTAACTCACGTTTCATTCAATTCCTAGGGCTTAGTTAATGCACTTACACCTTGGAAGTGACGACTTGTGCAAGTTGCTGCAGATGGCTGAGAACCGTACCCTGCGGCAGTGGGGCCGGTGCGGGGGGAGGGACGGTGCGGTGTTCAGCAGGGGCTGGTGATGATGATGCTACGGAATCAACAAAAACCTACTTATTTATTTTGCAGCTCCCATGGTGGTAACTAATCGCCGGCACTCACGAGCATCGGCAAGACCGGAGGGCCTGGAGGTACGTCGCCGGCTTTTGAGACAGGCAATTTTCTTAAAGGCCCCGAAGTAGTATCGGTTCGGAAATACCGCCGGTGACTGCAGCATCTGAGCATACGAGGCGCACTGCGGATCCTCAACCACCAAGGTCGGCACTTGGCGTTGCTCTCAACATCAATATAAAAATATGACCTGTATCGTCGCTACTTAAAGGTTTATCCAGCGAGCACATATTTATATATGTAATTAAACGTCACAAAAGTCAAACATAATATATTTATATATATATATATTTTTATATATATAGTACTCAAAACAAAATAGGGCCCACCATGTTTTATAAATGAATTTTACAGATTCTTTTTCTTTTTTCAGTTTTTATGATGAGGAATGAAAAAGATAAGGTTTTTGAAAGAATGTGACAAGAGTAAGTTTTGCCAATTTTATGGAATTTAGTCAAAATTTACAGTTTTCGGAAAGTTTACAGAAATTATTGATTTAAGTAAAGTTTGATTTTGATTTTTATTATTGACTAAATCAATGAGTTTGATGGTGCTTAATAGCGAGTAGCTCCTCCTCTGTTCCGTATGCACTCTCTGAATCTATCTGGGACACTTTCAATCAAGTGGGTGATGTTTTCCTCGGGTATTCGCTCCCAACACAATTTTAGGGCGGTTATGAGCTCTTGTCGATTAGTCACATTACTGAAGTTCGATTTGAGGCTTCTTTTCAATTGGTCCCATAAATGTTCAATGGGGTTAAGATCGGGACTCATGGCCGGCCACGGTAAAACCGTAATATTGGCTTCAGAGAGAGCTCTCTGGGTTGTTCGCGCTGGCAGTGGGCGAGCATTGTCTTGCATAAAGACCAAGTTTTCACCCACTCTTTGTGAAAATGGGATGACATGGGGCCGAATTATTCGATTGACATACCGGGAGGCAGTTATGAAGCCTTCTTCCAGAATTACCAGCTCAGTTTTACACACTAAGCTTATTCTATCCCACACCATAACATTTGGACCTTCAAAACCATCCGTTTCATGTATGCAAGGTTCTAAAAAACGTTCTCCTTCTCTTCTCCACACGCGCACTCGACGACCATCGCTGAAAAACTTCACTTTATTTTCAACCGTAAAGAGTATATTTCTCCAGTTGTCCATTGTCCACTCCGCATGCTCGCGAGCAAACCTCAAACGTGCTGCTTGATGCGCTCTTGTCAATTTCAGACGAATAACACGAGATCTGGAACGTTGTCCGTCTTCATGGAGCCGATTTCAAATGGTTTGATCACTAATTCATGTGCAAGTCGATTGTGTAAGAAGCGGGCGGGAATCGTACGCTCTCGACGTGCAGTCAATCTAATATACCGGTCTTCCTGGACGGTTGTAGCTCGCGCTCTTCCTAATCCAGATCTCCTCGCGACACTACCTGTCTCTAGAAAGCGTTCCCACGCGTTTCGAATAGCTCGTCGCGACACACCAGGACGTCTTGCCACTGATCTCTGAGATTCTCACTCCTGAAACTTAAACACTGCTCTTGTTGCTGTTTCCACATCCATATGACGCCGAGAACCAGGCATAATGATCGCGAGTAACACTATTATTATAGTAACAGTATTATATATATCTATATATATAGATATATATATATATATAGGCAGCCACTTAACTCTTTACATAAATATATAAAAACAGCCAATACAATAACAACAAATATACATAAGCCCGCTGCTGGGCCGGGGCCGCGTCTCCAGAGCTTGCTATCAATCATTTCATTGGCAGCGGCACCGGTACTCGAAGCAACCTCGTTTTTTTAATTTATATTAAAAAAAAAAATTTTATTTATGTAAAAACAAATTATTTTCGGATTGCTATACATTTATCACGATTTAAATTTGTATTGAGGTAAAATTTTCTATTATAATTTTTTTGTTATTTATTTTTATTATAAAATATGTGATGTCGTGTTTTCGATCACTCAGTGGGCTTACTGGAACTTTCATCTTGACAAAATAGATAGCTTTGTCTTTCTACTCGTGACATTCAGCTTTAAGAGAAAGTTTGAGGAAAATTCGGAAAAGAAATATTTATCTCTTATAGAAGTCTCGCTGCGCGGAGCGAATGTCCGCGATAGATTGAGAGATTCGTTCATTCGTATCATATAAAGGTATTTCCTTGACGTCGTACTTTCATTTCTTGTTGTTTATCAGATCTTATATGAAATATAAGATATATAAATACGAACATAATACTACTGTGTTCCATCAGCATAGCTGCGGTGATGAGGTATTTCCCCTAGTCTTCAGGGACAATGCATAAGGGTCGCTTTTCGAACATAACTGTTTCCGTCCTGGGCCGCAAGAATCACCATCGGGAGAGCTGTATGCGCGTTTGTCACCTTCAATAGCACGTCCCCTAAAAAGAAGTAATGGTGTCGGAATGTAGCCAGCCAGAGCATGCATGGCTGTCGAATACCGCGGGAAGCATACCTGACCTGAACACGGTCTGTAACAACAACATAATAATAACAATTGGAATTGTTCAGATTTAAAATAATTTACAATTAGCATAAATAGATCCTAAAAGAAACGTACTCATTTCTATTTATGATATTATGTAATCAGTTATAAAAAACATTGTTTTTGATTGATGAATCAACTGGCAAGTTGAAGTGGCTACTCAGAACGTAACCTAGGTGCCCAATTATATCGAGCCTTGTCAGTTAGTACGTAAATGGCATATTCACGTTTTCTTATGTATATTTGTCAATTGTTTTATCGATGTTTTGTAATGAATTAATTGTTGTAGGATATTTCATCGCGTGCTATTTGCGATAACAAATGAAATTATTAATTACTTACTACAAAGCATACTGACCGAGATGAAATATTAATATTAACTTAAACTGACTCTGAAAACATCATTTTGCCACACGTGGCGCTTACGACATTCCTGTAAAGACTCGATATACGTGTTGCACTGAAAATTACTATTGATATACTTTTGCTGAACTGAAAGCTGGCTGTTCATTACTACTCCTATAAGCTGAAAGTCAGTCAGCGAGCTGTGGACTCGGCTGCGCTCGGTGCTTCCCTGCGTGGCGAGACTCACGCCGTGGGCGTCGGCAGTACAACGAAGGTGACCCACATAAATAAAGTGGCGAGGGGTTGGCTACACAACTCGAGCCAACAACAACTAAAAAAAGGTTCAATGCAATTCAAATGCAATGTTGGTGCGCTGGACGATACGACTACACTACCAGACTTGTAAAGCTTTAGTTTTAGTGTAACATATCATAATTTCTTCCAGCTGGGAATCGAACCCATCTGCCCGTAGTCCGGCACTCAGTTGCTTCGCTACTCCACCCATTAGGCAGCGCGACCTACAAATAATAATATGCTCGTATATTAAATTATTAAGTAGGCGTGTTAATAAATCACAGTAATACAAAAACTTTTATAATTTGCGTTTAAAATGAAGGAGCTTTTGTAAAATTTACGTGAACAAAGTGCGATTTAACCGCAAAAGCTCATCGCTGCAGACCGTTCTATTGTTTAAGACAATTTTATATTAATTTTACTTTGCGCTTAATGTTTTTTTTATAATATTATGTGTGACAAACGAGCACACAGCTTACCTGGCGGTCAATGCCGTGTGTGCAATGGCCTTCGCATGTCATGACACATGTCACATCACGCATGTCATGTCACAAAGATTTCGGATGCACATACGTTGTAAACCGTGAGGACAGGAAGATAAATCTCGCTGATCAAGAATTAGAACACTGAGTAATACTCGAAACTTTTGCTCACCAAAGAATATATATGATAGAATATACAAAAGACAGTTCGTAGAACTAACCCTAATGTAGATATAACATAGTATGTAGTAATATAAAGATATAACATATTATGTAGTCATATAAAGATATGACATAGTATGTAGTCATATAATGATATAACATATTGTTGATTACGTTAAGGTAGCTTTCGGTTTGTAGCGTATCGGTGGGTCACACTTTATACATTCTTGCTTGCAGATAGTTTACTCGCAACTAACTAGTTTTCTTTACAAACATTATAAGCAGGTGCGAGTGCATGCAGTGCGTAACTGTGTTTGTTTGTGTGTATGTGTGTAGGAGTGTAATGTAATGTATTTTTACTTTAAATAAATTAGGTACAATTTGCTCTCAACATTCCGCCGACCAAAAGGTCGTATAAGGCCTTTTACTATGTGATATACATGACGACAAAGTCACTATTATAATTATATATGGTGAACAAGAATACAATACAATATGATTTCAACTCTTTGTTATGTAAACACCTTTCCTTTTTTACAATCATACTATGTAGCCACTTGCACATATACGATTAAGCTTTAGACTTACACGCCGTTGAACTTATAATCAATAATTAAACAGGAATTAAACATACAACAACTCATGCAAATACTAAGTATAGGTTAGGTGTAGTTGTTGCTTGAGATATATAGATAGGTACATACCTAGCAGTTTTGTAAAAGTTAACATTTTGCGGATTTTCAATGCTTAGTGAAACACTCATTCATTTAGTATGTGAATAAATTAAGTATATACAATTTGTAATTTTAAATTTCATTCTTATGTAATAATTCATATAATAAGTTATAGGTCTATAAGGTATAGGACTCAGTTTAGCCACAGATCTTTGTGTTACATGATCACCACTTGTAACACTATACATACGGGTCACTTCGTCGCTACCCAGGTGCTTCCCCGTGATGCGGCCCAGCATCCATTTGCCAGGTGGAAGATTATTTTGGACCTTTAATAAGTACTATATGTCCTATATCCAATTCTTTAATGTTCTTATTCAACTTGTCTTGATAAATATTCTAATTACCATCAGTGCCAGAAGTCGGACAACAATTTTTGAAGGTGCTGCCATCTAGACAGGTGACTGAATGGTACTTCTTGGAGATCAGGGTTTGAGATTGTAATTGGAGATTCGCCAATTAAAAAATGTCCGGGCATTAGCGGTAGCGTATCATTAGAATCATCTATGGGATTAGAGGCCTAGAATTGAGACACACTTCTATTTGGCATAGAAGTGTGGACTTTACTTCGTAAGTAAGGTTAGGGGTCAATATCCTCCTTATGTGAGGCCAGGCTCCCATAATCCACCCTTGTGGGGGCTGTACTCTGGTATGAAATGCCATTGTGTTTCGTCAAGGGCAAGAGACTCTGCAATTTGACCTCCAAATTCTAACTTCGGTTCTGCCCAAGCTGTAGCAAATTCTTTATTTGCTGCAACAAAGTTGCGACCCTGGTCACACCATAGGTGGGCACATTTTCCGCGCCTAGATACGAATCTCTCATTGCAGCAACGGAGGCTTCTGACGTCACATCTCCAACTAGCTCGAGGTGAATCGCTTTTGTGGACATGCAAACAAATATACACATGTATGCTTTAGTTGTTCTCAATCCTCTTCCCTTAGACGGCAGAATCCACACCGCTGTGCAAAAATGGTCTTGTCGTAGTCACTCTTTCACGAGGTAAGTCTCCCATGAGCTGTGACCTAACGGCAACCTTCTGTTTGACACATATTAAAAATTTTTACATTTTGATTTAACTAAACTTTTACTTTCAGGATCCAGTACTTCAGTCATAAGTATTCTAGAACCAGTTGCGGTCCACCGTGCAACGTCTTCATATCAGCATCAGCGACAATGAGTTTGGACAGGTAAGTATCGTTGGGTTAGTATTGCGGATGTCTACTATCTTCGTCAATGTCAGCATGCCGCAACCTGCCGCCCATCCTGAGAACACCGTCATCATCAAGGTAAGGATTCAACGATTTTAATTTGCTTTTTTCCTGTACTCTACTTTTAGTTTTAAAGTAGTTTAATTCTTCCTTAAATCTTTCTTGCTGCAATAATTTAATGCATGTTTTCAACGCTTCATCTAATTCTTTTGTTGTAATGGCTGAATTGTTATCTTGTAACTTCCTTCGCTTTAAAAATCTTTTGCTGTACGTTATAACTTTGAGTATTTCTGTTAAACCGTCACAATCATTCATCAACTTTCAAACCTTGTACATAAACTTGCTTTGTTATATTCTGTTTTTAGATTTGCTTCAATAATTTCCTTTCTTTCCAGGTTTGTCGTTATGTTCTACGGTCTACTATAATAGATTTCTTCGTTTTTAACCATTCAGGGCCTTGCCACCACATCTTGTTCTCTTTCTATCAAGGACAAACCTGTGTCAACAAGAGCCTTTACCACCGTATAGTGCCGATAGTCGTCCAATATCTTCATTAACGCCGTTGCTAGTAACGTTATGCTCGATGGTGCACTAGTTATCAGTACGATCTTCGTGTTGACTTCCACATTCTCCCCATTGGCTTCTTTAGATAATAATAATAATAATTATATTAAGTAAGTACGTAGGCCAGTCTTCATATTGCCCGGTAAATGTCGGTAACTGTATTTTTGACAAATGCACATTTTGCTTACTTGATGTTTGTTGATGTGCAGACGTGTTGGCGGAAGTTGAATCATTTAACGGCTTCATACAAGCTGACAGCATATTCTTAAGGTTGCCTTGAAGGATTTTGTACAAGTCTTCGTATGTAAAAATCTCTTCGTTGAGAAAATATGGCAACGATCCCTTTAACTCCTTCGGTGTAATTTTAACAAGGTCATGATGCGCACTTTTAAATGTGTGCCAGTAATCACCAATAATTTTTATACGTGCCTCGATGTATCCTTTCGTTAATCGTGCCTTAGGACAATTCTTTAAATTTGCTTGAGTTTTTCTGAACAACTTGGCTGTGACTTCCAAAATTGCTAAAATATGCGTTTGGTCTTGAGTAGGGGCCATCATCACACTTTACACATACATCTCAACACAGTATGTAGTCACATAAAGATATAACATAATATGTAGTCATATAAAGAGGGCAAAGACACGAGCTTCACTACCAACGTAAATGATGATCGTACGTACCAAGTCCGAATACTTTTATTCCAATAAAAATCTGCGAGGCGCTACTCGTTATCTTACAAGTCGCGGCTGAAGGAAATTTGCATCAGATGTCTTTTACCACCAACTCATATTTAGCTTCTTTTTTATATGCCCGCGGTATATTAATATATATGTATATTTATATCATGTATTGTAGGAATGCTCTCACAATGCATTTTCATAATTCGCTTACCTGTAAGAAATTGCTTGCACGTGCCGATACGTGTCGATCATCACAGCTTATGAAGACCGTTAAGATTCGGAAAGTGGCAGATCGCGAACATCTCGTCACGACCGATACAATCTACTGCAGCTCGGCATGGTGAGCAAGATAAAAGACAAAAGACGTGCTGGCAGAAGAAAGAAGCCGTGGTCACGAAACATACGGGAGTGTACCGGCATCACATCCGCCGAGGAACTTTTCCATGTTGCGCAAGATCTCCCCGAAGTTTTGAGTGTTAACAGCCAACCTAAACCATTTAGAGTCACCTCAAGAAGCAGAAGAATATCATCAAGGATTGATTGGAAGAGAATGTCGAAAGGTATTCATTCCGCCAGTTGTAGTTCTTTTTTAATAATTTGCTTACAGTATAGAGTAAATAGTAATACGAATGAAAAGTTGGTACCATTCTTTTGAAATATAAAGTGACGCGAAAAAATAACACTTTTATGTTTGATATTGTTGAAAGTATATCGAACTCTACAGGTTCATTTGTTCCTTATGCTGTTCCTTGCATTTAAAATAAATGTTAGTTATCTTATCAGCAAGCATTAAGCACAATGTCATCGCTGTCTTAATACAAATGGTTTAATAGGGTACGAATACGGTGGACCATCGAGCGGACTACACTCGGTGACTCGCTGCTGACAGAATACGCAACGCAAGCAACCGCAGGAGAACGGGGTGAACAACATAGCTATAACGATTGGCAAGATGAAGTGGCAGTGGGCTGACCATACAGCTCGTTGAACTGATAATTGATAAAGTTTCTTCATTAGCAACCTGAGCAACCGCAGTATAGCATGACCCACAACTAGATGGAGCGGCGACCTAAACAATTTGGCAAGTAGTTCATGCAGCTGGCCCAGGATCGAGCTGTGTGCCGATCTGCGGAGGAGGCCGAGTGCACCAGTGGGCTGTGGGCAGCAGTGTGCTGTGGGCAGGCTGGGCTGGTGATGGTGATGAAGGTGAACTATGTGCTCATTAGTTTCACTTAACTTACAAGTAAAACTCAAGTAAAGTTATTTTTAGTTCGATAAGATGTTATTCAGGCGGCAAATATCTCTCGCGACGCCGCATGCGATGCGTCATGCGTGAGCTCGGACACAAACCAACAACGTCACCGTACTTTAATGGTTTGTTAGTTGAGCGGCGCGAGGCCGCGGCATGCGATGTGTACTGGTCACCCGTGGGTGCGACCGCACGCCTCCGTACATTAGGCAAAGAAATAATGAGCTCCACTGACACCTATCGACAGTTTCTTACGAACATCATTTATCTTACACATTATGCCTAGTCGGGCCATTAGTTCAGTTACAACTGAAAATGCATTTTTTTTAATGAAGTAATGTAATATTAATAAAATTTATACTTACATATTTATTAGTCTCAGCAAAAAATAGAAAATTTTTCTATTAGAAATGCCCACCTTTAGCTTTCATACAGACCTTTAATCTGTTTGGCCACGATTGGATTGGATTGGATTTACGCACTGTTTCCAAGGGAAATTTCGCCACTGCTTGCTCCAAAGATTTTTTAAGAGACTCAATGTCGCCGTGTCGTTTAGAGCAGTCTAAAGGGTTGATGTCTGGGCTAGATGAGGGCCAGTCTTCAGCTCTTATAAAGTCCGGAACGTTGGTTTCAAGACAGGCTTGGTTAATTCGTGCCTTGTGACCAGGTGCAGGTGGAGTCAACGGTATGTTTTTAAAAAGTGTATTGCTGAGAGGTTTCACAACATGAACCAAGACTGTATCTTCATACACTTTTTCACACACACACAAAAAGTTTTCACTCCTTTTTCACAAAAATGTGTGAAGACTCCTTGATAAGACACGTCCCACCAAAACATCACTAACGCAGGATGATGACCACGTATTACCTTTCCGACCACTTGAGCAGCTCCTTTAGAACTGTGAGCGAAAACTTTATCATTTTGCTTATTGTAGAGTTCTTCAATCGTGAAAATTTTTCATGGGTAAAGAGGATATTTTTGTGCCTTTTACCTGCGTATCGCGACACAAGGTGTTTTGATCGATCCACTCTCTTTAGTTGTAAAGATTGATTTAGTGCATGTCCAGTATATCAACGATAAGCACCGAGCTTCAGGTCTTGTTTGACATCATACGACGAGTCCTAGCGGGAATCTTCATTTCTCGCGATAAGATTTTTTGCTTCCTAATGGGGCTCCGACGAATTCTGGCTTTAACAGTATTAACAGCCTTTGTAGTTCTAACAGCACGCGGCCGCCCCATCTTTTCTGGTCTTCGACAGAGGAAGTGTTGTTGTATCTGTTGAAAGTGCGATATACGAACATACGGCTGATACCAAGCTTTTGAAGTGTCTGGAATATGACCGACGGCTCCATACCCACTTTGTGCAAGGCGATCCTATTATCTTTAACACCCCATTCCATATTGTTATTTGATAATGAACGCGAAAAAATATGTGAAATGGCGCAAAATCGAAATTTTATAATAATATACGTGTTCCAAATTCAAAATAATTAAAAAGTTGAAAAAAAGAAAAGTTTTTATGTAACAGTATTAATGGCCAGACCAGTTATATACAGTCCGCTCATAAGTTCTGTTACAAACACTTCATTAAATAAGTTGTATAACTTTTTTGTAAATATATTATATATTTAGGAAAAAAATGTATAATCTATATTTAAAAATGTATATGTAACATGTTATTAAAGTTATTCAAAACCCCCTCCCTAACTCTCTCTAACAGACCCTCAACCTCGGAGGCCAGCCGTCGATCGCAACACGCACAACTTTCATGGCTATATATCCGTACTCCTTCAATCAAGGAAGTTTTGAGAGACTACAAATTCTGGTGAGGTTAGGCGCTGGCTTTCTCCTCCAAATGTTGTCATATCCAACAGGTTTACGTCTAGACTGGAGGAGGGCCATTCTTCGTGCCTGATGATGTCAATTTTCATGGACAAACAATTTTGCATGCTTGCTGCCTGATGAACTGACGCTGAATCTTGTTGGAATACCCAGTTTCGGACCTCGTAAATTCTTTTATCACACGACAGCTCTACTTATCAACATTTTTTTCACATCAGTTACGCTTAATATGACTCGAAATTAACCCATCGATGATGACGGATAACGGCTGCCTTGTTCCTAGGGATACTCTTGTTGGTATTAGGTCGGACTCTGCTGTTACGGTTTTCGACTTCAGAGTTATATAATAATATATATATATATACTGATATAAGGCTCAAATAAATTTCAATACTAAAAACATTGAAAAACAGACGTCGCGGAAAACATTTCATACAACGGATAGATCACTTGTCCATACGTATGGACGTATGGACAAGTTACGTGCATCAGCAAATTTTAACCGTGGTCGAACCATGCTGCAGCTTATTTCTCGCAGCAGCATGGATGGGTCGTCTCGACCGGGAAAGGACCGCGTCCTCACAAAATCCCCGCATGGAACAGCAGCAAGTGATCGAAGACCCAAGTACCGGGAACCGGGCGTCCGCCGCAGGCCTTGGAGATGAGAGCACGGGCGTCTTAATGTTTGTAGAGGATGGATGACAACGACAGCCGCATCCCTCACCATCAGGCGAGCTGCGTGCTTGCGTGTTGCAGGCAATGCGCTGCAAACAACATGTATGTTTGTAGAGAACTCATGAACACTCGGAGATTCTCATATTAAAGTACGTTTTCGAGTCCCTTGTCTCGTTATCAAAGTACCAACACACGAGAAAAATGACAACAGGAGTGCGAGCGCAGCAGAGCGCTCGTTCTCACTCAACTTGCGAATCGTTTGAAACGTAAGTTCGCCACTATTTACAATTCGAAACTTTCGCAATATTAAAGTTAGCTTTTAGCGCGGCTCTTCTAAAAAGCGTAAAATTTTAAGAGCGGAATGAAAACTCCATCCGAGAACAAAACGTTATAATTTTTCTACTTGATAGTAAAACTTGCTTTTAAATTGGCTCATGTAAATTTTTTCATACAGTGCACAAGTAAATTTAGATATAAAAATAAATAAAACATAGACAAGGTTTGTTGTTTAGGCCGGGTGCCACCACCGGCTTGTGATCCCATTCTTAATATTACTTAAGTTACACAGCACAGCACTACAAAACCTCAAGATGTCTGCAAGAACCTCAACAACCAAAAGTAAACAATTTAAATCTGACGGAAGCTCGGGCCGACCATGATATGAGATCAAACTGCCGTCCGAAACAATCGCAACGCAGACAACTTTCAGAGCTTCAGTTGCCCCATGTCTTCCATGTATTGTTTTAATGCTATTGACATTACTTACATTCTGGTTAACCTCTCCAACTAGGTTTCAAATACGGCTAGGAAATGGTTCACGAACATAGTTGAACGCAGATGCGAACCCACGACCTTCAGCTCCGCAGACCGTAAACCGTTAAGCTATTGATGCTTCTAGTGTAGTAACTAGACGCAAATACGAGACAAATTTATATCTATTGCTAAATCGATGCTTCGTCATTCCAATTGAGCATACGAGTTTAAAATCTGTCTGTTTTATACACAAGCTCGGGTTATTAATTGAAAGATATCCAAAAGTTATCATAAATGTAACTTTATTACTTTTTGGTGCCAAACCAATGGCAATAAACTTTTAATAAATATTTATACAGCAGATTGGCAGACTCAGCATTAACGGGTCCGTTGCGGACAACGGTTCCTTCAGCCACTGCTCGGCTGCTGGGGAGGCTGGCTTCGCTGAGCACGTGTGCCATGGAGCCCCGAGCGTGTGCCATGGAGAATACGTCGGCAACAGTGACACGGGTCTCTTGTAAAAACTATATATTGTGCGCAGTCGTAACTATAAAGCAAATTCATTATATAATTTATTTTTTAAATTACAACTTGTTTCATATTAAACTGAATTCAAATCAAAATCAGAAAATCAGCCCTTTGTACACATGTTTGCGCACGGCGATAGTTCCGTGTACAAACGTGTCAAAACATATGTTTTCATTTCCCAACTAACCGAACTTCCGAACTCAGCTATAGTTTGTATACAATTAAATATACATGTTTAGACATGACGACGTTTAGTTGAAAATACAATTACTTTACTCTCTTTGTATTATTATGAATACATTGTATGATTCAGCGTCGCTGCGTAACGCTTCCAGCTCCATATTCATGTCTAATCGATTCGGTGCGGTCGGGGGTAGCGAAGTGAGTTCTCTATCTTCCGCTCCATAGCTCGTCAATAGTATTAAGGTGTTACTGCATTATTAACTGAAATACAACACACAGTTTTCATCTTATCATTTGATTACTTGTGAATTTGACACCTATGTAACCGACAGAAGTCTTTTAACCTTTTGTTAACTTGTAAGTATTGCTCTTTAAATATTACAATTAATATAATATATAAAATTGTAAACATTACATACAATAATTTTATTACTTGTGAATTAAACCCCACCCCTAAAATTGAAGGAGGTCAAACCAATAATTTTATATTTTCAGAAATGAGATAGTGTTAATGCCTTGGTATTATTTATTGAAATACTACAAACAGTTTTCTTTTTAATATTTTATAGTTAAGAATATGACACCTGTGTTGGAACAGAAAACAATAAGTAGGATTTGACTCTACCTGAGTCACATCCCTACTTTATAATACTTTGATAATCTTTGAAACATTACATCTAGTGGACCACAGAGCTGTTGTTTGATGCTATCACTGCTGTTAGTATCGCAAGCATTTAACAAAAGGATCCATGTCGGCGTCACAATGTCGACGTCACAATGTCGACGTCACAATGTCGACGTCACAATGTCGACGTCACAATGTCGACGCCACAATGTCGACGAGCTTAAGGAATAATTTATCATTACGTAAATTGCGATCACGTCTGTTATTTTGACTTCATAAAAAAACAAGATTTTTTTTAATGTAAAACAATTTTCAAGTTTCTGCAAGCAGTTCTCCCACCGCACAACTTATAATTAATTTCGGAGCCAGCATCCCTACACCTACTCCTGACGGCCCGCGTCGATTCTTCGTAAGAAGAATTTAACGTGAACAAGCAGCAGCTGTATCTTGTGACACCATTGTCTATGTTATTGATGCACAGTTTCACCGGTGACATATCTCTGTTTATTTTTATTTTATTACAACGAGGACGATATAGTGATATGCGGCCTATGACCCACACTCATCCCCTACAAAGAGTCTTGCTGTGTCATCGATGGATAACTAATATGGAATGCATCGTCGCCAGTGATGAGGGTCCAACCGCGTGACTACGATCCCAGTGTGTGTCACAATAAACACATTACATCCATTTATGACGATGATAAATGACAACTTGACACGAAGTAATTTCATTCATGTTAGTCTGTTAATTGAACATTACTACAAACTAGCTCCATGCAGGTACCAACTAGATGTCTGAAACATAAATAGAACATGGAGTGAACACACCGTCGCAGCAAAAATTAAAAAGAAGTAGCAGCATAACATTGCTGTGTTTCATGTGGTGACCGAGGGATTCGGAAACCTAATTACCCCCCGAACACCCCGCGCGCCCCAGCTGCCCACGATGCAGATAATATTTACGCACTCCGTACGGGTACGTACTGCCAAACATACAGGAACTGGTGTGTCCCGCTTAGTGTTTTAATGATTATTATATCTACGTGAATATTTTACATTTGGAATGAAACTTTTTGTTTATATAGTTGGTGGCAAACGAACGAGCAGCTCACCTGGTGGAAACAAACATTACGGACTTTATCGCGCAACTTAAAGGAAAATAAAGTACTCGAAACGCCGAGAGTTAAAATTTTAAAATAAACGTAATGAAATCCGTAAACCTAGTTCCATTAACTGTACTTAATCTTACCAACATTCATTTGTTATCGACCAGTTTATTATTAATTATTCTTCGTTTTACACGTCAACTGGTTATACGTACGGTCCCCGAAACTTATCGTAGCTTCGAACCCGCCATTCGACTTCTGTCGTGAAGCATCTCGTAGCACGAGCACTGAAGCATCTCGTAGCACAAGCACTGAAGCATCTCGTAGCACGAGCACTGAATCCTAATTGGAGACTAACGGGCATTTCAGTGGTAGTAGTTATTCTTTATAAATAAAATGGTGAACAGAGCCTTGTTTTTCTTATATTTTACTTTAATTACGAAATATTTCCACTGGATAAGTTAAATGAATATTTATGGAAATTCACCCGTTATCAAACGGTCGTTAATTAATTAGGCCCGAGGTGTACTACCACCCGCACCGGCCGCTCTATCAATATATTAATCAAACTAATCAATCTAACAAAAGGCAACTAAATAAGAGAAAACTTTTATTAAATTATTACTGAATTTTCATTTACAGTTATTGCAGCTCTAGTTCAGTGTATGTATCCGTTCCGAGTCTTGGCAGAAGGTAAGCGTCAAGTAAACAAGGTATTTCATTAGTGGCCGACAGAGGTCCCCGTGATGATGCAGTGGTTCGTCCTTCTAATGGATTAAGCTCGTTGACATTCCCGGCGACCGCAGTAGAGTCGGTCCCTTCAGCCTCCCACGAATACTAATCACTAGCAATGATCTAATTGGTCGCAATTTAGCCCAATTATATACCGATTACAACGTATACACCGATGCTTAATAAGCGATCTCATTAAAGTATCAGGTATTTTATATTTAATGTGTTCTACTGAAGTCTACAGATGTTTTTATGTAAACATAATGTCCGGATAAGGAAGTTCAGTTTGAAACAAATCATTGAACCGACAATTGTGCGCCTCGACTTCAATCCCGACGACAAACAAACAAACAAACCTTTACACACAGTTTTCAAATGTAAGAAATAACGGTGGTTGAATTCATTCATTCATCAATTTCAATTTTATTAAAACCTGTTGAAAGTGTTTGGACGGCGAATTCAGCCCACCGTCTCAAACTTATTGATGAAATTTAACACACAGAGTCATGATAGATTGGATCTGCTTCGAGCTGCAGTATAAATGGGTCGTCTCCACCGACAAAGGTATACAACTGACAGGATAACAGCGTGAAGTGTCAGCTCGACGCTGCTGTGTGACTGATGTAGGGATCCAGAGACACTTATCGCTGGTGACGAGTCATTCGACCTCAGTCCTCAGGGATAACAACGATGATGAAGGTGGCTGTCAGCACAGACCATCAGGAGAACTGCGCTTGTAGGTCGGTGTCAATATAATAAAAAAAAGGAAAAACTCATTATTTCTGTACTGAATATTCTCAAGTTGTATGCGCAACTTGTCAACTAAATGTTCCAGGGCATAACAATAAAAATTGCTTGTAACAACTGAAAAATATCTACGATCCAATTTAAAAATAAAACGAAGTACACCGTAGTAGTACTAACAATGAAAGTGTATTTATTTATAAATTTATTTGGTTCAACAAATAATAACACAATAAACATTAACAACTCGAAAGAATAATAACCAAATTTATAAAATAATTGTAGGACCCGCACTGTTAAATGTCTAGCAGAGCTTTAAGTTAGCATAAGTAAGAATTACGTTACATTACGTTAATGTGCATTTAACAACCAAAGTTTCATTGGGAAAACCTAAGATTAAAAAGAGTATTCCATCTCAGTCCTCCGGATCGTCGAGGCATCTTGTTGAGGATGTAATAGCCACAGCCACGTCCATCATAGAATTGAATTCCAAATTCAATTGATTACGCAAGTGTTCACACCGAAAATTGAAGCGCACTTTCAAAACCGTGATACACACACAATAATTGTTCCGCTTCACACTCGATGCGGCGGCTGACCCGTCTCCGAGTTTTGACGAAGGAAAACATGTGTCCCGTGTCACGTGAGACGTGTCATGACAAACTGCGCGTGAAATGTTGCTTGATTATAGTATTAGGTCCTTACATATGAAATTAGCGTATTTTATAAATAAAGTAAAAAACTTTTATTTATAAAATTATATATTTCATCAATCGAATTATGTACCATTATTGTCTACGCAATTTCCCTATTTTAAAGGTAGTTCATTGATTCTATTTCTGAAAAAAAATTGGGAACGAGAATCAATAAAAATTTGGCGGAAGCGGAATTGAACTTTTTTCCAAATTCCGATAAAAGTGGAAATCTGTTGGAGCAAGTTCTGGCGAGTGTGGTGAGTGTCGGAGACATTCTAATCGCAGCTTCTCTAATTTAGCGACCGCCTGTCATGAAGCACGGGGTCCAGCGTTGTCATGAAGCAGCAGTGGGCTTGACCTATTGACCAGTCTCGGTTGTTTAACGGCTAGCTTGTCCATCGTTGTTTGCAATTGTTGACAATACAGATCTGCCGTAATCGTCTAGCCAGATCTTAGGGAGCTGTAGCATATGATACCAGCACTGGTCCACCATTGATCCACCATAAAAAATAGTTTATGGCAATTCAACTATTAACGTGAATCGTCTCCTAGCGTAAACATTGAGGCTTTGTGGGAGTGGTTAACGGAAATTAATTAATTATTTTTTTA
This sequence comes from Teinopalpus imperialis, assembly GCA_029286865.1. Taxonomy (NCBI): domain Eukaryota; kingdom Metazoa; phylum Arthropoda; class Insecta; order Lepidoptera; family Papilionidae; genus Teinopalpus; species Teinopalpus imperialis. The sequence goes on from JAGSMU010000003.1 coordinate 18,849,810, forward strand.
ATAATTTATTAATTCCCGTTAATTATTTTTAAATTTAATTAATAATAAGAGTAATTAATGTTGCTTTTAAAAAGTTGTTAAATGGGAAACTATTCGTAACTCTAACGAACGGACGTAAATCTAAACACGCTATTACTTATGTGATATACCTTATTAAACACGTTTAATAAGGTATATCACATAGGTCCAGGAATTAAATTGAAACAGTTAGGAGGCAAGTGTCCGTAACAGGTCGGAGCTGTTGGGCGTGCGAACTGGTTGCAGCTTGCCCGCGAGCTGCTGGGCGTGCGAGCTGGTTGCAGCTTGCCCGCGAGCTGCTGGGCGTGCGAGCTGGTTGCAGCTTGCAGCTTTCAGCTTGCAGCTTGCACTGGAGCCGTTCGCGCACATTTGCTCGACATTAACGTCATTAGTTGCCTAAGTTGTACGTGAACTTGCAAATGCGGCTACTTGGTCTTATTTGATTTTAAAAAGCGTCTCCTGTTAATTCTATGGTTTCAAAAATATATAGTAGTTTAATACTACGGGGTTTATGGGGTCAACCCTCGTCGTGACCATAAGTGCTGTAAATCTCTCTACACGTCGGTATAACAAGTTACAAATAAATGACATAAAAACCGAAAAAATATTTTCATAGAAATCGTTAACTTCTGCAAATGACAAGGATGTCTTTCGTTATGACGTCATATTTTCAACTAATGGATGTTAAAACACAGTAGATATTCAAGGAAACAGTAGTGATTCGAGGTGCACATAAGGTCGCCGACTGCTGCATCCGTCTTCGACAAAATAAGGTTCATCACCGGATTCGTTGCGTTTGTCGTAAAACATATGGCGTTCATTCGGCATCGGCTATACGACGCCCCACACACTGCATTCGACGCCTCACCTACTCCACCTTACGCCTCACACACTCAACTCGACGCCTCATACACTCAACCTGACGCCTCATACACTCCACTCGACGCCTCACACACTCCACGTGACAACTCATACACTCCACTCGACGTCTCACATACTCCACTCGACGACTCACACACTCAACTTGATGCCTCACACACTGCACTCATCGCCTCACACACTGCACCTGACGCCTCACACAGTCCACTCTACATCTCACATAATCCACTCGACGCCTCACTCACTGCACTCAACGCCTCATACACTCAACCTGACGCCTCATACACTCAACCTGACGCCTCATACACTCCACTCGACGCCTCACACACCGCAGTCCACGCCTCACACACTGCACCTGACGCCTCACACACCGCACCTGACGCCTCACACACTGCATTCGACGCCTCACACACTCCACTCGACGACTCACACACTCAACTCGACGCCTCACACACTGCACCTGACGCCTCACACACTCAACTCGACGCCTCACACTCCACCTGACGTCCCGCACACTGCACTCATCGCCTCACACACTGCACCTGACGCCTCACACACTCCACTCTACATCTCACATAATCCACTCGACGCCTCACTCACTGCACTCAACGCCTCACACACTGCACCTGACGCCTCACATACTCCACGTGACGCCTCACACACTGCAGTCCACGCCTCACACACTGCACCTGACGCCTCACACACTCCACGTGACGCCTCACACACTGCATTCGACGCCTCACACACTCCACGTGACGCCTCACACACTGCATTCGACGCCTCACACTCCACGTGACGCCTCACACACACTCCACCTGACGTCCCGCACACTGCACTCGACGCCTCACACACTCCACGTGACGCCTCACACACTGCATTCGACGCCTCACACACTCCACCTGACGTCCCGCACACTGCACTCGACGCCTCACACTTCCAGGAATACTCAGAACAGCTGAGATCATTTGTAGGAGGTAGCAGGCCGTACGTGTTGCATAATAACTCATTCCTCTGGGTTTAGGTATACGCTCGTTGCCAGCAATTGGCTGGTCTACGAGAACGGTGATTTACAACTTCGTCTCTTATGGACCCTGTCGAGAACCTTGGCCACTAATTAATAATCTGATTTCACAAATCTCATTTACCACTCCAACTAAACTTAAAATTATGATTGCACTAAGAAATGGTTCACGATCAAATGGCGATGGCGATGGCGATGGTCGAATGGCGGATTCAACCTACGACCTTAAGTTTTGCAGACCGTACCCTAAACTATTAGGTTATTGAGGCTTCCATATTTTTTAATAACCAATAAACGTTGTTATTGGAAAAGAAATAACGATAACGCGGTGATTACTGTATGAGAAGGTGATTGAAGTATGAAGGCTAGGACTCTCACCAGTGTTTACAACCTTTTCGTGCTGCGCGTGGCGGTCGCTCGTACTCCCATCAGTATTTACAACCGTCTCGTGTTGCGCGTGGCGGTCGCTCGGACTCCCATCAGTGTTCACAACCGTCTCGTACTGTGCGTGGCGGTCGCTCGGACTCCCACCAGTGTTTACAACCGTCTCGTGCTGCGCGTGGCGGTCGCTCGGACTCCCATCAGTGTTTACAACAATGTTGTTGAACGAGAACTCTTTTATCGGCTTAAAGTACATACATAGAGTCTATATCATCATATCTATATCTCATAGTATATATCTTCTATATCGTCATAGTACTCATAAGTCTTTTTTAACTTTGTAAATGGGAAACTTTGTATAAGCTTCAAAAGTTCGTGAAGATAATTGTACTTATACTAAGTATTTCTATAAACGAAATGCTTTTTTCCACTTATTTTCTAAACAGATTTTAACTTGAAAGTTCTTATTAATACTTACATAACTTTCTTTACCTAATTAAACTTTACATCATTCAAATATCAGAACTAAACTTAAATATACTTAAACATCATTTATAGAAGAAAGTTAATGTTATGATTTCTATACTCATATCTTGCTACTCAGGTTTCTGCACACATTGGAAGTGAACAAAGGTTTTGGTAAACAGCTCGGGTGTTAATGTCACATTTATTTGCAATGTGACACCACGAAACTTCTCAAGCAGTAATATCTCCTGCCGTAGGACATGGGCACGGTGACACTTTGCTCGCGGCAAACTCAGAAACGGTAGCGTTAATACCTTTTTTTAAATGGTATCAAGCCAGTGCTGGTCTATAATCGCATCTGGTCTAAATGGTAAAGTGCCTGGTGAATGCCGACTGACTGTTCTAAATCTAAATCAAAAGACACCTACATTATTCAAATAATTCCAATCCTTCGCTACATCGTTGAACTTAGTCTGTCATCCGACTGTTGCCGAAAACTATCTCCTGGCGACGGCGAGGGGTCAACGAAAATGTTAGTCATGTTTAAAGTGTAGCTAGCATTCTTTCTTTAAAAACATATATAAAAGTAGCGAAGCTTGCTCTTGTTACGAATGGCACGAATGGGGAATGGAAATGGCACCACTCCCTCGCAGAATACCGGCGTAAAGTTGCAACGTAACGCCTCTGTGTTTCGTATGGTGAGTGTTGCCATCCGATGACCCAATGGCAGGTAAAGATGAATTCCATCTCAGCCCCCAGGGGTGACCACGCATGTGAGTGAGTCTTTGTGGAGTTCTCGTTAGTTGAACTGTGTTATGTTATAAAAAATATATATAAGAGTACGATAAAACAATGAATTCCAGCAAAATTATCTTTCCGGTCGTAAAGAAGCAAACATCGGCCATCTCTACAAAACCCGTTTACGCTGCAAGAATATTACTGAATGTTATGCGACGCTCGACGGACGCAGGTTCAGTGTATACTGGCTATATTTTCTGAGACTTAAGCAAGTAAGATTTAATATTAGGATATCGCTAAAAGAAGATCAACTGAGCTTTTCAAAGGTCTCCGTGTTGGAAAGAAGTTTAATAGGCGGGATAACTACACTTCGTGTCATCAAATTATGGAGCACGTACATTAAATTGTAAAGACAAACTGTATCAGATTGGAGACAGACTTTCTTAGTTCTAGTTCCAGGTGTAATTATGTGCAAAGGCGGTTGTGGTTACAGGATATATAACTGCCTCCGAAGCGGTGATCTCACTAGCTTCCTTGACGATTCAAAAGTGTTATGTGTAAACCTCCTTGAATAAAGCTTCTTTTGATTGATTGATTGGTTCGTTGGTTGTTTGATTAAACTTAATAATGTCCAATGTGTATGGCACCATTTAAACCCACTTAGACAAAATGTGAGAACTATTTGAAGTTCAAATATCAGAACCATATAAGGGTTACGTTCATGTTATTAAATAAGGCGACCTCCGTGTAGGCAATCAATTTAACTTTCCCTTATCTCTTTCATCTCGCAGTTCGCTGCGCTAGCAAAGTTAAATTGCCTTGTTCTGACATGAACAATCTCTCTCAGATCAAACATGTAGCGACGGAGACCAGCTACTTACACTAACTTCATTTATACAATTGTGTCGTATTATACTGGCAGGAAGATAAGCACAATGAAGCAGCTTTGAAATAGGATCAAAGTGAAAAAGGGCGAGAACACACAGGGCGAGTGATTTTAATATCACAGAGCTGAGATTATTAAATACGAGCACGCGAGGCTACGAGTGTGTCGCAGGCGAACTTAGCAACTTGCAGAGCACCAGCTGCGTGTTGCCAGCGACCGGCTGCAGTCAACTACGTCGGCTCCAGGACCCGCCACCGTATTTTTATTTAGTAGTTATGGTATTGGCGTCTATTTCTATTTACTTTTACTAAAAATATTTAAAATATTACCGACACCACAATATACAACTAGTTTTTTAGTATGTATATATAGGATCTGTTAAATAATTTGTATATACGAGAGGTGGTAAATGAAACACTGGTGGCGTATTACACACTATTACAAAACTGTTTAGTTATTTTCAAATAGCTGACAGGATCAGGGGCCGATTTTTAAAGTTAACGAAAGTTTAGTTTAGTTTATAATTAATTCAATGAGTATTCCTAGTTTTGTGACAAAATAGTTCTTAAAACCTTGTATTGTAATTCTTAATTATTTATATTTGCCATTAAAGTAATCATCGTAAGTTTTCAAACACAACAACATCACTCGACTACCTGCGTGTCATCACCAGCGGTATCTATTAATACTGTTAGTATCGTGGTGGCACGACACGTGGTGACGCTCCATAATGCCCAGAATCCCCGCACTCAGCAGTCATGATACATTTTTTTGTCGATTTTCTGTGAGCCGTTTTTCCCCGATCGAGCCAACCCAGTCATGTTGCGGCTAGAAACAAACTGCAGTGTGACTCCACCACTGTTAAATATATATAAGATAGTCCTAATGATTTCTTAAAAAATATAAAGCTGGGACTATATCAACAACAATGTCTAACAACTGTCTACACGTGCCGCGAGTATTCTTGTCACGGCTTTAACTGTAAATAAGAGGCGACTGCAAAAATTAGAAGTAGTTTATGATTTTAATTTACTGCAATACACATAGCATCACAATATATAGATAGAGATTTTTGATTAGAGTAAGTCTACATATAAGTGTGTAGATAATTGTATTTAATGATTTGAGATTTCAAAAATATATATTTTTTAAAGCATTACAATATTATAGTACAGTATATGCATTGAGCTAAGCCGTCGCCACAAACGTCTAGACTCGACTGGGAAGCTGCACGATTTGATGACAAGGAACACGTGTGAAATATTCACTTAATACTTAAATACGTAATATATAATATGTGGGAACGATAAGTAAGCCCCGGATCTTTTAAGAAACTACTGAAGAAACAAATGAACATTTGTATAACGTAACGATATAAGAGGACAACAGGATATATTAAGCTTGAGTTAAGAAACTTAACTTTAAAAATATTATATAAATGAATAATATTTATATGAAAAAATACATAAATTGAATTATTATTTTCCTTTAGCCGCCATGACTCTTGGTAGCTTAGTTTCTAAGCGAATGTTAGTTATAGTTGTAGGTTCCGTGGTGGTCTACTGCGAGCTCGGTGGTACACCAATCCAGAGAGAAGGCCTATGCCCAACAGTGGGATTTATATATATAGGCTGTTACTTTACTTCAGCTAAATCTGTAGCCCACGCTGTGCCTCGCGAGGGGCTTACCTTAGGGAAACACTACGAGCACTAAGTAAACAACGTTTGAATGTAATCACAGAAATATTCTATAGTTATTAATAAAAATACACTTGCTGACCGCTTTTAACAAGGTCAGTACCAGGCGGCAGCCGGTGGCTGGATGCAGGAGGGTCGCTTAACCGGTAGGACGGCGCCCCTCACAAGTATTTCCAAAATGTGGTGGACATAGCATTTGTAAACAGTTATCACTCTACATCCGGATAAAATATTATTACGCACAATTTAGTTTTTGTAGTTTAATATTAGTCTGTTCTTCCCTTTGTGTTATTTCATTTATGTTTCAAATATTTATCCAAATAGTTTCAGCGGATTTTATACCATAGTTAGAATAACTTTGATAATGAATTGATCCCGTTTAGTGTGGCGTGATGATAACAATAGCTTTATGGTTAGTTGGGCTTAAACGCTGCACGAGGGCTGTTTAAAAAGTTCGCGCTTAACACATAAATGAGGATGCCATCAAAATAAATGTATACGGGCCCAATAGTTCCGTCTATTAGGTACCGTGAGGAAAATTTTAATAAGTTATGTTATTTAATTATTTTTCAATAAATTTTCGTACCTAACCCAATTTAAATAACCCTCCGTCGCCTCTATATTTGGGCAAATGCTTGTGGCGCCACATTGTGTGCAGTTGATGTTATCTGCTCAACCAGAGCCAGGGCTCGCAGTCGACCAGGAAGACAACAATCAATAGGCCTTGTTAATAAAGTTACGATACTAAGATATCGAGAGTATCCTCTCGGTTTTCTTACACTGATGTGATGGAACAAGAACAACAAAATAAACAATACGAACATAATTATTGTTATTACATTTCACACACAACACATACAGTACTGGAACATTTCTTCCCTTCACTAAATGAAAAAGGGGAATAGCAACCCCTGTAAAATTGTGTACAATTCGAATTCAACCTTTGTACGAGCAACCCTTAAATAACACCAACCGACAAGGGTGGCCGGATAACAAAATAAATGTAATTTTAGGAATAAAATCTCACATCATATTATTTTGTCAGTCTCAATCATTATTAATATCTAAATACTCCTCATTCCTATACAAACTGAATAAATTTTGTACTTGGAATAAAGTTACTTGATGCAAGTAATGGGACAGACAGACCGGGCGGTAATTCTCGGGATCTGAGTTGGAGTCCCTCACCCTGCAGAGCGTCAGGCCGAAGTGTGCGATGTTTAATCTCGACTGAACTTAAAGTTTCATGTACGACGCTTATCCGAGCCGTCGGCGTGTGTACGTACAAAGCACCGAGCTAGTTCGAAACTGCTACATGGATGGGTCGGCTCGACGGAGGATGGACGGACCTTGAAGAATACCTGCGTGAATTAGGAATATAATTCTACTGCGTTTTAAGTGGTTGACCCGCTGACCCAATCACTGATAAATAGACATTCTAACTCTGTCCTCAGCGGTGACCACGTCAGCATGTGCAACGTGTATTTCAGTGCAGGATGGACGTAGATGTCATGGATCGCAGTCATCTCTTGCCATCAGGCGAGCTGTGTGCCCGTTTCCACCCCTAATATTAATTATAAAAATCTTTTATATCTTATTTGGGAAGCGAACTTTATTAATTAAAATTAATTAAAAATTTCTTGTATGTAAGTGTCTAGTGTTCCTTGTGCTGCGAATAAATATAAAAAAATATTGAACTGTATAAATATTACACTCGGGGACGGCAACAACGAACACGAATGGTTATGGACAAGCCTCAATGTCGGAGGGCGCCACGGTGACAATTGTATTCAAGTTCAACCTAACGTTGTTTTAAGAACTAAGTAATGAATTACTCAACACAGCAAGCGGCATGTGAACTTCAATTTCCAACTTAAAATGTATAAAGATGGTCGCGTAAGCTTCGCAACGAGCGTGACTGTTGCGAGGGTTGTACTTATATGACTAAATAATTTAAAAAAATCTAAGGATTGTTTCGCGACGTCATTTTTCTCACAAAGTGACAACTATACTATATTATATGAATAATTAATGTCAAGAGTGAAATATATATTATAATATATATACTTATATAATTATATATATAATTATATACTCTATAAAATCAAATGTTCAACGATTGTATTAGTTGTTATTATTCCAGCGCGGTAGTTGCCCGTGCGCCTGACGTCGGCCATGGCTCCAGTCAGTCAGATAATTGTTTTGTGTCATTGACAAGCTTCTGGACTATATAACTTCTTCCGTCTTAACATCGAGATACATACGAAACATTTTAAACGATAATAATTATAAACTGAATTGCTATTTCAGTGCATTGTTTATTTTGGCACTTTTATATTTCCTAATGTATAAATCAGTGTGCAACCTCAGCGTCGAGACCAATACGTAAACATTAGTCAGTACACGAGAGCCACTGTCATGGCGTCGGCCGCTCAGCCGCCGCAGGAACTCGCAGTTTATTTAGACGACAAACAAGTTTAGCCGTCCTGTAACCAACAGATACATTGACTGCACCAAACTCACTACGAGATGTAAAATAAAACAGTCATTTCTTTTTTTATAGCAGAAATAAATTGAAATTAAATAAAATTACAAAAAAACATACTTGCTCGTGTACATCCTGATAGCTGACGAATATTTTTACTAAATGATTTATATTAGATTGGGATATATGAAAAGAATTCCCATGACAGCAATATCTCCTCGATAAACACCCCAAAGCAAATGTTACCGCTCCTACGGACTAAGGTGGGTTCTCTAGTCACAAGTCGTAAGGTCTTCGGTTTCTTTTAGTGAATAGAAGAAACGAGGTGTTCTTGTCACCCGCCTCGCGACGTCTGGATAACCTGAACATTTTAAATTGGAGCCGATGACAACATAATAATAATTATGACTATGGGTATAGTTTTACTTTAAAAGATATTAAAAATAATTTTGTACTTACGCGCCTGTCACGCCGCGCCGACCGCCAGGGGGCCGTGCTGCCGCTCCTGGCTCACGAAGGTTGCGAGAGCGGCGCAACGTAACACCATGTGTAGCTTTCACGTTACTGTGGATGACCAAGTCATGCCAACTACGCCTCTCCGGAACCTTGCGCAAACATCCGCGGCCTCACCTGCACCGTCCTCTTCTTCATTCACCTCTCCAAGCAAGGCACACCAAAACACGAGAGCGCCTTCCTACACAGTCTCTCTATGTAAATGGAAACGGACAACCACCCAGAGATCTTGAGGGCCAACTATCCTATTCCTATCCACGACTCCCCCACAGACTATAATTCGTTCGCAGAGGACAGGAAGAGAAGGATTATTTTACAGGAAGGTTAATTTAACAAAGCACAAAGCATTTTTTTTGCTAACAAGGCCTATGCGATAGATAAAATTATCTAAATTATATATATATAATGTTTCGTTCTATTATTGTAGGTGAATAAAACCATGTGTTGCTCTGTAATCAAAGAAACGACATTTAACGTTTATTATTCACAATCTCAATCTTTTCTTCAATATTTTTAACACTTGAACACAATAATAAATTACACTCTTATATCTTTCAAACCTCTCAGACAAAGACAGCCCCGCTTTACCAACGTAGTAGATTGCATCCCTTATAAGTCACAGCCGAGTCCATCTGTCGACCGAGCCCGACTCCACACTTCTTTACCAACGGAGTGAGTCACAGCTAAATTCAAATTAAAGAAATGTTCTATAATAACTATTTCTTTATATCTCCCCTACAAGGGAAGAAAATTGTCATGAAAATATATAACTATTTCTTTATATATATAGTTATCAAAATTTTCTTAGTACTACATACCAGGCTATGTCACGAAATATCAAAAAATTTTTTTTACTATATGATTTTATTTTCATATTCCATTCTGGTCCGAATCTCCTTTTATGTGAGTTCTTAGCTGCTAAGGTTTCTTAATGTTTACCAGGCAAATGTTTCACAAGTTTACAATTTAACGCGATGTCCCGCTGGTAAAGTTTATGTTCCGCAGTGATGTTTAACGCGATGTACCGCTGGTAAAGCTTATGTTCCGCAGTGATATTTAACGCGATGTCCCGCTAGTAAAGCTTATGTGTTCAGTGATATTTAACGCGATTTCTCGCTGGTAAAGCTTATGTTCCGCACTGATATTTTACATGCAACTAGAATTATAATCTTATTAACATCACTACAATATCGCGTTAAAAACGGACCACTGGACGCAAACAGGTTAATTAAAACGACCCTGAGAACTACGTTTAATACGCGTTCATAAAGTTTGAAGTGAGCGATATAGTGCCACTGTGAAAAATGATACTTATTCTTTGTTTTATTAAGTAAAGGTGACAAACGAGCACACACTTCTTTTATTTATAAAATTAAAGCTAACAAAACTTGATTACAGTGTCGAGCCAATTTGAAACTTGCAGAATGATGATACTATACTGAGAGAGAGAGAGACTTTGAAATGTAAATACTCGCGCCCCTTGCACGCCGCTTGTATTCTTAACATTTCAATGTTATTCTGCAACAAGACCCCACACACGTATCTAAGGAGGTACATTTTACAATTCTAAGCGGAAACAACAAAAATGTACACACCTTACAGCAAGAAACTTCCATCAGTTTGTAACCATTTCACGTATTATTTCAGTGTGATTTTTATTAAATAATGGGACGTTAAATAAAACAGATTTGCGGTGATTACATTGCACAAAGTAGGTACCAGTCAGTGCATTTTACGAAGCTTTAAAAGGCCAGGCATGAGCTGAATATTTGTGTAACTATCGAGACCAACGATTTCCTCTGTCGAGGGTCATGGAAGATGGGACCAAGCCTGTGCTCCTAGGACCAGATGCGCTGTGACCTGAGAGCCTGATAGGAAACAAAAACTATATTCGAGTGAAATGGTTGGGTGGTGGTGCCGCTTATTTAAACAAGACCTGAAGCCAGGTGCATACCATCAATACGCGATATATGCCTTTAATCAGTTGCTGCGACTTAAAGTGATCGATCAAAACACTTGGTGACCTGACAAGCTGGTGGAAGAAACGTGCTTTAGAGATGAAATAAAATTTATAATGGAAATATAGAAATATCGCATCAAGCGAAATGGAAAGTGTACGCTCGAAGCTCTAAAGAAGCCTCACATCTTGCTAATAAAGTTCAACGTCATCTTCCTGCAACTACGGTGGATGACCTGCGGAGACACAATCCTTAAGCTTCGTGTCAGTAGGAGTAAAGATATCCGGCAAGCTAAATATTATATTACTCACCGTACTGCCTAGTGCAGCTTCCTTCCTGCACCATCGGACCCTTAGCGTTGAAAACGACGCCAAACTCTCATTGGAAAGTTGCCAGCGTCAATATTCGTGTTTATAAATGTTCGTTCAATTAGCGTGCTACACCCGCCCACTCAGGGTACGTGCCAACCTTCACAAGGTGTCAGTCGGCGTCTGGGGCCAGAGTGTCTAGTGTTGGAACCCAGTTACTGATAGTGAGGTACCAACTCCGTCCCCAAGCGCGATGTGAAAATTAGGACGGATGTATTTAAGAACTACAGTCATTACTTGCCATCAACTGAACTATGTCTTCTTTTGTCACCCTTAATTCTATAAAAAAAACTATGTCACTGTAATAACATAGGCTTGATAAATTCAAAGCATAAAGGCTTGATGAAGGAAATATTAAATTCTCAACAAGCGCTTCATGGTGAGCTTCCTTAAGCCATGCTAATACACCGAGCCGCTCCGGCGACGTCCAGACAGAATTCGTTATATAAATATAATATCTAACCTTTTTTTTACATGGGGAAATGCCTACGCATACCCACCCCTGCGGGGGCAAGGGTGGGTATGCGTATGGTCCGACCCCCAGAGAACATGGGGGCCAGGAAAGCCCCAGCCCCCTGCGACGGATCTGGTGATAGGCTCCGCCGCCGACCAATGTTCGGCCGCGGAGGACAGGGAGAGTGGCGGGAACAACCAACACTCCACTGAACCCGCGGCCCCACCACGGCCGCATCAGCGGTGCGACCCCCGCGTCGCGGAGGATAGGGAGAAACACTACCCTCCCTCCGCGACTCCGTCTCGGATGCGGAGGATGGGGGCGACGATGCGCGGTACCGGTCTTGACAGTCCCCGCACCGCCACCCCATTCCCCCGACCCCGCCTCGGCCGCGGATGGTGCGTAGGATGGCCTCGCTCCGTCCATCCGCTCCCCGCAGCCCACCGACACGCATCCGGGCGAGCTCAGCTCTAACTCGCCCGGAGCGGCCTCCTCGGGCCGGCCTTAGAGCGCCGGCCGATTGGGTTCCTCTTAGCTACACCGTGGCTAACTCCAAACCACGGTTACTAAGCCCCCCGCTACGATAAAGCGAGAACCATTCGGGGGGGAACCTTTTTTTTTTTTTTTATATGGGGAAATGCCTACGCATACCCACCCCTGCGGGGGCAAGGATGGGTTATGTCGAACTCGCACCGACTAAAACCCCATGGTGTTCCACCGTCATCGCGTATGGCAAGGTCTCGGGAACGCTTTCGCACACATCCGCGAGCCCCCCTGCGCCGGCCGACCAGACGGCCCCTTCTCCGGGGGAAGACATCTCTCGCTCCACCCTTCCAGTCAAGGCACGCCGGAACACGGACGCGCCTTCCGACTATGCCTCCTCTGTAGGTGGGAAGCGGACTCCCCCGAGTCCGCTCCCCAGAGGCCATGGGGGCCAGGAAAGCCCCAGCCCCCTGCAGCTGCAGATCTGGTCTGCGGCTCCACCGCCGACCGATGTTCGGCCGCGGAGGACAGGGAGAGCGGGAACGAAACACCGACACTCCTCTTCCCCCGCGGCCCCACCGCAGCCAAGCGGTGCGACCTCCGCTTGAGTCGCGGAGGATAGGGAGAGCGGCAACGCAACACCGACACTCCTCTCCCTCCGCGACTCCGTCTCAGCTACTGAGGGCGGGGAAGGCGGCGGGAGAGGAGTGTCAGACTCACCTACTCAGATGCACGAGTCGGGTGGTTCCCTGCTGCGCGGCAGCTTGTGGAACCATAGCGCCTCGGTCTTGTGAGGCGCTACCTCCAGTCCCAACTCGTGGACTTTGGCGACGACAATTTCCGCCCCAAGCTCGGCGAGCTCCGTGGTTCTCTCGAAGGAGTCCCCGCTGGCGACCACCAACGTGTCGTCAGCGTAACAGACGACATATACGCCAGCGGGGAGCTCGACTCAACACTGGATCTCCCTCCGGATCCTCGTACCGTCTCGGTCCACGTACAAGATGTACCTGTCGCGCAAGTAGTCCGCGATCACACCGTGCAGGTAGGGGGGAACACCATGGTGTACAAGTCCCCTCCTTATCGCGTCCCAGGACAGGGAGTTAAAGGCGTTGACGATATTTAGACTTATCGCCAACACCACGCCGCCCCGAGACACCACTTGCTCCGACAGGGACCGGACGCGCATAACTGCGTCGATGGTGGAACGTTCCCGTCGGAAACCGAACTGGTTTTCGGCGAGATCGGGACCGACACGCCACAGATGCCCGTTGAGGTGGGTGGCAAGAATTCTCTCGAATAACTTGCCTGCCTCGTCCAACAGGCATATGGGACGGTACGCAGGGAGAGAATCGGTGACTCTGTCTGCCTTCTTCAAGAGGACCAGTCGGGCCTCCTTCCAGGCCCTAGGGAACGAGGAGTTACGGAGGCAGCTGGTGAACAGCTGCCTCAGCCTGTTCCCGAGGGTAGCCAGACTCAACACCCAGACCCAGCCGGGAATTCCGTCAGGTCTCGGTGCGGTGTTCGGGCCTCTCAAGCGGCCCACGGCTCGGTCCAGCTCCTGTGTGGTCACCCCCATTTCGTCCCTCCAATGACACGAAGATTGGGGGTAGACTGAGGGACTTGACCGACCCTCCAGAAAGAGCGAGCTAATCACTCTACCGCAGAGGGCCGGATCGAGAGTTTCCGTCACCGGGGTCGTCCAAGGACGGAGCTTTCCTAGCACCATCCTGTACGGACGCCCCCACGGATGCTCGTTGAGTCCCTCCAGGAGCTCTCTCCAGGACCGAGACCTGGCGTTGCAGATAGCTGCCTGTAACGCCTTCGTGGCCGCTCGATACACCTCGTAGAGTCTGGCTATCTCCTCACTCGGAGCTCGCCTTCGCCTCCTTCGGGCTCTGGTGTACTGGCGGCGGCTCCGCAAGCAGATCACTCGCAGCTCCGCGATCTCTGCCGACCACCAGTACACCGCCCCGCGCTTGGGGCGACCGGTCCGGGGCATCGACGCGTCACAAATACGCGTCATCGTGTTCCGGAACCAGTTCGCTTCCACTTCCGGATCGGACGAACCTCTTCGGCGCTTTCTGGCCATATTGCAACGTTGGCGGCGGCCCCGAGCAAGTCTCGGTCTAGCCGCTTGAGACACCAACGTCGCGTATGACTGCCTTCTCGGCGGCTGGAGGCATAGTCGGGACGGCGGATTGCAAGATCGAAAATAATGTGGCGGTAGTCGGATAATGTGATCACCTCCTCTGCAACCCGCCAACCCGACAACATGCGCATCGCAGTGGGAGTCGCCCATGTAAGATCTACGACCGACTCCCCCTGGCACCGCACGCACGTGCTTACGGACCCCCGATTTGCCAATCGGAGGTCCAATCCAGCCGCCCATTCCATCACCGTCTCTCCCTTCGGACTGTCGCTGGGATTCCCCCACGCCCTGGAGTGGGCGTTGAAGTCTCCCAGGACAATCGACAGACGAGGGAGGCACCTGCGAACGCAGAGTGCCACCTCGTCCAGGTACACCTCGTAGTCGGCGAGTGACCTCGCGGGAGAGACGTAGCAGCAAACTATGGCCAGGGTGCCCCATTGCACTGCAACGAAGCCCTGACCCCTTCCCAATAGGGAACAGGATGGGACACCCCCTCCACCCCCCCAGTAGATCGCCACGGAACCCAGCTCATCACCGAACCAGCGAGGGTGGTCCGGCACGGCATAGGGCTCCGCCACTACGCCCAGAGCAACCCGGCACTCCGCAATGGTCTGCATGAATAAATGCTGAGCATTGCGGCAGTGGTTCAGGTTCCTCTGAAGGACCTTGAGGGGTGCGAATAGGCCTACGTGACCTCCATTCCCGAGTTGTGCTCGGGGTTGCGGCTGGTGCCGCCGGGACTGCCACGCTTGTGGAGGTAGGAGGACTCTCCTTGTCCTTCCTACCTCTCTTCTGTGGTGGGGCGCACCTCTTACCAAGATGATGGTTAGAGGGCAGCCCCAGGTCCGAGCACAGTGGACAAGTGGTTAAGTGCAGGCGCCCTGCACTCCTTGGCCCTGTGCCCGGTCTCCCCACAAGCGCAGCAACGCGTGCTCCGATTTACCTGGTTAGGGCACCTACTGCCCACGTGTCCCTTTTCCAGGCTCCGGAAGCAATGCATGGGCCTGGGTTCCAATAGCTCTACCCGAGCAGATCCCCAGCCCACGCATACACGTCCGGCGGTATACTTGGGCGCGCAAAGCGTCCACGCCTGTCCCGTGCCGACTACTGGTCCCGCAGATGATGCTCTTCCCTCCTGGCTCTGGTCCCTTGATGTTAAGGGACCGTCGACTGCTATTACAGACTCAGCGCTATTCGCTAAGTCTCCTTCTCTCTCTTGGTTTTTTGATAATTCCATAATTATTCCCACGAGTTAGGACGAAATAAAATGTCGGTCTCCGGGTGACGCCTATTCCAGAGACAAGGCTACATACTATATATATATGTATATATATATATATATATATATATATATATATATATATATATGTATACCTACGGCACATATCCTATTATGTACCAACTGACGCCTATTCACCGATAATATAATTTACTCGAAAAATGTAGATAATAACACAAGGTCAGTTGATACGTTTTCGCCGTGGTGGGTTCTTGTTGTTTCAGGTTCAAACGAAATTGAATAAAATTTTGCGTCAGATGCCTTTCTTATTTTATGAACAAAAACAACGTGACAGCTATTATTAGATTTCCTCTTTTATTTCACATAATTCTGTAACAGTTTCAGTCCTATTTTGTTTTAAAGTATTTATAACCTTTATCCGTTGCTCTCTGTTTTGTTTCGTAAGTGATGACGTCATACGAAACCAATGACGTGCACGCGGCTATTCGCAGCCAGCAGACCCGCTGAGCGGTGCGTGCGCGGCTGGCGCCACTGTGCGCTTTACGCGAAATTTTCTGCCTCGCACAAAACTATTCTGTGGAATCACAGTTGACTCTGCTCGTTTCCACGCGTCTCTTTGTTGACACCCACTTCACATCTTCTGGTTAGGAAACACCCCACGCTGTTTTGCTAATCGCAGTGTAGAAATTACCTTCTCTGATAGACATAGATAGATATTCGGCTCATACACATCTACTCGTGTCTCGTGGCAAACGTGGCGATGTGTGCAAATATAATATTTATATAGTTTGTCAGACTCATGACCTAGGTTTAGGTTTGCGTCTCCGCATACCAAAACACATTGTCTGCTCTACGTACATCTTGGAGGGATCTCATGTTCGTCTCGTCTCGTAAGTCTGCCAGAGTCGTTAGTTTCGTTGTTGTTTGCAGTTTGTGCTGAGCTAGTAACGTGCTGCACTAGGCCCAATAGTGTAAACTTCATGAACACGTCCGCCCCCATTAAGTTTATAGCGTGACCAAACTGTACGTGGCCTATACATATACTTACTGCTCAATAAACACTATCATAGCATATCATATCAATCATAAAAACTGTCAGCTATATTTCTTTGCACGTCACATGCACGGACTGACAACTCAATGTATTCGTGTCCTTATCGTCGTGATATAATAACCTCCTTACTAGTCAGAGTAGTTTTAACCGTGGAAGAGCCACGGTGCAGTTGGTTTCTAGCTACGGCATGTATCGGTGACCTCCAGTGGAGAACTACCGCGTTCGCAGTGAACACCAACGTAAACGTTGCTCCGGAGACCCGGTGGCTACCGGTAACGAGGATTACATATGAGGTCAAAACTGACAACGCATATGTATTTGGAGTCTTTGCAACTGTACTCTGTAGAACTAAGTAAACTGCGGTGAACTTTGTGCTCGTTCTCGCCTAACATTGTTACAAAATCCTTGAATGAGCAATAAACTTGTTCCATTTTTCTGTAAACGTTTCAAAAAAATTAAAATCATATCATATTTTGCACGGAACCCAAAATTTAAATTACGTAATATAAAGGTCAACAAATATTTTAACATCAAGTTTTGTCAGAGTTTGGCAGTTTTGGCTACCATTCATTGCCTTTGGAATTACAAACACACAAGGCTGCCTCGTGCTGGCCACTTCACTAAACATACGTTTAAGAAGCGAATGACACTTGCTTTCTTTTCATTTAGTGGAACTTAGATCGATACGGAACCTTTTTGTTTGAGCCAATGAGCAAAGATGTAATTCATATACATCGTTCAACTGCTATCCTTCGAGGGGTCCTCCTGCAGTTGAGCTACACCAATCATCCTGCATCTAGCAACAAATAGTACTGTGAACGCAGTGTTCCCTTCACTGCCTACACAGCGTGCTGAGGTCCATGCACCTATCACACCAACACAACGTGCTTAAGGTCCATGCACCTATCACACCAACACCATTCAACTCGCACCTCCACCATTCAACCGGTGGAAGAACATAATCCAACAAATTAAAAAAAAAATGTTTTAATCGACTAAAAACATTTTTTTAAAACACAAATGTAAACAATAAATTTAAGAGTACATAGTAATAGTGTCATGATATTTTCTGCCGGCTGTGGACCCAGGACGAAACCAGGACTGGTATGGCATCGCGTCACGTGAACAGAGAATAATTCATTGTAACTTAAAAGGTACAAAGGTACCGCAATTTGCTAAAGTTTGGATATATATATATGTAGGAATGGTAAGGTGTATGAGTGGATAGGAACGTAAGCAGGCGGATGTGTGAGAGGGACGAAGAATGAAGGTGTGAGACAGATTACGGAGCAAAAGCTGACAGAGGTGTAGTGCGTGAAAATAATTAAAAATTTGGAAAAAGAAGCAGAAATATAAGTTTATCAGTTTATTACGACAGACGTTATCACTTCGTCCATGTCCCGCGTCTATATATATTATTAGATATTGTAAACTTCCGCACGATGCTTTTCTTAACCGTCGACACGTAATAAATCAGCACTTAACGTTGTAATAAGCAATTTCATTTGTCCCGATCCGGGGATCGAACTCGGTTTACATTTGCACAGTGAATTACAAGCGCGCACATAAACACTGAATAGCTATTACTGAATTGCAGTGGAACCCATCCATAGCGCTACCTCCGCGCCTGGCGGTGGCAGCTGCGGGACACGCAATCCTGATTCCGAAAATGTTGAATATTCCCATGTGTCCAGCTGTGACCGCGACGATACACTCCAATTGTTAGTGTTACTACACGACGACACGATCGCAGCGTTCGGAGTGCACACACATACGGACGCACTCGCTCGTTGACACCTTCCTTAACTTTTATACCGCCTACGCAAAGACGTCATAATTAATAAATCAAGAAAAATGATAGTGTAGGGCTTGCACAAGTGCTTACCAACCGCACTAGCACTGTCGTGGTCGTGTCTCACTTAATTCTCCTTGTCGTACGGAGGGTGCAATGACCTTGCTTCTTGTTCTACGAAACACAAATACAACGTAAGATGATACCTACTCGCTTTATTACAATCGTCAGCACTGCAGCCAACGTCGCGTGCCCTCTACACGCTCGTGTTTATAAAGAGTTGCTCAGAGCGAGGGAGCTCCACCGCGCCTGGCCCCACTCGCACCGACTCCGCGGGATCAGCCACTAATCTCTTGCCGACTAATTGTTCCGAACCGCTTGACCCGTGTCCCGTGTAACTGAATACCAAATAAATTGGTGTAACATGATTAATAACGTTTACACATTCGTGTTATTGAAGTAACACGAATGTCTACCCGTTGGTCTAAAGTGGTCATGGGTTGAACATATTAAACAATCATATTAATATAATATAATACATAAATTATTATAACACATGTTTATGTAGACAAATACGTGATTAACAAATATCATTAGGACTAATATGTAACTCTCTCTGTCACTGTCTCGCTCGCACGCTATTGAAATACCCAATCCTAACTATAAAAGCTATAACTATCCAATCGCCGGACTATAGCTGCATGTACACAGTTCACTGTCAGCAACACCGATGTGATAACTGCACTTGTTACCTCATTATACCTCGTATGTGTCGTATATTAATAGAGGATACTATTAATATATATTTTATTATTTTATTATTTTACAAAATCCACATCACAACTCTTAAATATATTACGATTCATCGTTATGTGTAAATCTTACAGACAACAAACTGATTTACATTATTTAAACAGGCAGCAGAATAAGAGCAAACAACTGTTAACATTTAAAATAAAGTGAAATTTGTGAAACTAAATCAGTAGATATAAACGTAATATAGTAGCATACGACACTTACTGGTATTGGTGTTACACAGTAGCGCGGAGCAGGTCCTGCCGCTGCCGGCTGAACCTGGACTACAATATAAACTGCAATCATTTTTTTGGAGAGCCATTATAAGTGAACTTGAGCAATGGTGTAACTTGACTAAGTGTAATTAAATAATTCATCTTAGGTTATTACTTACATACGGCATTTTTTTTTATTTTTGCAAACCCGTGCTAGGCCATAATCCCACATGGTGTGAGACGTCGACGGTGGCACGCACCAGCTCAGCAGATGTCTGTTCACTCTGCTCTTGAAACACCCTCGTTATACTCGGACCTACAATTGCCAATCCTTCGCTGTTCGCATTTAAAAAGAAGGAGCAAATCGTTTCGTCCGAATGCGAGGAATATCCTCAACGAAAGCAAGGCACCAACCGAGCGTCTTGTTTCCGCTGGTGAAAAGGGTATGGCAGGATGATGTCATGTAACTCCTCCATACGTTCTCCACAAAGTATATCCAGGTAGAACAGAATACCTTGCACGTGTGGTCCAGGCTAAACAAATTTTAAACAAATATCATATGAAACTTGTAACTGAATATTTGGTATGTTACAAGTCCATGTTGTAATCGTGTGCGCAGTCGATCTATAATAACAATAAACGTGTGAGGAGTCGATCTATACTAAAAAAACATGTGCGGAGTCGATCTATAATAACAATAAACATGTGCGGAGTCGATCTATAATAAAAATAAACATGTGCGGAGTCGATCTATAATATAAATAAACATGTGCGGAGTCGATCTATAATAAAAATAAACATGTGCGGAGTCGATCTATAATAAAAATAAACATGTGCGGAGTCGATCTATAATATAAATAAACATGTGCGGAGTCGATCTATAATAAAAATAAACATGTGCGGAGTCGATCTATAATATAAATAAACATGTGCGGAGTCGATTTATAATAACAATAAACATGTGCGGAGTCGATCTATAATAAAAATAAACATGTGCGGAGTCGATCTATAATAAAAATAAACGTGTGCGGAGTCGGTCTATAATAAAAATAAACGTGTGCGGAGTCGACTCTATAATAAAATAAGCGTGTGCGGAGTCGATCTATAATAAAATAAACGTGCGGAGTCGATCTATAATAAAATAAACGTGTTCGGAGTCGATCTATAATAAAAATAAACGTGCGGAGTCGGTCTATAATAAAATAAACGTGTGCGGAGTCGATCTATAATAAAAATAAACGTGTTCGAGTCGATCTATAATAAAATAAACGTGTGCGGAGTCGATTTATAATAACAATAAACATGTGCGGAGTCGATCTATAATAACAATAAACGTGTGAGGAGTCGATCTATACTAAAAACATGTGCGCAGTCGATCTATAATAACAATAAACGTGTGAGGAGTCGATCTATACTAAAAAAACATGTGCGGAGTCGATCTATAATAAAATAAACATGTGCGGAGTCGATCTATAATAAAAATAAACATGTGCGGAGTCGATCTATAATAAAATAAACATGTGCGGAGTCGATCTATAATATAAATAAACATGTGCGGAGTCGATCTATAATATAAATAAACATGTGCGGAGTCGATCTATAATAAAAATAAACATGTGCGGAGTCGATCTATAATATAAATAAACATGTGCGGAGTCGATTTATAATAACAATAAACATGTGCGGAGTCGATCTATAATAAAAATAAACATGTGCGGAGTCGATCTATAATAAAAATAAACGTGTGCGGAGTCGGTCTATAATAAAAATAAACGTGTGCGGAGTCGACTCTATAATAAAAATAAGCGTGTGCGGAGTCGATCTATAATAAAAATAAACGTGTGTGGAGTCGATCTATAATAAAAATAAACGTGTTCGGAGTCGATCTATAATAAAAATAAACGTGTGCGGAGTCGGTCTATAATAAAAATAAACGTGTGCGGAGTCGATCTATAATAAAAATAAACGTGTGCGGAGTCGGTCTATAATAAAAATAAACGTGTGCGGAGTCGATCTATAATAAAAATAAACGTGTTCGGAGTCGATCTATGATAAAAATAAACGTGTGCGGAGTCAATCTATAATAAAAATAAACGTGTGCGCAGTCGATCTATAATAAAAATAAAATAACAGTTTCCCACTGCCAAAGTGAATATATGTATGTATGTATTCTTTAATAATGATTAGGTTACTTAGACATAAAGTATAAGTTTTAACCATTATAGTGGTAATACCGGCGTCCCTCTCGTCTTTGCGCGCTGGAGTCGCGACGAGCTAGGACCACTCGACAAACAATCACCTGACCTAGTGTGTACACGTGCCCAAGCGACCTCCGTGCTCTTACTTTCATTCAACGGTTTCCTTTTTTTATTGTATTTAGGGTGACAAACGCGCACACAGTTCTGGTCTCCTGCACTCACCAAATGGAACACAGTAGTGTGATGCTGGGATTCTGTGAGGGCCTGCTCCTCCACGGTCGAGCCGACACGTCTTACTTCAGCTGGAAACAATCTGCAGTAGACTCGACCACTGTTGTTATATATAACCAAATAATTGTTCTTTTATATGTCTGTGGTAGTTTTTCTTTTCCTTGCATGAACTCCCTGACCTTCGATACAAAGTCACTGAATTTAATAATTGTGTATACATAAACTAATGAGTGTGGACGCGCGTGCAGGAAATTGACACGTTGGGCAGTTTATGTTAAAAGTCCGTCTGAATGAGTCATTAGGTCCGAATAACAAAGCAATACGGAGATAGCATCTCCTCACGCCACCTCGCCGCTTGCTGCGCGAACCTCGTCGCTAGCGCTTTGTATTAAGAGTGACAATGGCAGGTCGCATTCCCCTTATCGGGCAGTAATCGTATTTAGTGCTAATTATGTTTAATTTGATAAATGTTCCGTCGACGGCGCGCGTTAGCACTGCCGATATACAGCTTTGTAATTTGATGATATGAACATAATTGAGAGAATACGAAATGGTATAAACATCTTACTTATATGAAAGAGGGAGCAAAAAAGAAAATCTGATTTTGGAGGTTGGTTTTGAGGATAAATTGTGGGTATTTTTAAAAAAGTACTTAGTATTTCTTAGAATCATAAACTATTATTATATATAATTGATCCCAATTTATAATTTATGGCTTTATTGTTGACGACAAAGTATTTATAATTTCTCATTCAAATCCTTCTCAACAAATTGCCTTCAACCTCGGCCCTCTAACGAGCGGTCCAACCTTCAGTACACTCGCACAGCGCGCCTCGGGACGCAACACTCACGAAGTGTGCTAACTCATGAAATAAGTTAAAGTATTTTTTTGCCAAACTTTTTTATTTCTGTTATTCAAAGTTATCGCCCAAGTAATCGTATGCATGTAGCTTATTGATGCCCTTCTTGTCAAAATCGGCTGGACTGGAGGCATAAAATTCTTCAAAGGCATTTTGTACTGCCTCTCGGGAATTGGATTTTGATCCCGCTAAAAAGTTGTCCAAATTTTGGAAAAAGTAATAGTCGGTGGGTGCAAGGTCTGGGGAGTACGGTGGATGCGGGAGAACTTCCAAGCCCAACTCTTGCAGCTTGGAGACTGTCTATTGTGCAGTATGGGGTCGCGCGTTGTCGTATAGGAGCAGCAGGGACGACCGATTGACTAAAGCTGGTTGTAGATGTGCGAGTTCTCCATCATTGTCTTCAGTTCCTCACAGTCACAGTACACGTCTGCAGTAATGCTCATGCCGTTTGGTAAAAAGAACTTGCTGAGCGCTTTCAATTGTCGAACAGAATCCACTTTTCGTCGCACGTAACCACTCGGTTCAAAGTTCTTTCATTTCTGTGCCTGAAGAGCAGCGCGAGGCAGTACCAATAACGGGTTGTGCGTTCGTTTGTAAAGTTCTCTCCGTAAACGTTGTTGATGTAACATGGCGTTTGTGCCGCGTTGATGCCACGACGGAAATCATATTCCATAATTACATGAATTTTTAAAGTACCCATTATGACGAAAAATGTTCAAACGTAATGAAAATACAAAGCTAATCAATAAACAAAAGACTGACTTTGTAAAAAGAATGTAATGTTTTTAAAACAAAATTAATTTGGATTTAGAATTCACAGCCAATCAAATCTTTTTTTGGTTTGAAATGGCCAATACTGAAGGACAGCAAGTTCCTAGACCTAATAATTAGATATTACTTACATTTCATATTTCATGAGCAACACTATATAAGAAATATTTTAATTCAAGGCAATACGATAAATAAATTCAAGGTAAAATTTCGCAGCCCTATAATTGGAACATTGTACAAACATATTAAAAATGTTGCTGTGTGACTGACAGTGCGATTAATTCATTTATGTGACAGCTGGCACCAGCAACTATTTCGCGCGCAAAATAAAAAAACAAAATGACGATACTAATGCGGCACTTGTCCATTGAAAGTCGAACATACAATTTGTAACACGTACATCTGTGCTAAACAAATTATAAAATAGGTAATAAATATAAAAGTAAAACCTAACATTGTAAAAACAAGTATTATTCTTTATATTTGACTCAAATATAAACCTGCTCCTATATGATCCAAATATTGATTATTTACTGCTTTACCGTATCAAGTATTATAAATGAATCAACCCAAAGGCAGATCCTGGTTTTTCTACTTTTAATGAATGCAACAAATCTTAACCAAATCTTAAATGAAACGTCGAGAGCCATTAACGTATTGCCGAGCTCGTGTTGTGGTTTCAATATGAACGGACTGTGTCGTCGCCAAAATGTGAACGAGCTGCGCTTTTATCCTCTTATGTCTAAAAACTGTGGTTACAACTAACGCTTTCGCATGTAATAACAAACTTAAGAGAAACTTTAAGTGAAGGAATCATTTCATTTTGACTTAGGTAATGAGAGTTATACAGTCATTGTGGTTATCTTTCACGGGTTGAACGAGATCTCCGTAACGAACCAATATTTATTAAAAACAGATGAAGCTTTTCTTCTCGAGCCTTAGTTTAATAAAGTGATCAACATTACACAGCGTTGTGTTTTCAATCTCAGTGCCAATGAATGGTAGCGAACTGCTGTCCAATATGTAAGAGCTCCCTTTAGTCCCAACGGAAAGGCTCGTTTCTGTAGAATTCTCTCGGGGCGCAGCTTTACATATACTGGTCATTCTCTCTAACCACAGCAAGGATTTAAAAGATTGTTAAGTTTGGAAGACAATGGAACCGATTGGCGGTTTGACCTGGAACTAGTTTCGATTGAAGGAAGATTTTTCAATTTGTATTATTCAGGGGATTTAAAAACACTCTTTCGAAACCTAAAGTTACTTTTTTTCCAGTTAAACCGAATGAAAATGTTTTTATTAGGTTTCTTTAAAACCAGTTCAGATACGCAAACATTTATGTGGTTACACTATACTCCTATAGTCTGGTTTCGTGCCTACATAGGTCACAGCAACAGACCTGGATTGCCGGACTGAGTATGGTGTCTTCCTGGTCGTCTTCCTGCGATTCATTACCAGAAGACATCTTTTGTTAGCGACGTAAACTTCACGCAAACATAAAGCCACTCACTCCCCTTCCCCGGTCCGATGCAATACGATCTCCTTTCCTAGCACGTGCACTCAATTCGAAGGAATATTCAGATGCAATGTTGAAGACACGGGCACACTTACACCGCATCTCCGACCTAACAGCCCAACACTGGTCACGCAGCAGACAACATAAACAACTATTAGGTATAACAGGTATTAACATTATACCTATGAAATTGCCGTTCTTCAGTATTGGCCATTTCAAACCAAAAAAAAGTTTTGATTGGCTGTGAATTCTAAATACAAATTAATTTTGTTTTAAAAACATGACATTCTTTTTACAAAGTCAGACTTTTGTTCATTGATTAGCTTTGTACTTTCATTACGTTTGAACATTTTTCGTCATAATGGATACTATAAAAATTCGCGTATCAAATCGTCGTGGCATCAACGCGGCACAAACGGCACTTAACATCAACAACGTTTACGGAGAGAACTTTACAAACGAACGCATAACCCGTTATTGGTTTGCCCGGTTCCGTTCTGGAAATTTTGATTTGAAAATTAACCTCGTGGTCGTCCAGACACTTTGGTCAACAATGATGAATTAAAGGAGATTGTGGAAGCTGATGATACTCAATCTACAACAGACCTAGCAGCAGCTTTAGTTGAACACCAAAACAATATCGGTCCATTTGCGACAAATTGGCAAGGCAAAAGCTTGATAGATGGGTACCGCACGAACTTAACGATCGCCAGCGCAACGTACGTGTTGAGACCTGCCTCGCGCTGCTCAACAGGCACAGAAATGAAAGAATTTTGAACCGAATTGTTACGTGCGACGAAAAGTGGATTCTGTTCGACAATCGAAAGCGTTCAGCAAGTTGGTTAGCTCCTGGTTCAGCACGAAAGCAATGCCCTAAACGTAAAATGACATGTGTAGAAAGTTGATGGTCACTGTTTGGTGGTTTAGTGCCGGCGTGATTCATCACGACAACGCATGCGCATCTAGAGTTTTAGTGGAGAGGATCAGTCATGGGTCGCTGGTATCACTTACCATCACGACAACGCATGCGCATCTAGAGTTTTAGTGGAGAGGATCAGTCATGGGTCGCTGGTATCACTTACCATCACGACAACGCATGCGCATCTAGAGTTTTAGTGGAAGAGGATCAGTCATGGTCGCTGGTATCACTTACCATCACGACAACGCATGCGCATCTAGAGTTTTAGTGGAGAGGATCAGTCATGGTCGCTGGTATCACTTACCATCACGACAACGCATGCGCATCTAGAGTTTTAGTGGAGGATCAGTCATGGGTCGCTGGTATCACTTACCATCACGACAACGCATGCATCTAGAGTTTTAGTGGAGAGGATCAGTCATGGGTCGCTGGTATCACTTACCATCACGACAACGCATGCGCATCTAGAGTTTTAGTGGAGAGGATCAGTCATGGTCGCTGGTATCACTTACCATCACGACAACGCATGCGCATCTAGAGTTTTAGTGGAGAGGATCAGTCATGGGTCGCTGGTATCACTTACCATCACGACAACGCATGCGCATCTAGAGTTTTAGTGGAGAGGATCAGTCATGGGTCGCTGGTATCACTTACCATCACGACAACGCATGCGCATCTAGAGTTTTAGTGGAGAGGATCAGTCATGGGTCGCTGGTATCACTTACCATCACGACAACGCATGCGCATCTAGAGTTTTAGTGGAGAGGATCAGTCATGGGTCGCTGGTATCACTTACCATCAGGGGAATTGTGTGCTCATTTGTCACCCTAATATTATATAAAGTATAAAATCATATATCGTTGTTTGTGAAACTCAATTCTAATGTATAAAAGATTTAACAAAACTTATCCCTCCGTGTAATTGAAAACGTGCTCTCCGCCGGTGCCAGAGTTTCAACAAAAGTTTATTTGGTATTTGTCTTCTGTTTAAAGTCTCAATGTTTTATTCCTTATCATATAGTCGAATGACGCGGCGTTAACTAAATTAAAAGTAAACAATAAGTACATGTTGCACAGCTATTTGCATGTCAACCTGCGAGGGAGAACTGACCCTGAGACAACTTTAGAGCCTATATCATATATCATGTATTATAAATCCGCGAATGGTTTTAGGGAAAAGCGTGAGCACTCACGCATCGTCCCTACTCCAATCAGATGTAGGCAAGTTACCCACGGGGGACAAAATAAAGCAGTAAAATAAGATTAAAAGAAACGATTATAAATTTATTTCATCATATCTATCATCAGATATAATTAAATTTTCCTGATCAGATCACTAATCATCCCTGTTTCTTTGATATGATTCAATTCAATTCATTATAGTCAAAATTTAAAAATGCGAGAATAAAAACGTTATTATTTCAATGTTCTTTGAGATTTATTTCCACTAATATGTCTTAAAAACAATAAAAAAACGTTATGAAACTTGGTTTGCAGATTATTTTCATATCTAATTGTTATTCTTAGCTCTCCAACAATGCATAACAACAAGGAACTTATTTCAAAGAAAATGAAAAAGAATTGATCACAAAGCTATACTAAGTTTATATATATATCAATAAACTCTCGAAATTATTGTCGGGATGGACTCGCAGCCTCCCTCTGGACCCGAGGAGCCGGCGCGGTGTGCTCAGGTAGATTTGTATTCTAGAGCAGTTCTTGTCTCGAAATCATTCAGGTCACGACTACGCGCTGTAATGGAAAATGGTAATAAATTGATATTCCGATACTCTTGCTAAGAGTTAGTGGTGCTTTTAGTGAAATGTAGTGCAGAGTGAAGTGCCTGCTCACCGCGCTTGGCGGACGAGATAAGCCGACGGCGTCGGCCAACTGAACAGTTACACAACGTCGCTTATGTTCCTATATTACTATATTACTCATGTACTCTCACAAATAAATAATCTTCATATAATATTATGAAATAATATTATTTAACTTAGCAAATTCATGTATTCATAGTATGTTTCGTCTGTCTGTCACCCGGATACGCGAGTCGTGGAACTCCGTACTCGGTCTGCACAAAGGCGAGTGAACGGGCGGCTCTCACTGTCCGCAAATCAATAGTTCCTGCAGCTCAATGATCCACATGATGGCGTGGTGTTCGTATGTCACAAAATATATTTAGAGTAAATATTTATATATGTATATACCCTGCCGGCCAAAAGTTTAAGACCGCACATACCCAACATAATTAGCCATCAATTGTAATAAAATCCCATAGGATAAATAAAAGAAATGCCCAACTGCATATTCTACTGTTAGTATCGAATAGTCAAAGAAGTCATTCTTTTGTTTACTTTCAAGTTATTGGACAATAAACATCTACTGTTTGTTAATTTAGCTCCTGAAAACACGTGTTTCTGACTTATTACTACCCGAGTTTACTTGAGTTTGTTCACAAACAATCTCAATTAGTCTAAACTTGTAGTTTCTACAGTGAAGACTTTATAAAATGGGAAAAGCTCGAGAAATTAGCAGCGAAGTGCGTTCTGCCATCGTTGATATACATAATGAAGGCAAATCCGAACTTGAGGTTGCTTCACAACTGAAGCTATCCAAGACTTGTGTTCATGGCAACAATCACTCGATACACGGAGACAGGTAGTTTTCAAGATCGTCCACGCTCGGGAAGACCGAGAGCTACCACGTCTAGTGAAGATCATTTCATTGTTGGTACCAGCAAGCGAAATAAACGCTTAACAGCACCAGAAATTCGCGTTGAAGTAAACAAAACCCGAGTTACACCTTTATCATTGACTACAGTAAAACGGCGACTGAAAGATGCGAAGTTGTGTGGTCGCGTTGCCGTTCGAAAACCTCTGCTAAGGTCACAACAAGAAAAAACGAATGCAGTGGGGAGATTTTAAAAAAGTGCTTTGGACCGATGAATCCAAGTTTGAACTATTCGGTTCAAAACGTAGAATTTACGTTCGACGCAGTGCCCAAGAAAAGATGATGTCAGATTGTGTAGTCCCCACAATCAAGTATGGTGGTGGCTCAATTATGGTTTGGGATTGCTTCTCTAGCCAAGGAACTGATTAAAATTGAAGGAATTTTGATTTTGAATGTTTGCGATTAATTAGAGATGGATAATGGTCCAAAGCATAGCTCAAAATAATGTAGAGGATATTTAGAAAAGAAAGAGACACAAGGGGTATTAAAAAACATGGTTTGGCCTCCTCAGAGCCCGGATCTCAATCCCAATGAACTTTTGTGGGAAGAGCCTGACAGGAACGCCCGTAATCGTGGCCCATCCTCGTGAGAAAAATGTGGAATGCTTTATACAAAACTTAGAACAATATATCACAAGACACCATTAAAAAACCTCGTAGGCCGAGACTTGTGAAAAAAGTCAAAAATGTAAAGGAGTGGAATTTATGAAAAATCAGTTTAACTAACAATAGCCTTTATTTGCATGGACTGTTAATATTTCTTTACGCTTTTAAAGTATATTGTTTGTCAATCAATGTTCTATTAGATAATTAAACAGGTTAATTAATCATTTAATATTTTATTCGAGTCTTACTTTATTTTTCTACTTAAATTAACCTTGTTAGCTGTGGTTGGATCCGGGGATCCAACCACAGCTAACAAGGTTCCACCAGTGTCCAGGGTATCAGCACGAGCACCAGGCTGGATTGTCATCCCTAATCCTATAAAAATATTACTAAAGTACAACAGAAATATAAATAGAAGTGTTTTGTTAGTTAATGAGTGCAACAATTAATTCTCAATCGAAACGTCAATGAAACTCGCACGACCACAAGTGTTGCCGGTCGCAGTCCTCGCTCTCGTCTACGAAGTTGTCAATGACGTCATTCAGTGCGTGAGCCGCTAATAATTGCGAAACCTCCTTCCCGCCTTCCG
Organism: Teinopalpus imperialis; assembly: GCA_029286865.1. Taxonomy (NCBI): domain Eukaryota; kingdom Metazoa; phylum Arthropoda; class Insecta; order Lepidoptera; family Papilionidae; genus Teinopalpus; species Teinopalpus imperialis. Next base: position 18,879,819 of record JAGSMU010000003.1, read on the forward strand.
TCAGCGGTCAAACGATTTCTTTTAATTATAATTTTATAACTTCATGTTATCCCTCGTGGTGTAAGTGACGCAGACACTCATTGTACAGATATATATTTACATGCCTCATCGCTCTCCACTTCCGGATTACATCAGGTTTAAAAATATTTTTAGGAGAGAAACAACTTCAAAGCTCCTAACTGACAGACCGCAGCTCTGCGTTGCGGATTATGGTACATGTATGGCAACAAAGTAAAGTAATATAATATCTCATAATTTCAAAACCAACAGCTGACAGCAGTGACCACATAGGAACCTGCATCTACATACTTCATCAGGCAGACGCCGGTCACAACCACCCAGAGTTTCTAAAACTTGTAAATACTTATTTTATAATATATTTTTTATCCACTTTGCGAGGAGCAATGAAACATAATGCCCACCATATCTAGGTATTGACATTACAATACATCCTAATATAATACAAAGATGGCTCAGCGCTGCCGTCGGCGCGGCCCGCACCGGTTGCTCACAAGCCAGCACCACCAGCGTGCGTCCCAACTTAAGTAAATAGTTAACGTTGACGGTGGGGACGGTGGGTGGCTTCAGCATCACGTCAGGACGGAGAGCTAAGAGAGTACGGACGGAGAGTAAAGCTTTAATAGCTTCATTAAACTCTAGAACTGAACCGGAACCGCCTCGCCGGACTTCACTCCACTTCAGTTAAATAACAAACGATTTTCTTACTAATATTTTATTATTGTTAGCCCTTGTTTGTGTTCCAGCTGCCGGGTTTTATTAGATGTAATTTTTTATAATATTATTAAAATTATTTTTATAATTAATCTATTTACCACCGCACATAAATACTGAATGTTTTTCTATATAATGTCAAGAATATGAATGAAGCTCTGGGCACACGAGCTGATGCCGGTGCGCGGTCACTTCTGTGAACAACATCTATTAAACCGTTGTTAAAAAAAAAGTTGAAGGAAGTGAGGAGTCGCTTTATAAAAACACTTTTTAACTATAAATAATTTAATTTGAATACCTACGATGAACATCTGAACAGACAAATAAATAAGAATGAACGCTAAGGATATTATAATTTATTTATATTTTAACTTATCATCCCAGTTAGCAGTTTCTTGAGAAACCATCGTTACCGATCGACCAGGGACAGACTTGACACAACCATCCCAGGTCCGCCGACCTATTCGTATTGAAGCTAAAATAGTTTTAAATTTATACCCTCAGTTTAACCTGACCTACAAGAGTCGCGCGACCATTATGAAGAGGTTGCGCGGCGCTGGGCAGCCACGTGGCCAGCGGCGGCGGCGGCCCTCGCAGCCTCGGTGGAGCGCCCGGTGCCGGTGGAATCGACGTCGCCGCGAGTGCAACTACACTGTTCTGCACTGTTTTAAATAGTTATAGGACGCTTTGTACCAAATACGTAGTTTTGATGTGTTGAGATGATACATCGAAAATCTTTCAGTTATGATATTGCCGTGTATTCCTCGGTGAAACCGTAATTAAAAAGTTGGTCTTGAAGTGCACCACGTTCCGGTACCGACCGGTACCGTACAAACAATCTCTACATACATAAACGTAGGCGATCGATAAAATTTGCTTTAAACTCGATATAAACATAAATGACTTAAAACAAGTTAAGATATACTCATGACGTCACTATTGGTGACATATTGCAAATATATCAATTGTCATCAACGTGAAATACGAGTTGTTTTACGTGAACAAGAACTAGAACCGTGCGAGCGAACCGACGCCGCGGGCCAGCAGGCGCCGCAAACACAACCTTCCCGACGGTGTCGCTAACAATTAGCAAAAACATAAATTGCTTTGTAAGGCGCTGTTGGATTGCCTAGTAAATAAATAACAAAATAACCTAGATATAATAATTATTTAAATTGTTGTAATTCAGTCATTCAGAACTTTTGCGTGACTCGACCAAAACCAGAGCGAGTCGTCAGCAAATAAACATTTATTATTATTATTATTAAGTACATTAGCATCAACATTACCTTCTGCCCCAAACATGTAGCGGAGCCGTGACGCGCTTCTCTGCCGCAGACAGCTCGCAGCTCATCTTAAATGAGCTATTAGTTCTGAACAACAAGAGACTACTCAATTTGATAAATTTGCCGTCAGCCCGTCAGCAGCTACCTACGTCGGCGCTGCCGTTGTAAAATATGGAGCTAGGTAAGGTTAGGTACCAAAAGAGGATTGTTGTAATTGATCTAACTGACATGTAAGACGAAATACATTATATTGTTCATCACCAGCATCGCAATCATCAGCAACAGCAGCAGCAGCAGCTCCAGGGAGACAACGTAATCATCATTCATCTGGAAGCAAGCGTTACATTCCTCTTAATGTTTTAAATTAACAAATTTGTGCTCAAAGTTACTGGTTGTTCGTTCTCATAATTTACTCTAATTTTAAGGCATCGTAGCCAAACTCCATTAACAGAATCAACCCCTGCCAGGAAATGTATCACAATGCGCCCCTGCCCCGCGGCCGCCGCCCCCAACACCGTCTCCATCCTCCATAAAGAATTACAACCGAGGTGCGTCATCATTACTCTAGTTATCGCGCTCTTCCACTCACCATGCGAAGTAATCCAGCACTGCCTCTTATTTTACTTAGTACCACATAGTCTATTCACTACCTCATTACAGGTCGCGTTCTACAACGTATGAGCGTAGCGCAGCATATTGCGCTCTCACTCGCACTCGCTGCTCGTATCGTAATGTTATTGACAAATCTTTATATACAAAATTGAAATAAAATAAGAAATAATATTCCTGTATTATTTACAAATAAAAAACAATAGTATTATGGTGCCGATGTAATAAGGTAATATAGGTAAATAAGGTAAAATACAATTTTCCAAAAAAAATGCATTGTTTGTTACAAAAATATTTATTAGATTTTCGGTTTCATCACATTCGGCTATTTACAAAACTTTACATGTAGTTCATTATAGAGATTTAAGAAATGGTCGAGCGGCGTAGAGTCAGCTGCATATACACACACAACGAGAGCTCGATCCAGCCTCTAACAAAACAAACTCAATAAGGAAAGCTTAGTAAATAAGGAATCCTCCGAAACTATTTCTTGTATAGTTCGGTGGACAGTTAGTCGAGCCACGTGGCACGCGGAACGTGGACAGAAGTGCAGCCGCTGTCATTTGGAAGTTATAACAAATGTTTGTATTAAATAAATGATTACGAGGACAATTACATCAAGTTCTTATCGCTACTGATTATTCACAATATAAAATTGTTCTTACTTATTACAATATTATAGCAATAATAGCAATGAATATAGCAATCACAAAAGTAATTATTATTTAAACAAGACAGAAACTCTAATTCGATATATTTACTTTTGGACAAAATTTGCAGCAGATTTAAAAACAAAATCGCATTATTTAACTTTGTTTTTGAAGATTATTTTTTTATATATATTTTACCATGACAGTATTCAGCATACATATGAATTGCAGCTTGGAATTAATAACAAAGCAATTGTAAGCAATACAATTGTTTTGTTCTGTAAATAAATACTAAATGAACTTTTTTATTCAGATTATTCTTTATGTCTTACTGGTATTAGTTGTGAACAAACATTGGTACTATTGACACATTGCTCCATTCTCCTCACGTACCGTATCCCTATTGATCTCTTATAATGATATTTTTATTTATCATATATAACTAGTCTGACCATAAATACTGTTACATAAAAACTTTTCTTTTTTTTTTCAACTTTTAAATTATTTTGAATTTGGAACACGTATATTATTTTAAAAACTTCTTTCGAATTTGCGCCATTTTACATATTTTTTCGTGTTCATTATCAAATTACAATATGGAATGGAGTCTTAAAGAAAATAGGATTGCAGTGATCACCTTGCACAAAGTGGGTATGGAGCCGTCGATCATATTCCAGACACTAAAAAACTTGGTATCAGCCGTATGTTCGTATATCGTACTATCAACAGATACAACAACACTTCCTCTGTCGAAGACCAGAAAAGATGGGGCGGCCGCGTGCTGTTAGAACTACAAAGTCTGTTAATGCTGTTAAAGCCAGAATTCGTCGAAAAACAATCAAACATCAGGAGTACAAAATCTAATCGCGAGAAATGAAGATTCCCGCTAAGACTCTGTCGCGTATTATAAAACAAGACCTGAAGCTCGGTGCTTATCATCAATATACAGGACATGCCCTAAATCAATCTTTACAATTAAAGAGAGTGGATCAATCAAAACTCAAGTGTTCGGAAAGGTATCGTCCTGCGTCAGTGATGGTTTGTGAAAAAGGAGTGAAAACTTCAGCCAAAGTGTATGAAGATACAGTATACCCTAGACTTTCCAGCAGGACTCTGCACCTAGTCACAAGCCACGAATTACCCAAGCCCGGCTTGAAACCAACGTTTCGGACTTTATAAGAGCTGAAGACTGGCTCTCATCTAGCCCAGACCTCAACCTTCTTCAAATTATGATCAGCTTTAGACTGCTCAAAACGACACGGCGACATTGAGTCTCTTAAAAAATCTTTGGAGCAAGCAGTGGCGAAATTTCCCTTGTAAACAGTGCGTAATTCCATAGATTCGTGGCCAAACAGATTAAAGGCGTGTATAAAAGCCAAAGGTGGCCATTTCGAATAGAATATTTTTTTATTTTTTGCTGACTGACTAATAAATAAGTAGGTATAAATTTTAATAATATTACATTACTTCATTAAATAAATATGCATTTTCATTTTTAACGGAACTCAGGGCCGGACTGGGTATATACAGGGTATTAGGAGACCGCTTCGGAAAACGAAGACAGACGATAGTACTCCTTTTGCGGTGGGCCGCGGCCGCCGTTGACCGCACTTTGATCATTTTCGCGGTATCAGCACCGCTCTGCCGCCACGCCCGGGCGTTCGTTGACCTGAGCATCAGCTGTTTTTGATTTTGTGTTTCATTGCTGGTTTTTTTTAGTAAAGTAATGTATTTTTTATGAAACTATCGTTTCATTAACCGTACTAACACGATGGAGCGTAAATAATGCCAATAAATGGTTTTAAAAATATGACTTTTTTTTTAATCAGTATCGATTTATTTTCCGTCCCATCATAAAATGTATCGTCTGACTTCGTTTTCGGATTACCCTGTATAAACTTGTGAATATACGACTATGAATTGTAGTATATTGAAAACATTGATCTGTGTCACTTGAATATGATGTTCATAACACAATAAAATGGCCAAATATATACAAGCTATGAGACTTTATACGTGGCTTGCACTCAGGTCATACTGAACGTTTCAGAACTCTTATAGAGTTCGCTGCTACGAGACGGGGCGGCCGATATATATACCAAATACTTAATCGACGTCTACAGTATCTTTTTCTTGACCTAATCGGAACGAGTAACCAAAGCAATATTCATAGAAAATCACAGAGCAAAAATCAAATACACAATATGGCAAGATAATCAAAAATCAAATGACGTTCACAGAATATAAAATGTAAAGCCAACAAAAACAGCAATTACTCTATTGATATCTGTAATATAAGCTGCAGGTCCAGAAGCTTCCAGTGTGCCTGATCCACATTACCTCACTGTCGTACATACTGCCATAACAACAACAATTATTTACTAAATTATCTAGCTTAGTGAAAGTAACGGATTGCCAACAATAAAAGACTAATTGATAATTAAGGTATCCCATGTAAACTACCCTCTCTCTCCATATTGCTAATATACACAAGTACACAGAACTGCCCCAAATTAAACAACGACAAGGCTAAGATGATATGTGTAAAATATTTTTTTTTAATAACTCATGTCTCGTCATGTACAAAGTAGATTTACTTATTAAAAATAGTTTAATGCAACAAATCGTTGTCAAATTACAATGTTAGATTCCAGAAATCACTCTATGTCAAACAGTTCCAGTATTTATCACTTGTAAAATTGTTCTATAAATTCTAAATTAAGTAGAAAGTTCTAAAAGTTCACGAAACCTTTGATTAGTTCCGAAGATAACTGTACCCACGTGACTCAGCTCTGCGTCCGCGGCCGCTGTCACTAGCTACACAGCGTTGCACCGACCCGGACGAGCAGGAGGAGACCTAGCCAGGCCGAATTTCGCAGATCCGCGGCGCTGCTGGACAGCGCACTGGCGTGGCACTCGGCCTCGTCGGCCTCCAGCGCCAGCAGCGCTCGCGGCGCGGCACCCACGCGCTGGCACTGGCTGCGCCGCGCCGCCTCCCGCGCGCTCCTCGCCCCGCCACCCACCTCCGCCGTCCAGCGTCGCAGCCATGCGCCCACCCACGACGCCGAACAGCCGCATCGCAACGGGTTTCCCACCAGCACCAGACCGCCTGTCAATTGTGTACGTCTTTATAACAATGTCCACTTGTTGTTACGTATACCGCGACCGCCTATGTAAGTGGGCGGATGGTCTAAGAGTGCAGCTGGCTCATCATCGTGCTTTGTGGTGACCTGTGGCCATCCCATATGTTCAGCAGTAAGCTACGAGTGGGTTAATGTTAAATCCACCAACAATTTGACTAATATGACCACGTTTGACCTATGGTTCCCCGTGTGTGACAAAACTTCTAAAAGTAATTCTGTTGCTGCCGAGGGATGGGTAAGTCTACCGTCGTGTTTATGTCATAGCTGAAAGATATAAAGCAGTAAGCAAAACAAGAACAGTGCTAGGTATGCGATAGTACAATCGTCGAACCTCCTTTCCAGCACGACTCTGACGCCCCTAAAAGCATGGAAGCTTAAATATTGAAGATGGAAAATGCACATATACATGTTGTATATATACATTTCTAAACAGCATTGATCGCTCATAATCACAGATCTTTCAGTTTCAAACTTTAGGCAGATGTGCTCGATGGAAGGTTCGAATGCGTTAATGACGAAACGAAGAAAACGGAAGTAATAACAAAATTAATAATATATTAGCAACTTCTGGACTTCTAACTCATTTATATAGTAATCATTATATAAGTATTTAATTACTTAAATATTTAAATTATTTTATAAAAATATAGAACAAGCTCTCACCCGGAAGAAGTTTCGTTGCCAGTCTGTTCCAGCCGGTGAGGTTCGGGTACAACGTAGAAGGGCCGAAGTTGACGAGCCGATTATCGCTCAGGTCTAGTGCGAGGTGGGGAACTCGCGACAGCGGGCGCGCCAGTCCCGGGGGCAGCACACTGACTCCGGTGCTGCTAAGGCGCAGAGTGAGAGAACGCTGTCGAGCCAGCGCTTCGAACGCATGTGGTGACACTCGGCGCAATGTAACGCCACGTAACTCCAGCACCCGCAGTTTTGGCGCACGTAGACCGAGCAGCTGCGCATCGAGTGCTGCTTCGCGCATGACAATCGTGAGTGACTCAAGGCTGGGCACGGCCGCCGAGATGTCTGCTAGCGATGCGTCACCGTGTCCGCTGCCCATTGGGGACTCCAGGACCAGCGAGCGCAGTGATGCTAGAGAGCGAAACGCACGCGGCTCCACTGCTTCCAAATTCCGGAGATGGTCTACGCGTAAGTGAAGTAAATGATCGAGACCATCGAAGGTGCCGTAAGTGATGCGCACGAGGGGGTTGTGGGAGACGTCGAGGGAGGCCAGTCGCGGCAGCGCCGCCCACATCGCCGGCTGCAGCGAGGTGAGACGGTTCCGAGCCAGGTCTAGTTCGCGCAAGTTCACCAACTGGCGGACGTCGACCTCTCGATACGACGCGATCAAATTGTTACCGAGGCTAAGTTCAGTAAGATTAGCTAGCGGCATATGCGGTATGAGCCGCAGCCCCGCACCTGCCATCGCCAGGCGACGTAACCGTAGCAGGTTGTGGAATAGTTCCTTGTAGTTAGTTTTTATAGAATTAAAGGAAAGATCGAGGCACTGTAGCCGCGATAGGCCAGAGAACGTATTATCTGGTAGAACAGTGAGCGCATTATGTGCAAGATTGAGTTCGTGCAAGAAAGCGATAGCATGGAACATGGCGGAGTCCAGATACTCCAGCCGGTTGCGGGCCAGCTCCAGCCGCCTCAAGGTAAATCCTACTTGTGTCAATGCGCTATTCGGAAACAAATTAAATTGATTGTCGCTAAGATCGATGTATTCTAAAAGCGTGTTCTTAAAACAGTCACGTGGAAGAGCGCGCAGCTCGTTAGAGTTCAGTCGAAGGTGACGTAACTTTTGCAAATTGGAAAATTGTTCTACAGAGAGCTGAGTCATCCTATTGCGAGACAAGTCCAATATCTGAAGAGAAATTAGTTCGCCGAAGGTTTTCCTTCTGATAGTAGTAATGTTATTGCCATGTAAGTTTAGCGTTTCTAGTTTGGGTAAGTAGCCGAAACCAGAACTGTCTATTTGGATGAGTCGGTTGTGGGACAGGAATATCTGTCGAATGTGCGGCGCGAAACAATCGAAAAATGATCTGGAAACACTTTGTATCAAATTATGTGACAAGTCCAAGACGTTTAGGTAAACAGTGGGGCCACTGCCGAGGGACGCGATAGAGTTGTAGCTCACGTTCACGGATAAATTATTTTGTTCGTTTGAAACATTATGAAAATATCTTGTTGAGAATTCCACTAAATTATTTTCCTGTAAATCCAGAACTTGAAGTTTGGGCAGGTCACTAAAAGCAAAATCCGCAATTATTTCTATAGCGTTTCCAACTAAACTCAAATAAATTAAGTTAAGTAGATTTGTAAAGGTTCGTTCACTTATGTTGTGCATGCGGTTGTAGGACAGGTCGACGCTGCGGACATCCTCTAGATTTGTTAGAAATACCGGATTTATCCTACATATGTAATTATATGATAATCTCAATTCTTTTAGCTTGTAGGAATTATTCGTTTCGAGCATTTGACTTGGAAATTCTATAAGTTTATTGAAATCTAAGTTAAGATACTCTAAAGAAACAAAGTGGTCCATATCCTTGGATGAAAAAAAATGAATATTATTATTATCTAAGCTAAGCCAGGTGAGGCCTTGAAAAGCAGGTCCTGCTGGAACTTCTCCACTGAAGAGCGTCGACGACAGCTCGAGCACCTGCAGAGACGTCAGGTTAGCGAACGCGCTCGCCTCCACGTAGTACAAGTCATTAAAACTGAGAACAAGTTCGCGAAGCGGCAGCGCGGCGGGGAACGCGTCTGCTGCAACTTGTGATATGCGATTACCGCGAAGACTCAACGTGGCGAGCGCCGCCGACCACGCCCCAAACCATTCCGGAGCCACGTGCGTGATGCGGTTGTAGCCCACGTCCAGGTAGCGGAGACTCGCCGTCTCCAATGTGGCGAGCGCTGCAGGCAGCCCCTGCAAGTAGTTGCCGGCTAACGAGAGCGACCGAAGCCGCGGCGGGAGCCACTCGGCCTCCCTCAGCAGGTTATAGGCAAGCGACAAGTGCCGCAGACGCGTCAGCTCCTGCACACTCTGAGGGAGAGTTATTATCTCGTTGTTGTCTACATCCAGACGCTCCAAGTCTCGCTTAAGGGTAAGAACAGCGGTATCAGACAGATGCGTTAGTTCATTGTAGGAAATCGAGAGCTTCTCTATTCGTCCACATTCCAGAACAAATGAAGGTATGGAAGTAAAATCGTTAAGGTCCAGAGCAAGTTGCTTTAGCTGCAGTCCTTGTGTGAAATCCAACTCGAAGTTGTCTGTGAGTTCGTTGTGGCTAAGGTCGAGAGAATCGATTCGGAAGCGATCGGAGCGGCATGATCGGTTCGCTGATGACGACACAGCTAATGCATTATTACGTAAGTGAAGATGCCGGAGACGAGACAGAGGAGTCAGCGCGGCGCACGGCACTCGACTCAATAAATTATCGGATAATCTCAGCAACGCCAGTGAGGCGGGCAGGGCGTTCGCCTCTAGCTCACGCAGTCTATTACCATCTAACTCTAACTGAGCTAGCTGACGTAATGATGTCAAAGCACCTTCTCGAAGAAAGCTCAATTGATTATTGCTCAAGGATAAACTGCTCAGAGAATCGGCCAAGAAACCCCAGTCCATATTCGGATCCAGATCCACGATGAGGTTACTGCAAATATTGAAAAAATATAATCAAGTAAAATATCTTATCTATAGCAGATGTCATCGAAGATAAAAACTTACTTTTGTAGGCTTAGCCAATTCAATACTTTCAGATCTCTAAGAGCTTCTATAGGGACGTTAGAAAACTCATTATAACTTAAATCCAATGAGGCCAGCGTGGACGTCATCGACCTGAGGAGAAGACGGACGTTATTATTTATATAAATAATGTAATAATGATTAGCAAAGCCAGTGGAGAACACAGACGAAAGGGCGGTGGGCTCCAGGCGATGCAGCCGCGACCCCACGAGCACCAGCGTGCGCAGGCGGCGGCCGTCCAGCGCGGCGTCGGGCAGCGCGCCCAGCCGCGCGCGCGATACCGCCACGTGGCGCACGCCCACCCCTGGCGTCGGACAAACAAGCGCCGTTAGAGCCAACACTGGACAACACAGATTTGATCGACAACATAATGTCTTCTTACAAATAATGTTCATCTGCCTTTGTTAAGGCGTTCCGAACAATTTATACTAACTTTAGAAAATGGTCGTGAATATGTTACGTATTTATAAAAAGGTGATATTATGATTTGTCATGGATATTACTTTACCTGTGTCAGGAAACCTGTAGAAGGGAACGTCGCAGGCAATATGGTCCCCGTGGCATAGGCACAAGCCGTTGGTGATGCAAGGGCGGGCGGACGACGGCGCGGGAGCGGGCGAGGGCACTGGGGCGGGAGAGGGCGAGGGCGACGGCGCGGGCGCGAGGGCGGGTCCGGCCATCAGCAGCAGCGCGGCGGCCAGGTACCATGCACGCATCGCGCGACCTCGCTCTGCAACTACATCATAGCATCAAAATAAATCAAAATGTTTGAGAATTCAAAAAAGAGAAAGCAGAGTTACACTTTTTAAAATGTTTCAGTTTCTGACCACGGAATTGATTCCGCAATGCAAAATGGACTCCCTCAAAAACTTGGAACAGAGAGTCTCTTGCCGACAGAAAATAATTTCCATTCCGCTATAAAAGTCTCTTTAATTACAAGTCTCTGAATTTAATTAAAGCTAAAAACCTCATTAAGAAGCTGAGTGGACGACTCAAAGCAACTTCTTGCCGAGAGACCGCACGTTACACATTGCCCGGGTCGACCAACCGGATAACCGGCTAATGAAGATATTACCAAAAACTAATTAAATTCTCCGGCTTTCGCTGACCTCGTGTGATCCAAGTCCGTCCTGCGTAATGCACTTACTGTGTATAGACGTGCCAGTACGTATGGAGTAGGTGCTTTTTTTGTTTTTCATAATATCTTCATACATCAATTTCTTAAAAATGTCTTCAGCGATGACATTTACTAAAGCCAGAAGCCATCGCTATGCCTTGTTTCATTTATTGGTGCATCGATAACAGAAATTTGGAAAGCAAATGCAACCCTATACAATACTCGTACAACCAAACAATCGTTGTAAATTGAATGAAAAAAGAAAAAAATGTAGATAACATTTGTATGAATTTAATACCTTTTTACAATGAAACAAGATCAAACTTCTCCCTACTCTGTGTTCTTCTTTAACACTACTCTGTCAGTGTAGTGTTAAGAAAGATGCGAGAAAAGAAATAATTTTTCTAAATCTCCAATTTATTTTAATTAACTCAGGATGCTTCTTCGTTGCGTTCGTAGTAATTCGATATCTTTTATTCTAAATGTATATGTAATAAATTTAATTCTAAAATGTTTTTTACTGTTGTTAATTTTATGCGACAAATTAGATTTCTTTTTACATTTTTCAAGTGCACATAAGACAACACATAACATATCAAAAGAAAGACCTTGAGACCGACAGAAATTATATATATTTATCTACAGTAAACTAAATACATACATAGTCATAAGATATAAAATAAAATATACGAAAAGCGAGGACGTCTCCTCCCCTTGCTCCTCAACTGCCCGATCTTAAATCGTATTAGGTCTTTATCTATGATATTGGCGTTCTTCATTATTGGTCATTTCAAATCAAAACAAAGTTTTGGTTGGCTGTGAATTATAAATTCACATTAATTTTGTTTTAAAAACATGACATTATGTTTACAAAGTCAGTCTTTTTTTATTGATTAGCTTTGTATTTTCATTATGTTTGAAAATTTTTCGTTATAATGGATATTTTAAAAATTCGTGTAATTATGGAATATGAGTTCCGTCGTGGCATCAACGCGGCACAAACGGCTCATAACATCAACAACGTTTACGGAGATAACTTTACAAACGAACGCACAACCCGTTATTACTTTGCCCGGGTTTGTTCTGGAAATTTTGATTTGAAAATGAACCTCGCGGTCGTGCGGACACTTTGGTCAACAATGATGAATTAAAGGCGATTGTGGAAGCTGATGATACTCAATCTACAGCCGAGCTAGCAGCAGCTTTTGATGTTAACATCAAAACAATGTTGGTCCATTTGCGACAAATTGGCAAGATAAAAAAGCTTGGTAGATCGGTGCCCCCCGAACTTAACGAACGACAGCGCAACGTACGCGTTGAGACCTGCCTCGCGCTGCTCAACAGGCACAGAAATGAAAGAATTTTGAACCGAATTGTTACGTGCGACGAAAAGTGGATTCTGTTCGACAATCAAAAGCGCTCAGGAAGTTGGTCAGATCCTGGTTCAGCATCAAAGCAATTCCCTAAATCAAAAATTACATGTAGAAAGTTGATGGTCGCTGTTTGGTGGTCTAATGCCGGTGTAATTCATCACAGTGTTTTACCAAACGGCATGAGCATTACTGCAGATGTATGTTACTGTGAAGAACTGAAGACAATGATGAGAAGCTCGCACAATCGGTCGTCCCCGCTGCTCCTACACGACAACGCGCGACCCCATACTGCACAACAGACAGTCAAGAGTTGGGGTTGGAAGCTCTCCCTCATCCACGTCAGGGTCATCACAATGATATCGATTACAATTTAAACAGCTCACTGTTAAATTCCTTTAGAAAATTAATAACGATTACTGTGGAATAGAGTAAGGAATGCAGGTCCGCATTGTGCAGGTGGCGCGAAACCGGAGAGAATGCAGGATTAATAAGTCATCTTTAGTTCTAGTTGGACTTAGGTGTTTCCTATTTGGTTTCCTGAAGAATTTTTGGACAGCTTCTGAAAGGTTTTATTTATCACACTGAGTTCATTAAGCAATTAAGGCATCACTGAAACTACTCGTACCCGCGAAGTACCAAAGAAGAAAAGATCCAACAAAACAATAATTAATTATCCACAACGGTCACTTTGCATCAACACTTTCATAAATTAGGGGTAATGATAATTTCTCTCAGGGACTCCACGTTAAGTATCGTAGTATATGAAAAGAAGGATAAATAATTCCTATATTAATATTTAATAGAATTAAATGAATTAAACAAACTATCATTAATTTGTATTGATCATCTTTTGTTGAATTCAGAAAATATATAATTTTCTCGATCAGACGATTTAATTGGTCGCAATTTAAAATAAATGTGTTTATGCATGAAATACCATAGCAATTACGGCCTTGAGGAAAAACAAGCATTGATTAGGTGATGTGTAGGAAGAGTAAAGCGGGGACTCGTCTGATAACTTCAAAGACATTACTATCAATTATATTTTTTAGGAAAAAGGGAGAGAATCTGAGGCGGAACATTGTTGGCAAAACAAGAGGTCACGTTCACGTACGACGCACGCGACGGACGCCAAGTGTCGCAGGACGCGTGCCACGTCCCATTACATACTTACATAAGCTTAGCTATACGTTATTGATTCACTCACTCTAGTAGTCACACTAGTGTAACTGCCGCGTAATAAGTAAATATATCTTAAACATTTCTTTCTTTGTGTCAAACGAATCGATTTAATTAATTCTTTACCTTCTAAAAAAATATTGTATTTTAAAATAATACTTTCGAGGACCTGTCGTTTGCCCTTCTCCAGTGCAAGCACATGTAACCCCAATATTAACGAAGGACATAAATGCCATCAGTTATTCCGTCTTACTACAAAAATATCGCTACAGTAACCAATTGATTTTTTACTGAAATTTCAAATAAAAATGAATATTATCAACCTTACAAGGAATACCGTCGTTTCGTCTTCTGATAAAAATATACTTTGTTGGAATGAAATATATTTTTCGCTTAAAATTTCAGACGCGGAAAACCTTTCATTAATACATTTCGAAGAGCTTCCTTCGAGACAACGGCCGTTATTAGAGATTTAAAAAAAACAAAGTGAACTACTTCTCTCCGAGATATTAATTTATTTTCTTCTACAAAAAAACTACCTTTTGTGCTCATTAAGATTTGAAATGAAGTAATAATAGCTTTTCACATTTTCAGCTTTTTTATACCCCAAATATGAACAGCTTTTAGATTAAATAAAACCATACCAGTGGTCGTATAGAATTTTACTGCATCCCGTACTTGTTTGTTTAGAAAACACACTCGTCGCCGAGTGCTGACGTGAACGTTCGCCTGGCGCCGATTACATTACAGTACATTAATCCGAACAACTCCTCGGAACACTCCTACACTAAATTCGGGTAATAATGCAAAGAGATACAACATCTCTTCGCAACGCCAGTGAATCAAGCCGATCGGAAATTACCTGGTCAACAACGATTCGAGCCGCTCTCCGTTGAATATTACCGTACCGAACGGAAGATACTGGTACTGGGGTGCCTCGGTCCAGAGATGAGAACAGTATTCCATCTGACGCCGCAATTTGCGCTTTGTAAAATGGCAAACAGTGGGCCAACATGAAATACTGTCTTGCTCTCTTAAGCACGCCCAGTTTTTTAGAGGTCAATTTGACCTCACCCTGCAAGTGAGTGCGGAACTGAACGTCGCTCGATGTGTAAACGCCAAGAAAGAGAAAGCACACAGCCTTGTGGAACACCAGCATTCACTGGTTTGTAGTCAGAGCATGCACCGTTGACTACGACCTTGACGCTACGGTTCGAGAGAAAACTGGTGACCCACTTGCATAAAATCTCGGGAAACCCATAGGAAGGAAGCTTCGAAAGAAGCACTTTGTGCCAAACCCGATCGAAGGCCCTCACTACGTTCAGACTAACCACCAAGTCCTCTCCCTTGGACTCGACTACCTGCGCCCATCGATGATTAAAGTCAGATCAGAAGATTACCAGTTGTGCGACCGCGACTGAAACCATACTGGCGGTCGCTAATCAGCTCGTGTTCCGAGCTCCAAGAAACCGAGTAATTTTATTGCTGGTGTTTTTGCGATCGTAATATAGTTTCTGAGAAAGCTCCTTGAAAAGCCACCTCTGTGGTTGCACTAGTGGATACCCCGCGGTATGTCACAGCCATTTATATGGCCATCGCCTGTCTAACCACCAACGGGTACAGCCGCAGGATAAGTGACCGATAGTCGAATCGACCTCATCCAACCGATATAAATAACAGGCAATCCCTTCCGCTTTAGGCTTTACACTACAGCTGGAAACCACTAAGTACCATAAAGCGATAACCAGCTTTCCTCAAGATAAAGGTGTGTTCTACCACATCTACACCCTAGCGGGGGAACGCCACCGTGGTGGTGGCCTTATTTCAAAAGAGGACCTTCTATCAGTCGTAATTGCGTTGGCAAAGCTAGGTGCTTCAACTGCTTGAGTGACCACGGCACCACCGATTGTCCAAGACCCAAGGACAACGCACTCCTGGCCGCATTCGGGCCCCCTGCGTGTGTCCTATGCAACACCGATGGGCACATAGCCAATTACCTTGGCTGCTCAAAGGCGTCCATGCTGAAACGCTCAGCTTTTGACACCCCCATCAGATCACTATGCCCCGCATGGCAAATGCTGATCAGCGTAGGGACCGTCGTTCAACCGGTATGAACCGGTTGAGCCCCCTCTACTAACCGGTCGGCCGGTTATCGAGAGCGACCTCGATCTAGTGTGTCACTTCGCCGACGTCTTCAACGGCGATGATGTCTCAGCCCTCGCCTAAGGATCTCCAATGGCAACCCTGAATTCAGGACTACTGCCACAATGCGCTACTAACATACAGTGTCAGTTTTTGTCAACTTCCAAGGTTAGAAGACCTCGACAACGGCAGCGTGTAACCGTGATATATAATAAGATTAATATATGAATAAGAATATACCACCCACCTTCTTAGATGAAGAGAAGTTCACCCCATTCAAGCCGGAGTACCACCAAGGTCAGTCCTAGGTCCCATTCTCTACACACTCTACACCAACGACATATCGCACACTCGCGATGTAGAGCTTTCCCTTTCGTTGATGACACCGGCCTCTACGCGTCTGGACTCAAACCAGAAGCTATCTGTAAACGCCTGGGATTTGCAGCCAACGGGTCGGTTACGCTCGGATTGTGACTAATTTGTTCAATTTTACAACTAACACACTGGCTAAAGGCTATTCGTTATATGATGGGAGAACTTAAAAAAATATGGTTTGTTTTAGTTCTGCAATGTATGTTGCATTGTATATTAAATACTAGGAAAGCTAAATTGGGATTTTTGTAAAATAATATTATGAGCGGTGATGCATAGGTTTGTGTTCATAAACCTATTTTAAGTATTGAAAAACATATGAGTACGAATAATTGCCTTTATATATATATACTCGCTTATGTACGTAGAACATGAGAAGCTTATGTACGTAGAACATGAGAAACTTATGTACGTAGCACATGAGAAACTTATGTACGTAGCGCATGAGAAGCTTATGTACGTAGCGCATGAGAAGCTTATGTACGTAGCGCATGAGAAACTTATGTACGTAGCGCATGAGAAGCTTATGTACGTAGCGCATGAGAAACTTATTTACGTAGCACATGAGAAGCATAGATGTTCAAGCTTTCACTAATTGCGTAATATGTGTATGTATGTGTGTGCCGGCGGTAGTGTTTGCACGACCTCAACATATAACGAATATACCAAATAATAATAAACCTCAACATATAACGAATATACCAAATAATAATAAACCACGAATAAAGTCGGTGAATCTTGCGGAAAACAATGATTTCCTTTTTACTTTTCCCTCTCACAATACCAGCATGACGGTGCTATGTTTCGTGTGGTGGTGTAAGGAACCGGATACTGAATAATGATAACGAGGCATTCCATATCAGTCGTCAGAAGCTCATCCAGCTAGAATGCTTGTCGCGGATGGGCAGACCTACGGACCGCTTTTACGTTTCGGGTTATACATACCCTCACATGAACTGTCTACTCGTAGTCAACCCTAATATTATTAATAAGAACTGTGTGTTCATCGTAAAGTAAGTATAAACAATACATGTAACATTCGTTTGTTCGCGGCGTATATATAATTAACATAAATGTGAGCTATATAAGTCATAGTGTCGGCTGCTTAAAGCCCTAAATCATTTCGTATTGTACACATTGCTGGGCTGGCAGCCGTGGCCGCAATACGGCAAACATCATAAATAAGCGATTAGCTTCGATATAGCTCAGTAATTAGCCTGCGCCCGCATCGACGCGAGACCAAGCGGGCGCGTAGTGGCGTCGCCACGTGGGGCCACAAACCAATGCCTCAGATGTCCTTATATTTTAAATGCTAATAAGCTTGTCACAAAGTTGGACTGCGTAAAAACGCCGGCCGTTGGCTCTTCAAGTTTTTAGGTGTTCGTATATTTATGTTCTTGGGTTGGACACAAGTAAACACAGCAGCCCGCGAGTGTGGCGAGACCTGTACTCTCATTGATTCTTAGTTTCTCGATACACAGACACACACACATATATATATATATATATATATATATATATATATATGTATTTCAAAAATAATATAATCTGCCTTTGGATTTTTTTACTGCACAGCATTCTTATGTTACAGAGCATGTACATATGAGTAGATATCTACAGACTACAGGGTTGCGTGTGCAACCGTTTGTTACACAAAAAGTAAGACATTCATCGACTTTGGATTTTAGTCATGTTCGTGCTTATGCGTACATTGTAAAGAGGTGACAAGAGCATTTCTTTATAAGTTTTATAACTTTATGTACTTCCTTTCCGGGTGAAGCTCGTAGGTCGGGTGACGTTCCCCGCACGACGTCGGTGTTCATGTAATCATGTGTCCACGATAGTTTAAATGTATCTCATGTGAATCCTTTGCAAGTTATGTAGCTATTTACAAAGGTAACAATGAAGGTTCTGCAGTACAGACATGCACGGGCCACATGGTGCGAACACAATGTGTGATCGTTTCTTACCGTTACGTACGTAAAAGTGTGAGATGTTTTAATAAAAACCTATATTGTAAATAAAAAGCAGATAACACGTAACAACGGTCACAGTAAAATGTTTATGAACGTGTAAACATCGCAACACTCTCCGTCCCTACCGCCCGCGCCGCCCGCCGCTGGACAGCGGCCGCACATTTTGCTTCCTTGTTTTTTTTATTTCTATTTATGATTAATGTTTCTTTGATAATGTACGGTTTTATTTAGACTTAATTTGCGTAACAACTGACTTGCCAGCTTGTCGCACTGTGGCTGGTGTTCAATAACCAAATGAACGTACATCATGTTCTCCCGGTGGATCGACCTTCACTATTTATTCTGGTCGTCACCACCTGACAACCGAATACTTCCTACAACTAATATCAAACTCATGCTGGTTACGGGTGTTTCATTCGTTTGAGGTACAATCTTTAATATGTATTTCTGTGTGTGTGTGTACAACATTTATTTTTGTATAAAATGTTATGTAGTTTTCATTATTACACAAGTCTTGTCCCCGCGTGGCCTGGCATGGCACGGATCGCATCACAGCGTGCAGTGCTCCTCTCGTATACTATTCTATATGTCTACGTTATTAGCTGTATTACTATGCTTGATCCTTTCGATTTCTATAATTGGCGTCGGCAGAACATAGTTTAGGGAAAAAAAGAGAGTTTTTGAAATATATTTTGTACTACTCGTTGCACAAACATATTATTCTGTTTTTATTTGTTATAAAATATAATAACTAATGTGCACACACATCACCTTCATAGGCACACACTCGACACCCGTGCAGAGGAAAGCAGCGCCGGAAACTTTCATCCGCGGGAAAAACTCAGTCATGTAGTATTTTAAAAACAAAATACAACCAAATAATAATAACTCTGATAAAAATAATGTAATGTGTAATGTCCCAGGCACGAATTACGAAAGCTACGACCGGAAGTAGCAAAAACATGCAAAGCTAATTTTTAAAACTAATTTATTTTATAAAATTTACAACTTTATTTATAACTAAAGAGGTGACAATTGTTCGATGGTTGAATCAAAAGGTTGTGAGGTTTCGGCCCCTCGTATGTCGGACCCTCTGCTCGTCAGCGTTGCGGATCGAAGAACGACGATGGAGGCCCCGTAGCGCTGAGCAGGCGATTCTGTGTGACTGTAATATTGCAACTGAGTAGCCGCGGCGCAAGCGCTTTCCAGGAAGTCTGAATATATAAGAAGCTGGGTGGCGGCGGTGGAGGCTATTCCCGGTATGGTGGGTTGTGTAACACACGTATGTCTCAAGTGTGTTTATGTTTTTATGTAATACGTGTTATGTTTTATATCATATTCATTATACTAAATATATTAGTATAATGAATATGATATAAAAAAGTACCATCAATTTTAAGAGATCACAATTTCTATAAAAAAAATCATCACAATAACTTTGTAGTTATTGCGGTTCTTCAAAAATTAGGTTAAAATATTTTGTGGTAAATTGCTAAGAGGATTTTATGTAAAGAAGCCTTAAGGCTGCAAAATAACGTGAACCCTACTTAAAGGCAGAAAATTGTTTCCATCTCGAGTAAATCCCGGTTTGATCATAAGCTTCAGAATTTAATTAAAGTTAATGACCTCGTGAAGCCTCGAGTCGGCGCGTTAAGGACTACGTCACTCTGCACCTCGCGGCACGCAGTACCAGACCCTCGCCACGACGTAGTCCGACTTAGCGGGTGGCTACCTGGTCCGCACGTTGTCCTGTATTATTGCCAAAGTAAGCTACTTTACTAGCCCGCCCACCGCCGGCTCCCCTGCGGGTTGGCGAACTTCCCAAGTCTTCCAAACACAAATTATTAATTTATTTCTGAGACGCGTTTAGATTTCCTCATGTTTTCTTTCACTACGGAGAACGTTCTAAATTCGCACTTACAATTCAATTAACAATTTCATTGCTGCCGCAGCAGCAGAGACCGGACTCCGTTTGTTCGCGCTGTCAATTAAAAGCTTCGCTCCTATAAATACTAGTGGAAGTAGATAAAGTAACAGAATATTGACGTAACTACTCTCCATGCAGTTTGTAACAGGCATGTGATGTCATCTCTTGGTAGCGTCTTATAAATGGTTTATACAATAAAGAAAACAAGTTATTTTCAATTTATTTATGTGATCTAAAGACTAGAGATTGGCATTATTTGTCAATAGCGGCGTTGCGATCGATTTTCAAATAAACAGCCCCAGCGAACGCAACTTCCGTGAAGAAACGAATTAGACGCGCCCACCGGCGGGAATTCGATACTACGAAATTACATCAAAGAAAGAAGATAATTGAAAATGGGGTGCGGATCAAATATTAGACTTTTCATTAACCTCGCCTAAATATATATATATATATATATATTACTGAAGTACTTAGTTTCTACTGTTAAGTACCTTCTGTTACGAACAACAAAGACGTTCTGCTATAGAAGGACCGCGCCTTCACGAAACACCTACAGCGGAAGTTCAAGGCCGCTGGAAGTCCTCTATGCAGTGGACGAAACCAGACGACTCACCACCGGCGCACCTGACCATATTCCATCTTGATCTCGAAGAGTGATTCCTTGTGGATAAATGTGAACGGAATCTTTCCCCATCGGGCGAATTATCCCTTATACAATAAAAAAATCGTAGAGACCTAAAGAAGAAGACTTATACAGCAACAGTATATACAAGCCATATATTTGCGCACTTTGACCTTTGATAATTCAATGCTGCGCTTCTGTAATAAAATCAGAGCAAGTTGTGGCCTACAACTGTTTAATCTTGGTAGAGCCACGCTGCAGTCTCTTACTAGCTTTGGATCGGATGGGTCAGCTACCTTACAAAATACCACTGTAAAATAGCAGCCGCGTTTTGACTGGAGGGTGTAGAGATCCAGTCAAAAATAATCTTTTCTTTACTGGTAACAAGGCAATCTATTTTAGTCCACAGGATCCGAACATTTAATTCCTATAATATACGACGACGCTGCGCATTGCTTACATGTTGGTCATCTTAATCAACTTCACGTGGACTGTGCGCTCACATCTCACATCTAACACCATTAAAAAAAACACTAAAAATGACTCGCGGATAATTATTGAGTCTTCTGATAAAAACACGTCAAATGTTAAAGAATGTGTCTGCATTGATGACGTTTTGACTCTCACTCGACAAGGTTGTATCCTAAATAGCCTAAAAAGCGTGTACTGACTGACACCTCAATAAAACATGCACATTATTAATGATTGTTAAATTAATTGCAATGACGTTAAATTTATTTTTTATAAAAGTTATTTAAATATTGAAATGGGACGACAGTGACGCTATTCCTCTCCGTGCTGTCGACACTTACGGATAAACTTGGCAGAGTTCCGAGCGGAGTGCACAGCAGCCCTACAGCGCAGGGCGGCGGCGCCACAGCAATCAAATGTTAGCACTATTTAAAAAAACTTGATGCCCCTTGTTATAAACAAGCATTCCTAGCGGAGGAGTTATCCGTTTTTATAAATGGTTATGCACAAGAAATCCTTCCGGTTTCTTATACAATGTGAACCATGGCAATGTTCTACCGCTTCCAAGCTAAGCTTCTCATATTTTAATGAAGCAGTAAGGACGCATGAATAATGCAAAACAATCACACGGTGAACTTTCCCCCGTACTTTGAAGTTTATAATAAATATTTAAAGGCACTCTACGGCGAACGCCAGTCGAGCGCTAAATTCTAGTTTCGTAGCACTACTTCAGATTGCTACGATGTCTCTTCGTAGCAAATATCATCATCGTGTATCTTTCGAGCATGGTCAAGTTATTTGTATATTTAAAATTCAAAATAACAAAAAAAAAATTCTTAATTCTAAGACAATCGTATGTTAAGAGACTTAAGTTTAAATTTGTTTTCAAAAGAGCGCGGAAGGAAATTTTCTACATAAACAACTTCATTTTAAATTGTGCTTTGACACTATATATTAAGTAATTCACTAACTTCTAATATAACGTTATCACGTTTCATCGAAATTCGTCTGGGATGGAACCTGGGATCCGTGACCATTACGCCACGCAACCGACTCAACATAGAAACTGGATAACATAAATCAGGTCTTGTGCCCAATGCAGAAAATAGTGTAGAGAAATGATAGGGTGTCTGATGTATCATCCTCCAGGCATTGCTTTATTTTCATATTTAGCTTTCACAAAGTAAATACTCCTGTAGTTCGAGAAATCATCCTTCAATACAACAAAATAACTTGACCCTCCAAGCGATTCTACCTCCATGGGAGCACAGGTATCTCCATGTATTATTTCACATATATTGGTGTTAACACTTTCGCTCTTATTAAATGGTAAACATGTGAAAATTATTATATATTTTTCCCTTCAAGCAAATTTTACATTGAGCTTTAGAAGTTTGTTTTGTTTTCACATTATTTTTCTGTAACACTTTCCTTACATAATCAAAATTCTGGTGTGAATCTAAATTTTCATGCCACTCGTTCATTAGTAACTGCTATTGTAACAGTAGCAACCCCGCAGTTATAGCGAAAATCCATATGATGAGAGCTTCCGAGTCTATTTCCAACTGCAAAAATATCTCCGTTCTTGTAAAATTTACTTGAATTATCTTCTGTCACTATGACATATCCGCGATCAGCGGCAAGGTTTACGGAAAATAAATCGGAGACAAATCGGAGACAAACAACACTTTGTCAATCCATTCTTTTCCATCGTATACTTGTACAGCTACCTGTCCACATCCTTGGACACTAATGGAAGCCCCATTCCCTATTATGTCTGATTTTTGTGAGGCACTTGTAATTTTTTTAAATAATGCCCGATCACAAAATATATGTTTACTCGCCCCGGAGTCAATTAGTCATTTTGATTCTTCATATTTTTTATGTAGCGAGTTTGACACAACAAATGCATTACTTGGATTACTTGCTTTCTTATTGTCCTTGAACTTTGTGAATCTACACAGCGCCTTATAATGTCCAGATTTTCCACAATAAAAACATTTAAAGTTTAAGTTTTCTTTCTTCATTTTTGTTATTTCTACACTCTGTTTGATAATGCCCCAATTTTCTGCACCTGAAACATTTTATGTTTCTTTTAGCTACAAATGCAGATGAAGATGAAGTCTCCTATAATTCCCCTCTTTTCTCCTTTAGCCTTTCTTCTTCGACTAATAACTTGGCCACTAAATTATCAATTGTTTGCATCTAGTCTGGTGCAGACTCCCAAGCAGAAATGAAATACTTCTTCTAATCTAAATCTTCTGGTAATGACATTAATACCTTCATTATTACGAACTTGTCAGAATATTTTTCATCCATTTGTTTAAACTGAATTTGCAATTCTTGTATTTGACAGAGAAACATTGACATCTCAATGCCTTTTTCGTATTTGTATTGGAAGTAACGTTGTTGTATAATATGGATATTAGTTTCAAACTTTTGTTTGTATGCACTTAACAATTTTCTCCACACCTCCGCGGAAGTAGTACAGGTGTACAATGTGCATCAATACACCTTCACGCATCCTGGTCACCAGCCATGTTTGAGCTTTAGCATCCAGCTTTTCCCACTTTGTCTTTTCAGCTACTGCCTGTGGCTTCGTATAATTTCCTAGTACAACTTCTAGTAAGTCTAGACTACGTAGCAAAATGACAGGTTGGATTCCAAATATTCCAATTTGATGCTCCCTCCCGATCATCAGCATATGCACATCATCACGCCATATGTATTGTTCTCTTCCTTTTTTTTTTGATTCTCTTCATTCAACAAGTATTTTCTTCTCGCCAACTTAACCTCGAAAGGCACGTCGCGCAACGTCGATGTCGATGGCGATGACGGCAGTTTAGCCGAAACAGTATCCGACCCTTTTCTTTAAATATATCTACAAGATTATGTGCTTGGGCCCATAACCTGTGATGATTTAAGTAAAACAAAAGGTTTATTGAAACAAATGGGATATTTGAATTTGGTAAATTGCACAGTGACGCAGTAGTCCGTTTAACAGGCAACCACAACAAGAGAGAGGTTACCACAAACAAAAGCTATCATACAGTAATAAGTAATAGTAATTATATTGTCTCTCAACACGAAGACTGCAGTACAGACAGGATGTAATTCAAGTTCAAAAAGTTTCAGGATGCACATTCTTTGCACCCTGAGGACTGTGTTCAAATGCCTCGTTACCAGTCTTTAGGTTTCTACACTCACCAAGGCAAACACAGCAAATTTATGCTGCTATTTCACCCTGCTATCGTGTGAGTTACTGCGTGCTGCTCCGGTCGAGCTGAGTACATTTAGCAGAAAGGAACTGCCTCACTAAGCTCACCACTCTCCCGTATAGTTAATGCCACCCAGTTCATATCACCAAAAGCTGTCAGATTGGAAAATTTTCTAGAACTTCTTAGAACGCTACATCTACTCATTACTATAATTTACCTTCAATTAATCTGTAATTCTACCATTACTACGCAAGTAGTGATCTCGAGATGTGTCTACTGTGATGTGTCAAGAGGTCTACGAGAAGTTTAAATGCGGTGCACTGGCGTGGTAGAGTTCATTAATAGGTTTGGATCGGTTGTTAACACAGTACGCACGCTCGCACTGAGAAACTGTAATTTGCTCCGTGCCTAAGTAAACAACGACAAAAGGCAAAGCGACGGAAGTAGAACCTTATTATGAGACAGAATGATAACGTTTCACGAACTCAATATTTTATGTCGAAAACAAAAATATTTCATGCCATGACAAACAAAAAACAAACATTTCGATAACATTACAATCACTCCTCCATAATATCATTCATCATTTACCCGTCATTATAATTATTCCTTCATAAATAATACGTACATATATAATATCATATATTGTACGAATATATAGTATCAGAAACTCGACACTCGTGAGATAAAATATTTCAAACTAATTTTTTTATCTCACGACTTAAAAATATAATTTTCATTTTATAAAACCTACTTTTACACTTTTAAGACTCATATTTGAAACCAAAAAAAAACAATAATATTTTTGCATGACGAATGCGCTGCGTTCTGCAGTCGCTGCCGCCTATACTGATTACATACGTACTCTTCGATCGGCAGCAGGCAGCCATATTAAAACAAGACCATGGTCGCAATGGGTCCATGGTCTTGTTGAATGTTTCAGACAGTTAGCTTGATATCATTACTGTCTTCATTACTCCTAAAATAAATAATAAAAGCTTACACTACAGTCAAGGCATCAACGTTAAAAAAATATCTTACTAACATTTATGTACCTAATACATAGTAATATACTAGTCACTATTTATTTGTTTATTTTATATATTTTACTTATTTATTCTTTATGTTCCTTAAACAACATGTTTACAAGGGCGGACTTAATGCCCAGTGGCATTCACTACCAGTAAACCCTGGGAGTTCAAGAGAATATGTTGGTAGGCATAAAAATAAAATAAGGTTAATTAGAAAAATATATCAAATTATACATCAAAATAATACGTAATAAATATAAATAATAAGACATACATAACAATATAAATGTATATAAACGCATAAATACACAACAAATACCAAGAGGAAATATACATATCAAATGTTATTCGACTTCGAATAATGTTGTCGAAGAAGAGATTTAAAAGAAACTTTACTGGGTGCATTCTTGACATCATCCGGAAGGGCTTTCCAAAGGAGTATGGCCTGTACTATGAAAGAATAACGGAAGAACCCAGTGCAATGGAATGGAACACTAATTATCATTCTATTTAGGGATCAAGGTACACGGTCAAGAGAGGAATGCACACGTCACCATAATCGATAACAGGAAGAATAAGGGAGTAAACGAGCATAAGCTTGGTTTTGAAGGGTAATAAGTTTTAAGACGATAAAGAGAATGCAAGGTAGCAACAACTTTACGACTAATCTCAGAAATCTGTACATACCAAGTCATTTTATGGTCCATATGCAAACCACGGTTGAATATAGAATTACTAAAGGGAATCAATATTCCGTTATAATAAACGAGAGGAAGGCTTCCATATTCAACCTTAGCAAGCATCCTGGGACTTCTGCCACCATGACTTTGCATTTCCCTGGATTAACCGCAACCCCATGTCTATGTGACCAATCTCAAACAGTTTCCAGGTTATTATTAAATATTTCTATGCTGTTATTGAGATCCTTGACTCTTTAGACTGCACATAAAGCTGTAGATCGGCATGCAAATGGTACGAGCAATTTAAAACTGAGGTGATAGAATTTATAAATAATGAAAACAAAAGAGGAGAAAGTATTGCGCCTTGCGGTACACTAGAGTCAATATCAGCCCAATCGGAGGTCTGTGATCCCAAACAAACTAACTGCTGGCGACCGCGAAGATATGAAATGAATGATCATGAAACCCACTCCAAGGTAGGGGTTCAGATATTTAGATAAGAAAGGCGAGATAGAAGGATATCGTGATCAACTGTGTTAAAAGCGTTAGAAAAGTCAACAAGCACTACCACCGTAAATTTGTTCATTGTCAATGCAGTGTTAGTACTGTGACCAGAACGGAACCCCGATTGAAATGCATTCAGTAGGCTATGTTTTGTAATGAAAGAAGAAATTTGCTTATGAACACAGGCTTCTAGGACTGTTGATAGAAATGGGAGAATTGAGATAGGACGATGATGATTAGGCAGTTTAGGATTAGGAATCTTGGGCAGGGGTAGCACAAAAGCCTTTTACTAAAGTTTAGAATATTAACCTGAGTCTAGGGGAAAATTTATAATGTGGGCAATAGCT
Organism: Teinopalpus imperialis; assembly: GCA_029286865.1. Taxonomy (NCBI): domain Eukaryota; kingdom Metazoa; phylum Arthropoda; class Insecta; order Lepidoptera; family Papilionidae; genus Teinopalpus; species Teinopalpus imperialis. The sequence continues at coordinate 18,906,943 of JAGSMU010000003.1, forward strand.
GGAAGCAGGGTCTCAAGTATCATTGAGTTTGCCAACTTCATCACGATTCAGCCTTGGATTTTATAGCTTTACTTAATCTCATCCTGAGTAACAGGAGAGAACTTAAATTGTGGAATTTTGAGAGGTTGCATTAACTCAATTGAAGGTATGGTTTGTAATCAGACAACTGGATCTAAGGATGGTGCAGAGACAAATAAATTGAAGTCAAGGCTATTGTTAGATGAGTTAGGCTTTCCAAGGCCAAGAGATTTTGACAACTTCCACACACCAGCGGTTGAAGAATTAATTATATTGTCATGAATGCATCAATTGATTGCATCTGTTTCTCATCAATTTGAAGTGCAACCAATTCTCCTCTGTACGATCTCATTATTAATTATGATATTGTTATTATAACTAGTCTGGCCATAAATACTGTTACATAAAAACTTTTTTCAACTTTTTAATTATTTTGAATTTGGAACACTTATATTATTTTAAAAACTTCTTTCGGTTTTGCACTATTTCATATATTTTTTCGTGTACATTATCAAATTACAATATGGAATGGGGTATTAAAGAAAATAGGATTGCAGTGATCGCCTTGCACAAAGTGGGCCGTTGGTCATAATTCATACACATCAAAAGCTTGATATCAGCCGTATGTTCGTATAACGTACTATCATACAGATACAACAACACTTCTATCGAAGACCAGAAAAGATCGGGGCGGCCGCGTGCTAATAGAACTACAAAGGTTGTTAATACTGTTGAAGCCAGAATTCGTCGAAACCCCATTAGGAAGCAAAACATCTTATCGCGAGAAATGAAGATTCCCGCTAGGACTCTATCGCATATTATAAAATAATACCTGAAGCTCGGTGCTTATCGTCAACATACAGGACATGCCCTAAATCAATCTTTACAATTAACGAGAGTGGATCGATCAAAACGCCTTCTGTCGCGATATGCAGGTGAAAGGCACAGAAATATATCCTTTTTATCGATGAAAAAATTTTCCCGATTGAAGAACACTACAATAAGCAAAATGATGAAGTGTACGCTCACAGTTCTAAAGAAGCTGCTCAAGCGGTCGGGAAGGTACAACGTGGTCATCGTCCTGCGTCAGTGATGGTTTGGTGGGGCGTGTATTATCAAGTCACAAAACTACATTTTTATGAAAAAGGAGTGAAAACTTCAGCCAAAGTGTATCAAGATACAGTCTTGGATCATGTTGTCAAACCTTTCAGTGGACTTTCCAGCAGGACTCTGCACCTGGTCACAAGGCACGAAATACCCAAGCATGGCTTGAAACCAACGTTCCGGACTTTATAAGAGAACTGAAGACTGGCCCTCACCTAGTCCAGACCTCAACCCTTTAGACTTCAAATTATTTATTTATTTATAAACTTTTGTACAACTAACATATGCACAAAGGCGGACTTAATGCCTAAGGCATTATCTACCAGTCAACCTTGGGAGGGTTCAGAGAAATCAAGGTTGGGACAGAAGAATAATAATAAAGAAAAAAGAGACATACTGTACATCTAAATGCTTATACAATTATATATACATATCATTATATATTATCTTCGGAATTTATAATACTAAAATTATAATAATAAATAAAATAATAGATATTTATATAAATTTACATAAACTATAAAACAAAAATATATACTAATTAAAAATACAAACATATCTAAGAGTAAATATATACATAATTATTATCGATGTAGTGAATCTGCTGACGCTACTTACAACAAATGCTTTCGAATTTTACGTTTAAACTCTAAGCGACTTTTAGCTATTCTGATTTTGAAAGGTAGCGCATTCCACAGGAACGGTAAACGAAGATTTTTAGATTATATTTTATGATAGCGGCCTGACACTTCAAAGGGTTAACTGTTAATCCAAACTTGTCTGTCCAATTTCTGATGGCATCTAAATCTTTGTTTATAATATTAAAAAAATCTGGTAGTCTATCTTTGGTTGCCTGAATGTATAATTGTAGATCATCGGCGTAAAGATGGTACGAACATCGAAGATCATGAGTGATGAAATTTATAAAGACAGAAAATAAAATAGGAGAGAGAATACCGCCTTGAGGGACGCCACACGCAAGATCAAGCCAACATGATAACGATTCATAGAACCGAAATGACTGCTGGCGCCCTCGAAGATACGAAGAGAACCATCCCAGTGCTTCATCAGAGACCATTAAGTGAGAGAGTATGGCTAACAGGATGTCGTGACTGATAACATTGAAGGCGTTTGAGAAATCAATTAAAACCAAAACTGTGACTTTGATATTTTCCATGCCAGCTCGAATATCGCAAGTCACTTTAAGGAGAGCAGTAGTGGTGCTGTGGCCCGGTCTAAATTCAGATTGAAGGGGACTGATCAAATTGTTACAAAGTATGAAATGGGAGAACTATAAAACACAGGACTCAAGCACCTTTGAAAGAAAGGGAAGGATTGAAATTAGTAGAAAATGGGTAGATAATGAGGGGTTTGGGGACTTAGGAAGTGGACGGACAAAAGCTTTACGCCATAAAGTAGGAAAAGATCTAGTAGCTATAGAGAAATTGATAATATGGGTAATAGCAGGAAGTAGGTAATCGAGGATGGGGAGGATCATGCGTCGTCCTATATTATCGCATCTGATAGCATTGGACTTAAGTGCAAGATTTGTTTTTTTTGTCTCATCAGAAGAGACTGGAGAGAAATGAAGCAAGTTAATATTAGGGTGCGGCAAACCATTGAAATAAGAAATAGTATCCAAAATCGTTAGGTGAGCCATTGAAGGGGAAGTAATGAAATATTGATTTAAATCATCTAAGGAGATTGAGTTAGGAAGGTTTGTTAAACGTGACTTACCAATACCAAGAGTCCTAAGGAACTTCCAGATATCAACAGGAGATGACAAAGAAATATTATCTAAAATGTGACGTCGTTTAGCGATCCGTACCATCTGATTACACCGATTTCTAGCTAATTTATAAATAACTCAATTGTCGTCACAACGATTCATGGTCAGTTTTAGAGGACATGGCCTGCTCTAAAACCATAGGTTCGTAGTCATACAGATTAAAGGCCCGTATAAAAGCCAAAGGTGGCCATTTCGAATAGAAAATTTTATTTTATTTTTTGATGAGACTAATAAATATGTAGGTATAAATTTTCATAATATTACATTACTTCATTAAAAAAATGCATTTTCATTTGTAACAGAACTTATGGGCGGACTCGATACAAAGATAACATAAAAAGGCGCTGCGCAGGAGCCGAGTGCTGGGCGCTGGGTGCTCCCATAAGGTGCAGTTGATATCCTGTGATTTTCTTTGAGTAGATCAATTATATTAGCAAACGAGCACAACGCGTCTTGCGATCTACGTCATCTCACCTGTAATTGAGCCTCCAGATCCCTACACTCACCACACTAAACACAGCAACGTTATGTTGCAACTTCACGAAGATATTTTATGAGAATGTGATCCTTCGATGGCGACCTATATGCTGCTGCTAGAAACTAGCTGCAGCATCGCTCTTACACTAGTCAATAATAATATTTATTATCAACAATAGTAACAAAACAAATATCTCAAGGCAGCTCACCCAGAGAAGCACACAGCGCACGTTGAGCAGCTACCGGCACCAGCCAGCCGGCACCAGCCAGCCGGCAGCAAGGTGTGGACCAGCTAACGGGACGATAAATTTCTAAAAGCCTAAAAGCTCTCACAACAACTACTTTCGTGAGAGCAAGACTTGAGATAATGTTTTTTATGCTACGTTAATTCAGTCAAATAAAATTACTGGTACTTTCTGTTACATTGTCCGTAGCGTCGAGCGCGAGACATCTCTGAGGTCATCAGAGGTTGAATTTATTAAGATTAATGACTTGCTTTGAAACTCAGACACGGGATTTTTGATTGGTTTAATATAAAGTGTGTTTTAACTATTAAAGTAAAAAAGTTGCTTTGCATTTTTTTCGAAACTCAAGTGAAGGCGAACAGGAAATTGTACAAACATTTATATTTACTGAAGTAAAATTAGACATGTGTCATTCTTCGTCTGGTCCTCCGCGCTGCGTCGCGTAACAAACAAACGGGGAGGTGTTTGCGGAGTTATCAATGTAGTTTTGTCGATTCAGTGTAAAAATAAAGAATATTTTGATAAATCCCACTGCTCCTACTAATATAACATTTAGACTAAAAATATAGGATTTTATTGTAGTGAAGTTATAAAAAAATAGACTAGATTGAATGTTTCAAGAGATATCGTACATTTCAGAAAGCAGACCGAAATGTCTCGTCCTCGTGGTCCAGCACCTGGCCGTTGCGCCGCGGCGCCTGGCATCGATTCACGTCTGAAAAACAATATTTGTTTACCACAGACTGTTGGTTTTTTGGGTCTGAGTGTTGGATAGATATCCCGAGTCTCATCGCATCGGAACCTACCGTCGATCATTTACAAAGGCGTTCCATCGGAGCAGACAAGGCGAACGCGAGTCGGTTCCTCTGACCTCACCGAACTATAATATTTTGGTTACAGTTGATATCATTAGATATATCAGCCAACTGCACTCATCTCTTTATTACAAATGAACTTATTTTTCCGTAAAATGCTAACTTAATAAGCAGTAAATATACAGATTATAATAGCTGTATAACGCGAATGAAAATAGAATTTTGAAAATAAAACGATATTTATTATCTTTACGCCTCAGAAATATTCTCAAGTCAAAGGTAACGAAATCTTTCGTTTTCCGGATTTACGGTCACAAGATTATAAGGCTCTTTAGCCAGCCATTAAAATGTCTGAAGAAAGGTTTATGCAAACTACAGTTTTCTAACTTCCATTCCGAGATTTACCCTTTATTGAGCCTTATTTGACTGGACTTTGATAGTCTTATCAGAATAATTTATTAATCGGATTTGTGTTGTATATGCCGTAACTCATGTCATCGTATATTGCGTAACACATGTCATCTACGATCTTTGTGAATGATTACTACGTGACAGCTACGAATAACCTAGAATGCCTTATCAGGGGCCAGTTGCGTGTTCCTAAACGGTATCAAGCGTGCGGCTCGCATGGCGATGTAATTTACGGAATGGGAAAGATAATGAAATATAATTATGACAATTACCGGACAACGTAGCACACGAGCGTTTATATAACTCGAATGGACACAACGGAAACCGGAAACGAAAATATTTAAATATTAAAATGAAAAGAAATTTGACTCGAAGCTTTTGACAGAATTTACAAGAGATAATAACTTTTTCTATGTTCTATACGGTTCGAGGAAATATCATAGACGAGCATGCGCTAGCTGAGACGTAAGGATGAGAAGGAAAGCGTTGATTAAGGGCGTGAAGATTTCCACTAGAGAGGTCCATCAGTGGTAGTCATGGTACCCTGATCACCTGCAGCAGACCAATAGCATTTTAAGTTATGTCCTAATAGAGGAATGTAATCTTTTTGTAATTCCAGGGTGAGAAACCAGCACAAGTTTACCTGACGGTAAGTATTGACTGCGGGCAATGACGTCTACATCTTAAGTTTAGGGTCCCCCAGAGACCGGAGCTGGAGTGCTTCGTATCATACTGAGCGTGCCATGCACAGCAGCGGTGTTCTGATGACGCGAGCACGCTCCAGGCACGCCCGTCCGGGAGGGTAGCGGGTAGAGAGCAACGCCAGCCTGGCTTTATCACTTTCAAAAAATATTACTTTTAATATTACAAAATATATTAAAATATATATTACATATATACAGTCACTTGAAATGTTGTTTGTAGTATAGTGGTGTCAATTAGTATCAAAGACTAAACGTCTTTGCGTATCTATTGACAAATTTTACTGTTTATTTCACATTATAAATTTATAAACGGAAGTAAAGGACACACGGAAAAAAAATTGCATTTATTAAAATATATATAATAGGCGGTCGAAAGTATATTTAAATATCAGTTATAATAGAAATTCATTAGTAAATACGAGTGAACTAGTGATCTTATGCACGGACCCTCCGACGAGCTAGGGCCTCGAGCTACGACGGAGAGTAGAGCGGCTACGTGTACGAGGCTACAGCACGCTCGCCTCCATCAGGTATTTAGCGTGTGAAGTCAGCGTGGTGTTAGCAAATAAAGTTTAGTACGGGACCGCACCCCGGGGCGCGTTCCCGTACTAAAGCACTTTATTGGCATGCCAAGCCCACACTACGCCTACGCTGGGAATTGCCAATGCCGGATCAACCGTTTATATTTGATCATAAAGTCATTTTATAGAACTCACTATTAAAACTCATTTGTTGGAAAAACTTTTAAAAGTAGGCATATGTTAATATAGCTAAATTTAGAGCTTTCATAGCTCAGTAGCCAAGCAAACGGCACGCGAGAGATCACAGTTTGTGTCTCCGTGATTTAAGTGCTGCATCGCGTCCCACGTGTTCGGTGTGAAAGAAAATATCGTGAAGAAGCTTGCACGTTGCAATAAATGGAATAAATATTTCGAAGACATGTGGCCACGCGTTCACCAATCCGTAGTCGAGCCGCGTGGTGAACTATGCTGTCCGCACTTCCTGCAGAGGATGTCTTATACGAGCAGTTGGATTAATGTACAGTCGTAAGCAAAAAACTCGCCGCACGCTTGCGTCAAAATATTCTCATTAAAAATCTGTTGTTTAGATTTATTTTTTGACTAAAATAGATGAAAGGTAAATAATATATTTTTTTTTAATAATAAATATATGTATATATTATTATTTATACAAACACTACTAACAAAACACAATAAAAATCAATTCAATATTTAGTGTCACCGCCCATGGCTCCTAATCGTTTCTGTAGATAGACCGTAGTCAGTCATAGACCAAATAAGAGTATTCTCTGTAGCTTGAGAAACGCCACCCCGTTCTTAAGCGAGAGCTTGAAGCTCCGTTGACGCAGGATTTCTCATCCCAACTTTTGTTTTAAGCGCGTTCCATAAATGCTCATTAACATATAAATTGGGACTCGCCACTCAGTTTCAGCCTCCTGCAGATACCACCGAACAGAAGCTGCACTATGTGGACGGGCATTGTCCTGCATCCGCACAAAGTTTTAACTGGTTGAGACTGCGCAAGGTACGACATGATCCCGCCTAAATGTTCTACTGTTTTACTGTTCGATATTTGTCGTCAACGACACAATGAGTTGTAAAGGTTGTATATTTTATTGTGACTTGATACGGTTTACAGTTACCTTTATTAAATTAAAGTAACTCGTTATGGATGAGTATATAAGTATTTTTGAACTAGCAAGAACATTGTAAAAGATTGTTTATAATAACAATTATGGCGCGAGGTATCTCTGCAACTTGCAGCTCGGCAGCCCGGGCCCGCCCTCGCGCGGTGCCCCTGCTGCCTCAATAACAAAAACGTCGGCCCAAGCGGTAAACAACAAAGGTATGTTTTTCATAAGTAGTCTTACTTGTAAATCCCATGAAATATGGAGTTATTTGCTTTGCTGTTTAACTGCAAGCGATAAAATGTAAAAATAAATAACGTTGACAATATAATTTCACTTCTGCGTAATAGTTGTGCACTAAGAGTTGGACGCCAGTCGCCTCTAATCGGTTTTGTGCATTGTATTACATTTAAATAAAGTGAAGTCTTGGATACTCAAGAAATATACTAAACATAAATATACTTAACGTATATCATTGCTGAAGTGTACTTGCCAAGTAATGGCAGGTAAGCGTTGCAATAATACTGCATCGACGGATGTTCCATTAACTAAACATTAACCGCACTCTGGGCACTCGCACAATGATGTTGGCAATTGAGAAGCGTACAGCAAGCACTAGATTGCTTAAGCTCGATATATATATAAATATAAATAATATATATATATATATATATATATATATATATATATATATATATATATATATATATATATATATATATATATATATATATATATATATATATACATATATATTTGAAGGTACCGCTGCAGTGTTCGTGTGAAGACTACAGCGTGAAAGACTCACAACGACAAGGGGTCACTGATGCTCTGCAGCCGCTGCGCTTCGCAGGATGGAGTTAATTATAAATATTTAAAGCCACTTCTCGTCGAGCCGAGCGCTAATATTAATTTCGTAGCCTATTACGTGTATAAAATTGCTACAATACAGCTACGTGATAGCTACGAATGGGTATGTTCAAACACTATTAATAATACAGACAACGTAGCTAGCGAGACATTACGAGTGTGTGTGCTGTCGAATCAATTGCGGCATCGATCTTTACCTGGTGTAGCCGGTGGTGTAAAGAACGCAGCGAACGGTCAAAGGCTCGCTATCACAGAATGGCGGCTTAAAATAGCGACACATATTTTACTTTGTACGGTCGTCAAGCATCAGATCGCTATCGCTATTTTATTTTCATTGATGCTTCAATATATTCATTTTTCTCCACGAATATACTACAAACTATTATTTAAAATTATAAACTCTTTCACAAAAATCAAAATGTTCATAATAATACCATGGAACCGTCTCCGGCTCCTAGAGTGACGCCGTGAGCATCTCATTAGTTTTTGTGATGACAAGCCGGCGGTCCAAAGACGCGGTCGCCGACGGTGGCGCCTGAAGGAACTGTCACATTTAGTTTTATAACATATATCCGGATGATATCCAATCGACTTACACAACTTGTTTAACCAAGAATTACAAGCTACGACAATCAGTAACACCCACCTTCACGACGTGTTCGACGATAGAATAACAATTCCTTAACTATGTAATTTGTAGTCGACGTCGAAGTCGTATCTGAGTCTAACGAGCTGCAAATTGGAGGTCGCACCTGCGGGCTCACGGAGGGCGGTTCCATGGAAGGAGGTGGAGGGAGGGCCGTGACTCATAATGCTGCGACTGGGACACTCGGGGACAGCTGATGACGACATGAATGAACAAGGACACTAACTAGCTACACACCTGATTCGTTTATGTCATTCAAACGGATACAAAATTAATAATCGGTTATAATTAAACCAATACGCCAAAGATCTGTAGATCATGGATGTCCGCGTCGCTGCTGCCTACTTGCGGATTTGACAAATTGGCAAATAGGTCACTTTTATGTTTATTATCATAATGAATGACCATAAACTGTACCGGTGCTTAGCAAATCCTCCTGACCTAAAAGAAACAACAAAAGGTAGCTGTAAAATTAAATTTTATGAATACATTTAAAGTACGAATTGATTTTAATTGATATATTAATTATAATGAATTATTATTGCAATAAAAACGTGAACAATATTTCATGATCGAACCCAGTGGAGCGACGCAAGAAGTCATTACGCAGGCCGCGGGGCTACAGACGCGTCCCCACTGCCATGCACACATAAGTTAACTACAAAAGGATAAATACGTCCAAATTTTCGTCTTAAAGTGAACAGGAGTGGTTGTAGCGTGGTCACCCGACGCGGCGTCCTCCATGTGACCGCAGAGCATATGTTTCAAAGCAATTTTAAACTCAGTAGTTTTATATGATCAGTGGTGTAAAAGCGGAAACAACGGCCTGTAATATTTAAAGGTATATTTTTTATATATTGGTGTATATAAATATGTGTACACGCTCAATCATATGTATGTTTTGAGTGCAATCGATAAAATGTAAAAATAAATAACGTTGACAATATAATTTCACTTCTGCGTAATAGTTGTGCACTAAGAGTTGGACGCCAGTCGCCTCTAATCGGTTTTGTGCATTGTATTACATTTAAATAAAGTGAAGTCTTGGATACTCAAGAAATATACTAAACATAAATATACTTAACGTATATCATTGCTGAAGTGTACTTGCCAAGTAATGGCAGGTAAGCGTTGCAATAATACTGCATCGACGGATGTTCCATTAACTAAACATTAACCGCACTCTGGGCACTCGCACAATGATGTTGGCAATTGAGAAGCGTACAGCAAGCACTAGATTGCTTAAGCTCGATATATATATAAATATAAATAATATATATATATATATATATATATACATATATATTTGAAGGTACCGCTGCAGTGTTCGTGTGAAGACTACAGCGGTACAGAAAAGACTCACAACGACAAGGGGTCACTGATGCTCTGCAGCCGCTGCGCTTCGCAGGATGGAGTTAATTATAAATATTTAAAGCCACTTCTCGTCGAGCCGAGCGCTAATATTAATTTCGTAGCCTATTACGTGTATAAAATTGCTACAATACAGCTACGTGATAGCTACGAATGGGTATGTTCAAACACTATTAATAATACAGACAACGTAGCTAGCGAGACATTACGAGTGTGTGTGCTGTCGAATCAATTGCGGCATCGATCTTTACCTGGTGTAGCCGGTGGTGTAAAGAACGCAGCGAACGGTCAAAGGCTCGCTATCACAGAATGGCGGCTTAAAATAGCGACACATATTTTACTTTGTACGGTCGTCAAGCATCAGATCGCTATCGCTATCGCTATTTTATTTTCATTGATGCTTCAATATATTCATTTTTCTCCACGAATATACTACAAACTATTATTTAAAATTATAAACTCTTTCACAAAAATCAAAATGTTCATAATAATACCATGGAACCGTCTCCGGCTCCTAGAGTGACGCCGTGAGCATCTCATTAGTTTTTGTGATGACAAGCCGGCGGTCCAAAGACGCGGTCGCCGACGGTGGCGCCTGAAGGAACTGTCACATTTAGTTTTATAACATATATCCGGATGATATCCAATCGACTTACACAACTTGTTTAACCAAGAATTACAAGCTACGACAATCAGTAACACCCACCTTCACGACGTGTTCGACGATAGAATAACAATTCCTTAACTATGTAATTTGTAGTCGACGTCGAAGTCGTATCTGAGTCTAACGAGCTGCAAATTGGAGGTCGCACCTGCGGGGCTCACGGAGGGGCGGTTCCATGGAAGGAGGTGGAGGGAGGGCCGTGACTCATAATGCTGCGACTGGGACACTCGGGGGACAGCTGATGACGACATGAATGAACAAGGACACTAACTAGCTACACACCTGATTCGTTTATGTCATTCAAACGGATACAAAATTAATAATCGGTTATAATTAAACCAATACGCCAAAAGATCTGTAGATCATGGATGTCCGCGTCGCTGCTGCCTACTTGCGGATTTGACAAATTGGCAAATAGGTCACTTTTATGTTTATTATCATAATGAATGACCATAAACTGTACCGGTGCTTAGCAAATCCTCCCTGACCTAAAAGAAACAACAAAAAGGTAGCTGTAAAATTAAATTTTATGAATACATTTAAAGTACGAATTGATTTTAATTGATATATTAATTATAATGAATTATTATTGCAATAAAAACGTGAACAATATTTCATGATCGAACCCAGTGGAGCGACGCAAGAAGTCATTACGCAGGCCGCGGGGCTACAGACGCGTCCCCACTGCCATGCACACACATAAGTTAACTACAAAAAGGATAAATACGTCCAAATTTTCGTCTTAAAAGTGAACAGGAGTGGTTGTAGCGTGGTCACCCGACGCGGCGTCCTCCATGTGACCGCAGAGCATATGTTTCAAAGCAATTTTAAACTCAGTAGTTTTATATGATCAGTGGTGTAAAAGCGGAAACAACGGCCTGTAATATTTAAAGGTATATTTTTTTATATATTGGTGTATATAAATATGTGTACACGCTCAATCATATGTATGTTTTGAGTGCAATCGTATGCGTGTAACACACAAAGTGAATGAATAATTTTTAAAAGAGTTGTAAAGTTCAAGCAGTGCTCGCGCCGCGTCCTCTTGCAGCGTGCTGGCTGGTCTAGTGATTATCATCCTAGTGATTATCATCCTAGTGATTATCATCCTAGGGATTATCATCCTAGGGATTATCATCCTAGTAATTATCATCCTAGTAATTATCATCCTAGTGATTATCATCCTAGTGATTATCATCCTAGTGATTATCATTACAGTGATTATCATTCTAGAGATTATCATTCTAGTGATTATCATTGTAGTGATTATCAATTGTAGTAATTATCAGTCTAGTGATTACCATCCTAGTGATTATCATCCTAGTGATTATCATCCTAGAGATTATCATTACAGTGATTATCATTCTAGAGATTATCATCCTAATGATTATCATCCTAGTGATTATCATCCTAGTGATTATCATCCTAGTGATTATCATCCTAGTGATTATCATCCTAGTGATTATCATCCTAATGATTATCATCCTAATGATTATCATCCTAGTGATTATCATCCTAGTGATTATCATCCTAGTGATTATCATCCTAATGATTATCATCCTAGTGATTTTCATCCTAATGATTATCATCCTAGTGATTATCATCCTAGTGATTATCATCCTAGTGATTATCATCCTAGAGATTATCATTACAGTGATTATCATTCTAGAGATTATCATTCTAGTGATTATCATTGTAGTGATTATCATCTAGTGATTATCATCTAGTGATTATCATCCTAATTGATTATCATCCTAGTAATTATCAGTCTAGTGATTATCATCCTAGTGATTATCATCCCAGTGATTATCATCCTAGTGATTATCATCCCAGTGATTATCATCCTAGTGATTATCATCCTAGTGATTATCATCCTAGTGATAACCATTCGAGTGATTATAATTCTAGTGATTACGTCTTTTGTCAATCGCAAAGCAGGAAGATCTACTAGTCGTATTCCAGTCTCCAAACGAAAACTTACGCCGATAAAGTAAGGTAAGTAAGGCGAGTCCAGCGGCGGCATCGTCTGTTCATATTTATTGTTTATACTTATAATGAAGAAGCATCAGTTATTCTTGTAATATTAAAGTATATAAATAAAACATCCTATTTCAACACTGTTCATTTTTAAATCCTGACGTAAAATAAAGTTTTTGAAAGTTTTGAAATACCTTAGGACTCTTATAGATGTTAAGCGATCGATATCTTTCGATCGATATTATTTTTAGCTGCCATCTCTTTCCTCTCCTACCCGAGGTACAATTGCAACACTTGTTGATGTCTCGGGCCGGAGTGCGTGTATACGTCAGAGATGATATCTGTTCTCGATACATGGACAGTCTTGAAGGTGCGGACCTGTCCATCCTTTGGCTGCGCGTAGACAGCGACGACCATCCCCGTGTCTATGCGTGCAGGTCTCATAGCGGCGATAAAGACATTAAGCGACTCATCGATCACATCCAATTAAACTACAAGCTGCGTGTAGCATCGGATCTCCTCTGCAAAGATACTCGGCGAATTTAACGGCCGCCACGCCGAATGCGTACAACCGATCATGCGGAGAGATCTGTTCATGACTTTGCTTTCCATATGATCTGACACAACTGGTCACTTCGCCTACGCGGATTCCAGACGTGGAGGATCATACCACTTTCCCTGTTGGACCTTCTACCTACCTCTCACCCGGACAGCTATCTAGTCTCCGTCGATGCCTCTTACCGCTCATCGGACCATTGTTTAATCTAGAGTATGGCGCCTCTCGTTCCGATTTTCAGGTTTCGACATGTGTCGGCACTACGGGATTGGGACGGTATGCGGTCTTATTTAGCATCTTACCCGTGGAAGTGGATTTGCTTCTCACTGTTCGTCGCACTATATTTCACCTAATGGTTTCGGGAGCGGTTACTACAATCTATTAGGTGTCACAAAACAAGTACATGATGTGTGACGTAGATGTGTCGGTGTCCCAGACGCGGGCTGCCCGCCGCGACAGAGTCGCACGACCCTCGTCGGCGTCGCTCGCGTGCATGCAGTTACATACACTTTACTTCCATATAATCTATATTGAGCTTTTTTTTTGTTTGTAAATATATTGTGCCGAGGTAAACATTGCTCCCCGCCGAACAAGTCATGTGAGCTCTACTCGCCGGCAGCGCTCCTCCAGCGCCGCACAAATTATATCAACATAACATATAAACATATCAACATAACATATAAACATCAACATATACAACAAGTCAATTTGAGGAACTTTTCGTGATTCTTAGTTGATAGTTAATGAAGCGGATCTTCTTCATATTGCAGATAATGTTCAATTTTATATTTTGTTTTATTTCTCCTTATCATACTCTCCACAGCTGCATATATTAAACAAAGCGCTATTAAATTGTGTCATAATTTCGTGTTGGCTAACACTGGTCCTTACCTTGGTACCGGAGCCGGACCCATGTAAGGACGAATCCCGAAGCCCCGTCCTCCTAGACCATCGAAACCGCTGACTAGGAGACCGAGCATTGTGATAATACCCTCACTTTTGTGACCAACAAATAGAAATAAATACTTCTGTTCTTACACAATATTCCGTTGTTTCTTTCAAGTCTAAGAATCACCAAGTTTATCGGGTATATATTATAGCTTGAGGTGTATGTACCGACTGAGCGAACCTCGCAACTTCTTGTTGCAAGTCTAACGGCGAGCCTTCGCAGTAACGTGAGTGACCTACACTCTCTATTATAGTGCACCCTTCCATTAAAAGACGTCCTGATCGTGTGATGTAACAGGAGATCGTTTTTAATGTCCGACAGCATAGGTTGCGGTGTCCACGCGGCCGCCGTAACAAGGATATACTTGGTTCATGACAGGAATTATTGTTCAATAAGAAACGATACATCTAAGAACAAACAAACATATAAACGATACATAAAGAATAGTTGTACACACGTCTCACAACATATCTTTTTCTATACATAAATTACTTAAAGGAACAGTTATTTAGAAGTCATCGCTTTTGTCCAGAAAAGAGAGGAATGTAAAAAAAAATAAAGGAGGAAGACCGACATCGTTGAAACTTCATGTCGGCTGCAGAGCCTAGGACTACACAACAACACCACCACATTTTCTCGTACTAACGGGCGCTCGCACGAAGTCCGACTGCACGCCACTTCGCATTTGAATCTAAATGTTAACCGACTCGGCGACGGAGCCGCTGCGGTCGCTATACGAGTAACTTAATACGCGAGCGAGTTCATATGTGAACGCTTTATGTGGAGTAGCCTTCTCGCTGCAGCGGGCGAAGGAGCAGTCTACGTCTTAGACCTGCCGGCATGACTCCTCACTGCCGAGCTCGCGTTAAATCATTTAAACACTGAGCCTAAGTAAAGACGTCCTTAATGATCGGGCGTCGCGTGGGCATTGCAACGTATACCCTAATTGTTACCAGTTCTATACCACGAGCTTCAATTAGTTGGAAAACGACAAATTTCTTGGGGCTCTTGTATACCCCACCCAAGTGAAGTGGTCGCGTAGGAAACAGTCCCTGCGGTCGACCATCGATTAGCAGAACATCATTATCATTTATCATTAGTTGTTTGAAAACGAATTGTTCAAAGTAATGAAGTAATATTCACTAATGTTAAGTTGAACGAAACTTTCGTAGAGCTAAGTTAGTGCACGCGATGAACCGTTCCGCTGTCACTGCATCAAAAGCAATTTTCGAGTTTCGCCCGATTTTATTTCCTCGCAACAAATTGTTATTTCATTTTCCGATGACCGCGTCCGTCGCGCGCCAGTTTAATTAAAGCGACCCTCCATCACCGCCGACGGGCGCGCTAATGTAATGTAATGTAATGTCGTAATTAATGTGACGCTTGTCGAGCAGTCCGCTGATCACAGGATTGCGTCATCGGCGTCATCGTTTTTAAATTGCACCTTTGCCGTTGCACGATTAAAAAAGACTGAGTACATCATGCGTCGCGATATATCTCACTTTTCACGATGTGCACTGTACACTGTACATTGTACTCTGGACACTGTAAATAAACTGCACAGAAGACAATCGATGAAACGACCATCTGGAATAACCAATATCCTTAATCCATAACCGTCCATAACCATAATTTCCTGAATATATTTATTTATTTAAATTTCTTACGCGGACGTCATTTGGCAACCACGCAAACTATTCCGACTGTACGTGCGTATGTATACAGTATGTTGACATGTTCTGGTTGCAATCGTTTGGTGCCGCTGCACGTGTCCTCGTATTTTCGCAAATACAAGGGAGCGCAAATTATGAAAAAATTATAGTTCACTTGCCATATAGGCAATGGAAATATTATTCCCTATGTGCCAATATCATTACATATGTGCCAAGTGGACTATCAACGTTAGTATGTTAACATTACTCACATTTAACTTAACCACCTTAACTGAGCTTACGACGCACAAGCGTTAAGTCTAGTTAAGCGTTAAGTCTTAGAGATGAACTCCAAGACGACCTTACGACAATAGTCGAATGGCGGATTCCAACTTATGAAATTAAGTTTCACAGTCCAAATTCTTAAACCAGTGTTTGGGTGTTGAAGCCTTTAGATATTTTATATTCTGGACATATCATTATCATTATAAGTTATTTAAATGATTGCGGACATTTTACAGTTTAATTATTCTAAAATTATTAAAGGTTTTATAGTGACACGGAGTTATATTGCAGTGAAACTGCAGCTGAAGAGATACAAACTGGTTTTGAAGTTGAACTGATCGGTGAGATTCCGGTTGCAATTGTCCATTGACTGAAGGCGGCTGGGCCGGCGTCACTAACAAGCGGGCGGTCTGTGTGATCCTTGTCAACATTATTATTAAATAAATACACAATGAAGGTCACGACCGCATTGACACGACCAGGGCATCTACATGGTGAAGAGATCCCGTCGCCAGGCGAACACCTCGGTGTGTCTTGGCGGCGGGGAAGCGCCGTCGCGGAACTTTGGATATCATTCGGGTCATATATTAGTATAAATAGAAACTAACGTCTCTCCTTCGAATGCACGACAAAAATATTTAAAAATAAGTTCATTATATTTGTCATGTCCTCGCGACTGCGACACGTGACACTGACGACTCCGTGTCCTGAGGTCACTGGCAAACATTCTAAGTATCTTTAAAGATTTTGCTTTTAAAGGAACTCCGCAGTTCTGCTGCTGGTAGGTGGTCCAAAGCCCATGACCTTTGTGTTTATCCTTGGCTCCTAACGTCGTCGTGCACAAACGTGATGGTCAACTTAACATGGGTTACCTAGCCACCAGCACCGAAATGCCTGGTTTCCTTTCCTAACAAGTAATTAACAGCTTGTGCATACACATCCTACTGCTAGGCGTAGGCCTTCTCGTCACATAGTTCGTTAAACGCACGCATAGTGCACGCGGCGCTACTTGTGGCATTGGTGGACGTGACGTCTTTGGAATATTTTTTTAATTTTTTCTTAAACATGTAAATTTCCCTTCCCTGCCCGTCGAGCACGGGCTCAATCAGCACTTACAATTACAATGTTGATTAGTCCCGACACCGGGATAGCACTCGGCTGGCTCGCGTGTCGCCAATTAAAAGCAAGTGTTTAGACACTGATCTATGGCGGCTCTTCCTTTCCTCATCCGTGGAAATAGCAACACTGATATATGATAGAGCGCTCCCACCGCGGTTGATCAGACCTGTGCGTATCGCTACGTCGTAGCCACCACGTGACCCATCGGTCTGCCGCTGCTCACGTGAAACACGCGCACTTATTCTCGGCGAGCGCGGCACCCTCCCGTTATAAAAGACCCGGTGGTCCTAGAGCCAGGACGTAGCGGCGGCTTGCTGCCCGCCGGACGACCGGCGCGAGCTGCCATGTCCTTCAATTTGTATTCAGTTCGATTAATCAAAATCAGTGTAGTGCGCCGCACACAACTAAGTTCATACTTGAGTTCGTCTTTTTTTAAATTTGTTAGTAATGCTAAATAATTATAAGTTAATTATTAGCCACTATGTTATTATGTTACTAAATCTTTAAAGACCACAGAAATTCAAATGTTTGACTGGCGCCTAAAAATACGTTAAAATTAAAAATGTATGCACATATGCACAGGAGGGTGGGCGTCGCCACGCCCCTGATGCAGAGCACCACATCCTGACTGCTTGCAGACAACTGCTGTTCCTCACTAATATCTTAACTAATAGGAACAATCATTTAGAATTTTATAATTTTGTACAGAATTATATGATGAGCTGTATGAAGCAAAGGCATGGTTCTAGATTTCATTTTGAAAGTAATGAGATTTGCTTTCATGTAATTTTTTTATCAGAGAGCCCACTGAGGTCCAGCGGGGTCCGGGGGTTCCTATGGTGTTATACCATTAATGTATCACGAAATGTAAACGCTCAACACTTCAATAACGTAAAACCACGCATTAAATGAACTCGGCGAACTTTTGAGAAAATTAATTTAGACGTCCTTACATCGTCAAATTATTTAAGTGTTGTATCCAAAAACATTTAAGTAGAAAATTTTTGAAAGCCAACGTATATTTAATATTATATAAATAAAGTTAAAGAATCACGTGAATCTTATGAACGAAGCCACCTGGACTTTTTATTTGTGATGTATAAACCGGTAATATTTTATCACAAATTTCCTAAAGAGCTTGCAATGGTGTTTTACTCGACAGTTAAAATAAAGAAACAGAAAAACATATATATTATAAAGACCAAAAGCTTCTCTAATTAAATGAACCGTTCGCTCGTCTGTACAGTGCGCGGTGCTGGTGGCCTTGCTGTCCCGAGCTTACTAATCATATTCTGAATATTTTATAAATACTTAATAATATGACGTCCAGGACAGAAAAAAATACGCTCTCACAAAACTATTTTGATCAAAATTAATACGTACTCGCGTTGCATCAAGTTTTAATCTTGGTAAACGGTTAAATGAGGAAACGACAATTTTTTACAATATTAAATTAAAATTAAAATTTACTAAAAGTTAAACAGCACCATGTAGCCGTTATAAAGAACTTTAAAATGATATCCGATGGTTATATTTTTGAAAAGTTATATTTTTCGTAAGAAAAACTCCGCGAGCGGTCGAGAAAAGTGAAAAAAAACATTCATTCAATAAAAATAAAGTTGCAGTGATATCCTATTGACATTAACCGACAGATAAACTATTTCAAAAAGTCACAGGCAAACACTTTTAAAAGTGATAAACCAAACTTTAGCAAACAGTCGAACTAATGTCCTCCAACAGAATACTTGCCGTTTCACAAATAATTTAATGTCGAATAACCGTGATAATATATCATGGTTTTCCTAAGACGCTGGAAAACAATACTTCTAAAAAACTGTAACGTAAATTAAATATTAGTTAAAAACAAAATAAACTTTAAAACAGTTTTCGTCGATATATTGAAACCATATTATTTTGTTTATATAGCCGCCGCACTTAACCCATCGTCTACTTACGAGACCACTCAACCGTCCAAAAACTGCGCACTACGGGAACACATTACGACAGGATACACTTCGCCACAAGTCGCGCGCACCACACGTCCGCCCACGGCGTCGACTACGCGCACACTGGGCGCCGCGCCGCTGCCCACCTGGCCGCGCTAGTGCTGTCCCCGCGACGTGTTCGCATGTTACCTCAGGGGCGGCGCGCACTACAACTGCTTTCAAATTTCTCTTTTCGCAGTTTATCTAATGATAGTTTTTAATCTTACACGAAGTTAAATGTATATCATCTATATTTTGTACTTATTACATTAATACACATAAAAACTATGTATAAAAAGGAAGCAATATATATATTAAGCCCCTGAGACTGAGACAAAAAAACAGTTTTGTTATTCTTATGATATTAGAGAATGATAAACGAGCGATAAATACTCTTTAGAACCCAGAACATCCACAATTATCCTGGATAAGGTTTTATCACGCGTTGTCACCCTTCAGGACAAAGATGCTCCGCCTCGTCATGAGTACGTAGTAGTTTCGGATTTCTTTCACTTGCCTGATGAGATAAGCTACTGCTAGACGCTGGTATCCTGAAGTGGTACGGTGAAGCCGCGGACGAGCCGAGCTGACTGCTACGAAGCTAGTTTTGGTCATTATCAGAAATTTAAATATAAATAATTTGAAATTGTTTTTTTCGCCAGACGCTGGCTTTCTATATGTCGGAAATACAGATCACGTCCAGCTGGCGTCATGTGTCCGAATGCAGATTTGTTCACGAAGTTCGTCTGACGTAAAAACTCAACACTCATACTCCCCATTCAAATATTATTCAAGTGGATCTCGGGACGTTCGCATACAATCAAAATGTAAAAGCGTCCCCCCCCCCCTAACCTGCTGTTCGCATAAAAATAAAATATAATGCGGCTGGAATGCGATTGCCTTCTTAACACCGCCCCCCCTGCACGCGGAGCTCTGCTACTAAGGGTTGGCCTACTAAACACCGCCATCTTCATCAGACGGTGGCCGTGCACTCGTCAGCGCTAGTCTCTTGGGCTCCAGCGACGGTCACCGGTCACGCCTGCGACCGCCTGCCTGCCGCTGCCGCTGCAGCTTATAAGATATATTGAGTCGTTCGAGTACAGACACTGTACCGATATCTGTATTGCATAGTATTTAATATAAATACAAAGTTAAGTCACTTTCACAGTTAATGAAAAAAGTCAGTTGTTTAGTAAAATACAGCAATTGCTTTAAGGATGTAATACGGCGCTCCTACTCACACTCGAATGAAACGCGTGGTTTAAATCAAGATAGAGATATATGTAGATCGGAAGCGGGCGCGGGGGCGTGAGCGGGCGCGGGGGCGTAAGCGGGTCCGACACATTACCATAACAAGCAAAAGTCTGCGCGGCGAGGGTCGCAGACAATATTGAAGATGAAATTAACATAAAGAGCGGCAGAAGTTCGGCGCCGCCGCAGTGGCAGTCTGTGTGTGTGAGCGTGTGCGCGCGCGTGTGGGCTTTGATGCTTACCAACGTCTGCACATTTACGTCATTATATTAAATTTATATGACGTTTGCTTGAAAAACGAAAGTACTAAATAATTAGATGAAATAAAGGAAATAATTTCTAATAGTAATGAATCAAAATCTCTTGTTAAGTCGCCACCACCTATACAGGAAGCATTAAGTAATCAACTGAAACTGACGCCGTTTTCCTTAGAGATACCCTCGAATTTTGAGTGCTCAGATAATGTTCATTAATACACTTGCAGTTAATACTCGAATTATAAAGACTGCATGGACGAAATATGACGGATCTGCTGTTGTGGACGAAGATAAGCGAGGACGCCATAATAATGATAAGTATGTAACCAGCGACTCAATGAGACAAAGCGTATATTAAGTATTGCCAACATGTATAACCTGTACCTGCAATGTTGTGATGCTGAAAAATACTTGTGTAAAGCGTCAATAGAACGCCAGTGCAGGAAATCCAGTACCTAATACTTATTCAAAGTCTGATATGATAAATTATTATACTGATTTTTCTCAAGAAGTTAATCAAATAGAAGTAGGTACAAGGAACTAAAACACGCTTGTTTTTGTTGTGTTTAGTCTTGCATGTGATTCCAGCACCGATATATCTTCTATATCTCAGTTCTCGCTTGTTGTGCGGTACTGCACTAGGGACGGAATCATAGAAGAAGATTTTTTAGCCATTATAACCATGAAGGGTAATACGAGAGGTAGTCATTATATGGAAGCGCCAAAAGAATTCGTTGAAAAATATTGTAGTAAATTTATATCAGTGTGCACTGATAGTTGTCCCTCAATGTTGGCTAATAATGGTCTCGCCTTAATGAAAAGAAAATGGAATCTGCTGAATTTGCTGCCCATTCACTGTTTATTGCCCCAAGGAACTTTGGCATGTCAAATTTCGAATAATACATTGAAAGATGTAATGACCACCGTTATAAACATAATCAATTTCATTCGCGCGCGTGAACTACACCATCGAAAGTTTAAAGAGCTACTTGAGGAATTACAAGCTAATTATGGTGATAGACCCTGCCGGCCAAAAGTTTAACACCGCA
Organism: Teinopalpus imperialis; assembly: GCA_029286865.1. Lineage (NCBI taxonomy): Eukaryota > Metazoa > Arthropoda > Insecta > Lepidoptera > Papilionidae > Teinopalpus > Teinopalpus imperialis. The sequence continues at coordinate 18,928,785 of JAGSMU010000003.1, forward strand.
CATAAATAACATAATTATCCATCAATTGTAATAAAATCCCACAGGATAAATAAAAGAAATGCACATCTGCATATTCTATTGTTAGTATCGAATATTTAAAGAAGTCAATCTTTTGTTTCCTTTTGGACAATAAACATCTATTGTTTTCAAACACAGACAAACGCTGCGCTCGAGCCAGGTGGTAGAGTCTTTTATTACGTATTGGTCAATAATAAGGATTATTTAGGTCCTGAAAACACGTGTTTCTGACCCGAGTTTACTTGGGTTTGTTCACAAACAATCTCAATTAATCTAAACTTGTGGTTTCTACAGTGAAAACGTCATAAAATGGGAAAAGCTCGGCACAATAACTCGATACAGGGAGACAGGCAGTTTTCAAGATCGTCCACGCTCGGGAAGGCCGAGAGCTACCACGTTTAGTGAAGATAATTTCATTGTTGTTAACAGCAAACGAAATAGATGCTTAACAGCACCAGAAATCCGCGTTGAAGTAAACAAAACCCGAGTTAAACCTTTATCATTGACTACAGTAAAACGGCGACTGAGAGTTGTATGGTCGCGTTGCCGTTCGAAAACATCTGCTAAGGCCGCAACAAGAAAAAACGGATGCAGTGGGCTCTTGTCCATCGAGATTGGACTAAATTTTAAAAGTGCTTTGGACCGATGAATCCAAGTTTGAACTATTCGGTTCAAAACGTAGAAGTTACGTTCGACGCAGTGCTCAAGAAAAGATGATGTCAGATTGTGTAGTCCCAACAATCAAGTATGGTGATGGCTCAGTTATGGTCTGGGGTTGCTTCTCTAGCCAAGGAACTGGCGATTTGATTAAAATTGAAGGAATTTTGAAAAAGGAACAGTACAAAAACATTTTAGAACAAAATGCCGTCTCTTCAGGGCTGGGATTAATTGGAGATGGATTCATTTTCCAGCAAGATAATGATCCAAAGCATAGCTCAAAATTATGTAGAGGATATTTGGAAGAGAAAGAGGCACAAGGGGTGTTAAAAAAACATGGTTTGGCCTCCTCGGAGCCCGGATCTCAATCCCATTGAACCTTTGTGGGAAGAGCTTGATAGGAACGTCCGTAATCGTAGCCCATCCTCGCAAGAAGAAATGAGGAATGTTTTATGCGAAATTTGGAACAATATATCACAAGACACCATTAACAATTTGATTGCCCGTATGCCGAGACTTAAAAAGGTATAAAATGTAAAGGATTTTTTTTCGATGAAAAATAAGTTTAGCTTTTTTGCATGGACTGTTATTATTTCTTTACGCTTTTAAAGTATATTGTTTGTCAATCAATGTTCTTTTAAATGATTGAACAGGTAAATAAAATATTTAACATTTTATTGTAGTTTTACTTTAATTAAGGTGGTCAGATGGTTGAGCTTGAGTTGCAGCTATGCGGTAAGAGGTATCTATTGCGGATAGCATTTTCCTAGTGTTGCAGCTATGCGGTAAGAGGTATCTATTGCGGATAGCATTTACCTAGTGTTGCAGCTATGCGGTAAGAGGTATCTATTGCGGATAGCATTTTCCAACTGTTGCAGCTATGCGGTAAGAGGTATCTATTGCGGATAGCATTTACCTAGTGTTGCAGCTATGCGGTAAGAGGTATCTATTGCGGATAGCATTTACCTAGTGTTGCAGCTATGCGGTAAGAGGTATCTATTGCGGATAGCATTTACCTAGTGTTGCAGCTATGCGGTAAGAGGTATCTATTGCGGATAGCATTTACCTAGTGTTGCAGCTATGCGGTAAGAGGTATCTATTGCGGATAGCATTTTCCTAGTGTTGCAGCTATGCGGTAAGAGGTATCTATTGCGGATAGCATTTTCCAAGTGTTGCAGCTATGCGGTAAGAGGTATCTATTGCGGATAGCATTTACCTAGTGTTGCAGCTATGCGGTAAGAGGTATCTATTGCGGATAGCATTTACCTAGTGCTGCAGCCATGCGGTAAGAGGTAATTCATTGCGGATAGCATTTTCCAGAATGTTGCAGCTATGCGGTAAGAGGTAATTCATTGCGGATAGCATTTACCCAGTGCTGCAGCTATGCGGTAAGAGGTATCCATTGCGGATAGCATTTTCCAAGTGTTGCAGCTATGCGGTAAGAGGTATCCATTGCGGATAGCATTTGCCTAGTGTTGCAGCTTATGCGGTAAGAGGTATCTATTGCGGATAAGCATTTACCCAGTGTTGCAGCTATGCGGTAAGAGGTATCTATTGCGGATAGCATTTACCTAGTCATTGCAGCTATGCGGTAAGAGGTATTCATTGCGGATAGCATTTACCCAGTGCTGCAGCCATGCGGTAAGAGGTAACCATTGCGGATAGCATTTTCCTAGTGTTGCGGCTATGCGGTAAGAGGCATCTATTGCGGATAGCATTTACCCAGTGTTGCAGCCATGCGGTAAGAGGCATCTATTGCGGATAAGCATTTACCCAGTGCTGCAGCTATGCGGTAAGAGGTATTCATTGCGGATAGCATTTACCTAGTGTTGCAGCTGTATGCGGTAAGAGGTATTCATTGCGGATAGCATTTACCTAGTGTTGCAGCTTATGCGGTAAGAGGTAACTATTGCGGATAGCATTTTCCTAGTGTTGCGGCTATGCGGTAAGGAGGTATCTATTGCGGATAGCATTTACCTAGTGCTGCAGCCATGCGGTAAGAGGTATCTATTGCGGATAGCATTTACCTAGTGCTGCAGCCATGCGGTAAGAGGTAACCATTGCGGATAGCATTTTCCAAGTGTTGCAGCTATGCGGTAAGAGGCATCTATTGCGGATAGCATTTACCCAGTGTTGCAGCCATGCGGTAAGAGGTATCCATTGCGGATAGCATTTACCTAGTGTTGCAGCCATGCGGTAAGAGGTATCCATTGCGGATAGCATTTACCCAGTGCTGCAGCCATGCGGTAAGAGGTATCTATTGCCGGATAGCATTTACCTAGTCATTGCAGCTATGCGGTAAGAGGTATTCATTGCGGATAGCATTTACCTAGTGTTGCAGCTATGCGGTAAGAGGCATCTATTGCGGATAGCATTTACCTGAGTGTTGCAGCTATGCGGTAAGAGGTAACCATTGCGGATAGCATTTTCCAGTGTTGCAGCCATGCGGTAAGAGGTATCTATTGCGGATAGCATTTACCTAGTGCTGCAGCTATGCGGTAAGAGGTATCTATTGCGGATGGCATTTACCTAGTGCTGCAGCTATGCGGTAAGAGGCATCTATTGCGGATAGCATTTTCCAGTGTTGCAGCCATGCGGCAAGAGGCATCTATTGCGGATAGCATTTGCCTAGTGTTGCAGCTATGCGGTAAGAGGTATCTATTGCGATAGCATTTACCTAGTGTTGCAGCCATGCGGTAAGAGGTATTCATTGCGGATAGCATTTACCTAGTGTTGCAGCCATGCGGTAAGAGGTAACCATTGCGGATAGCATTTTCCAGTGTTGCAGCTATGCGGTAAGAGGTATCTATTGCGGATAGCATTTACCTGAGTGTTGCAGCTATGCGGTAAGAGGTATTCATTGCGGATAGCATTTTCCTAGTGTTGCAGCTGTATGCGGTAAGAGGTATCTATTGCCGGATAGCATTTACCTGAATGTTGCAGCTATGCGGTAAGGGTATCTATTGCGGATAGCATTTACCTAGTGTTGCAGCTATGCGGTAAGAGGTATCTATTGCGGATAGCATTTACCTAGTGTTGCAGCTATGCGGTAAGAGGTATCTAGTGCGGATAGCATTTACCTAGTGTTGCAGCTATGCGGTAAGAGGTATCTATTGCGGATAGCATTTACCTAGTCATTGCAGCTATGCGGTAAGAATTATCTATTGCGGATAGCATTTACCTAGTGTTGCAGCTATGCGGTAAGGAGGTATCTATTGCGGATAGCATTAACCTAGTGTTGCAGCTGTGCGGTAAGAGGTAACTATTGCGGATAGCATTTTCCAGAATGTTGCAGCTATGCGGTAAGAGGTATCTATTGCGGATAGCATTTACCTGAATGTTGCAGCTATGCGGTAGGGTATCTATTGCGGATGCTTGTTTACCTAGTGTTGCAGCTATGCGGTAAGAATTATCTATTGCGGATGGCATTTACCTAGTGTTGCAGCTATGCGGTAAGAGGTATCTATTGCGGATAGCATTTTCCTAGTGTTGCAGCTATGCGGTAAGAGGTATCTATTGCGGATAGCATTTTCCTAGTGTTGCAGCTATGCGGTAAGAGGTATCTATTGCGGATAGCATTTACCTAGTGTTGCAGCTATGCGGTAAGAATTATCTATTGCGGATAGCATTTACCTGAATGTTGCAGCTATGCGGTAAGAGGTATCTATTGCGGATGCTTGTTTACCTAGTGTTGCAGCTGTGCGGTAAGAGGTATCTATTGCGGATGGCATTTACCTGAATGTTGCAGCTATGCGGTAGAGGTAACTATTGCGGATGGCATTTACCTGAATGTTGCAGCTATGCGGTAGAGGTATCTATTGCGGATGGCATTTACCTGAATGTTGCAGCTATGCGGTAAGAATTATCTATTGCGGATAGCATTTACCTAGTGTTGCAGCTATGCGGTAAGAGGTATCTATTGCGGATGCTTGTTTACCTAGTGTTGCAGCTATGCGGTAAGAGGTATCTATTGCGGATAGCATTTACCTGAGTGTTGCAGCTATGCGGTAAGGGTATCTATTGCGGATAGCATTTTCCAGAATGTTGCAGCTATGCGGTAGAGGTATCTATTGCGGATAGCATTTTCCTGAATGTTGCAGCTATGCGGTAAGAGGTATCTGTGCGGATAGCATTTTCCTAGTGTTGCAGCTATGCGGTAAGGGTATCTATTGCGGATAGCATTTTCTAGTGTTGCAGCTATGCGGTAAAATTATCTATTGCGGATAGCATTTTCCAGAATGTTGCAGCTATGCGGTAAGAGGTATCTATTGCGGATAGCATTTACCTGAATGTTGCAGCTATGCGGTAAGGAGGTATCTATTGCGGATGGCATTTACCTGAATGTTGCAGCTATGCGGTAAGAGGTATCTATTGCGGATAGCATTTACCTAGTGTTGCAGCTATGCGGTAAGAGGTAACTATTGCGGATAGCATTTTCCTAGTGTTGCAGCTATGCGGTAAGAGGTATCTATTGCGGATAGCATTTACCTAGTGTTGCAGCTATGCGGTAAGAGGTATCTATTGCGGATAGCATTTACCTAGTGTTGCAGCTATGCGGTAAAATTATCTATTGCGGATGCTTGTTTACCTAGTGTTGCAGCTATGCGGTAGAGGTATCTATTGCGGATGGCATTTACCTGAATGTTGCAGCTATGCGGTAAGAATTATCTATTGCGGATGGCATTTACCTAGATGTTGCAGCTATGCGGTAAGGAGGTATCTATTGCGGATAGCATTTACCTGAGTGTTGCAGCTATGCGGTAGAGGTATCTATTGCGGATGGCATTTACCTGAATGTTGCAGCTATGCGGTAAGAATTATCTATTGCGGATAGCATTTTCCTAGTGTTGCAGCTATGCGGTAAGAGGTATCTGTGCGGATAGCATTTTCCTAGTGTTGCAGCTATGCGGTAAGAATTATCTATTGCGGATAGCATTTTCCAAGTGTTGCAGCTATGCGGTAAGGAGGTATCTATTGCGGATAGCATTTACCTAGATGTTGCAGCTATGCGGTAGAGGTATCTATTGCGGATAGCATTTACCTAGTGTTACTGGCTATGCGGTAAGAGAGGTATCTATTGCGGATAGCATTTTCCAGAATGTTGCAGCTATGCGGTAAGGGTATCTATTGCGGATAGCATTTTCCAAGTGTTGCAGCTATGCGGTAAGAGGTATCTATTGCGGATGCTTGTTTACCTAGTGTTGCAGCTATGCGGTAAGAGGTATCTATTGCGGATAGCATTTTCCAAGTGTTGCAGCTATGCGGTAAGAATTATCTATTGCGGATAGCATTTACCTAGTGTTGCAGCTATGCGGTAAGAATTATCTATTGCGGATGGCATTTACCTAGTGTTGCGGCTATGCGGTAAGAGGTATCTATTGCGGATAGCATTTACCTGAATGTTGCAGCTATGCGGTGGGGTATCTATTGCGGATGGCATTTTCCTAGTGTTGCAGCTATGCGGTAAGAGGTATCTATTGCGGATAGCATTTACCTGAATGTTGCAGCTATGCGGTAAGAATTATCTATTGCGGATAGCATTTACCTAGTGTTGCAGCTATGCGGTAAGAATTATCTATTGCGGATAGCGTTTACCTAGTGTTGCAGCTATGCGGTAGAGGTATCTATTGCGGATAGCATTTACCTAGTGTTGCAGCTATGCGGTAAGAGGTATCTATTGCGGATGGCATTTACCTGAATGTTGCGGCTATGCGGTAAGGGTATCTATTGCGGATAGCATTTTCTAGTGTTGCAGCTATGCGGTAAGAATTATCTATTGCGGATGGCATTTACCTAGTGTTGCGGCTATGCGGTAAGAGGTATCTATTGCGGATAGCATTTACCTGAATGTTGCGGCTATGCGGTAAGAGGTATCTATTGCGGATAGCATTTACCTGAATGTTGCAGCTATGCGGTAAGAGGTAACTATTGCGGATAGCATTTTCTAGTGTTGCAGCTATGCGGTAAGGGTATCTATTGCGGATGGCATTTACCTAGTGTTGCAGCTGTGCGGTAAGAGGTATCTATTGCGGATAGCATTTACCTAGTGTTGCAGCTATGCGGTAAGGGTATCTATTGCGGATAGCATTTTCTAGTGTTGCAGCTATGCGGTAAGAGGTATCTATTGCGGATGGCATTTACCTGAATGTTGCAGCTATGCGGTAGAGGTATCTATTGCGGATAGCATTTACCTAGTGTTGCAGCTATGCGGTAGAGGTATCTATTGCGGATAGCATTTACCTGAATGTTGCAGCTATGCGGTAAGGAGGTATCTATTGCGGATAGCATTTACCTGGTGTTGCAGCTATGCGGTAAGAGGTATCTATTGCGGATAGCATTTACCTAGTGTTGCGGCTATGCGGTAAGAGGTATCTATTGCGGATAGCATTTACCTGAATGTTGCAGCTATGCGGTAAGAGTATCTATTGCGGATGGCATTTACCTGAATGTTGCGGCTATGCGGTAAGGAGGTATCTATTGCGGATAGCATTTACCTGAGTGTTGCGGCTATGCGGTAAGAATTATCTATTGCGGATAGCATTTACCTAGTGTTGCGGCTATGCGGTAAGAGGTATCTATTGCGGATAGCATTTACCTGATGTTGCAGCTATGCGGTAAGGGTATCTATTGCGGATGGCATTTTCCAAGTGTTGCGGCTATGCGGTAAGAGGTATCTATTGCGGATAGCGTTTACCTAGTGTTGCGGCTATGCGGTAAGAATTATCTATTGCGGATAGCATTTTCCTAGTGTTGCGGCTATGCGGTAGAGGTATCTATTGCGGATAGCATTTTCCAGAATGTTGCAGCTATGCGGTAAGAGGTATCTATTGCGGATGCTTGTTTACCTAGTGTTGCGGCTATGCGGTAAGAGGTATCTATTGCGGATGGCATTTACCTGAATGTTGCGGCTATGCGGTAAGAGGTATCTATTGCGGATAGCGTTTACCTAGTGTTACTGGCTATGCGGTAAGAATTATCTATTGCGGATAGCATTTACCTGAGTGTTGCAGCTATGCGGTAAGGGTATCTATTGCGGATAGCATTTACCTAGATGTTGCAGCTATGCGGTAGAGGTAACTATTGCGGATAGCATTTTCCTAGTGTTGCAGCTATGCGGTGGGGTATCTATTGCGGATAGCATTTACCTAGTGTTGCGGCTATGCGGTAAGGAGGTATCTATTGCGGATGGCATTTACCTGAATGTTGCAGCTATGCGGTAAGAGGTATCTATTGCGGATGGCATTTACCTAGTGTTGCGGCTATGCGGTAAGGGTATCTATTGCGGATGGCATTTACCTAGTGTTGCGGCTATGCGGTAAGAATTATCTATTGCGGATGGCATTTTCCTAGTGTTGCGGCTATGCGGTAAGGGTATCTATTGCGGATAGCATTTACCTGGTGTTGCAGCTATGCGGTAAGAATTATCTATTGCGGATAGCATTTACCTAGTCATTGCAGCTATGCGGTAAGAGGTATCTATTGCGGATAGCATTTACCTAGTGTTGCAGCTATGCGGTAAGAGGTATCTATTGCGGATAGCATTTACCTAGTGTTGCAGCTATGCGGTAAGAGGTATCTATTGCGGATAAGCATTTACCTAGTGTTGCAGCTATGCGGTAAGAATTATCTATTGCGGATAGCATTTTCCTAGTGTTGCAGCTATGCGGTAAGAGGTATCTATTGCGGATAGCATTTTCCTAGTGTTGCAGCTATGCGGTAAGAGGTATCTATTGCGGATAGCATTTACCTAGTGTTGCAGCTATGCGGTAAGAGGTATCTATTGCGGATAGCATTTACCTAGATGTTGCAGCTATGCGGTAAAATTATCTATTGCGGATGGCATTTACCTAGTGTTGCAGCTATGCGGTAAGAGGTATCTGTGCGGATAGCATTTACCTAGTGTTGCAGCTATGCGGTAAGAGGTAACTATTGCGGATGGCATTTACCTGAATGTTGCGGCTATGCGGTAAGAGGTATCTATTGCGGATAGCATTTACCTGAATGTTGCGGCTATGCGGTAAGGGTATCTATTGCGGATAGCATTTACCTGAATGTTGCAGCTATGCGGTAAGAGAGGTATCTATTGCGGATAGCATTTACCTAGTGTTGCGGCTATGCGGTAGAGGTATCTATTGCGGATAGCATTTACCTAGTGTTGCAGCTATGCGGTAAGAGGTATCTATTGCGGATGGCATTTTCCTAGTGTTGCGGCTATGCGGTAAAATTATCTATTGCGGATAGCATTTACCTAGATGTTGCAGCTATGCGGTAAAATTATCTATTGCGGATAGCATTTACCTAGTGTTGCAGCTATGCGGTAAGAGGTATCTATTGCGGATAGCATTTTCCAAGTGTTGCAGCTATGCGGTAAGAGGTATCTATTGCGGATGGCATTTACCTAGTGTTGCGGCTATGCGGTAAGAGGTATCTGTGCGGATAGCATTTTCCAAGTGTTGCAGCTATGCGGTAAGAGGTATCTATTGCGGATAGCATTTTCTAGTGTTGCAGCTATGCGGTAAGAGGTATCTATTGCGGATAGCATTTACCTGAATGTTGCAGCTATGCGGTAAGAGGTATCTATTGCGGATAGCATTTACCTAGTGTTGCGGCTATGCGGTAAGGGTATCTATTGCGGATAGCATTTACCTGATGTTGCAGCTATGCGGTAAGGAGGTATCTATTGCGGATGGCATTTACCTGAATGTTGCAGCTATGCGGTAAAATTATCTATTGCGGATGGCATTTACCTGAGTGTTGCAGCTATGCGGTAAGAATTATCTATTGCGGATAGCATTTACCTAGTGTTGCAGCTATGCGGTAGAGGTATCTATTGCGGATGGCATTTACCTGAGTGTTGCAGCTATGCGGTAAGAGGTATCTATTGCGGATGGCATTTACCTGATGTTGCAGCTATGCGGTAAGAGGTATCTATTGCGGATAGCATTTACCTGAGTGTTGCAGCTATGCGGTAAGAATTATCTATTGCGGATGGCATTTACCTAGTGTTGCAGCTATGCGGTAAAATTATCTATTGCGGATAGCATTTTCCTGAATGTTGCAGCTATGCGGTAGAGGTATCTGTGCGGATGGCATTTACCTGAATGTTGCAGCTATGCGGTAAGAGGTATCTATTGCGGATAGCATTTTCCTAGTGTTGCAGCTATGCGGTAGAGGTATCTATTGCGGATAGCATTTACCTGAATGTTGCGGCTATGCGGTAAGAGGTATCTATTGCGGATAGCATTTACCTGAATGTTGCAGCTATGCGGTAAAATTATCTATTGCGGATAGCATTTTCCTGAATGTTGCAGCTATGCGGTAGAGGTATCTATTGCGGATAGCATTTACCTAGTGTTGCAGCTATGCGGTAAGAATTATCTATTGCGGATAGCATTTACCTAGTGCTGCAGCTATGCGGTAAGAATTATCTATTGCGGATAGCATTTACCTAGTGTTGCAGCTATGCGGTAAGAGGTAACTATTGCGGATAGCATTTTCCTAGTGTTGCAGCTATGCGGTAAGAGGTATCTATTGCGGATAGCATTTACCTAGTGTTGCAGCTATGCGGTAAGAGGTATCTATTGCGGATAGCATTTACCTAGTGTTGCAGCTATGCGGTAAGAGGTATCTATTGCGGATAGCATTTACCTAGTGTTGCAGCTATGCGGTAAGAGGTATCTATTGCGGATAGCATTTACCTAGTGTTGCAGCTATGCGGTAAGAGGTAACTATTGCGGATAGCATTTTCCTAGTGTTGCAGCTATGCGGTAAGAGGTATCTATTGCGGATAGCATTTACCTAGTGTTGCAGCTATGCGGTAAGAGGTAACTATTGCGGATAGCATTTTCCTAGTGTTGCAGCTATGCGGTTGTGTCGACTACTGTGTGCTGATTTAAACTAAATGTTCAATACTTGTTTTTTAGTTCCGATTCGTGTAAGTCTGTTTGGTTAAAAATTATAATGTAAAGTGAAATGCGAGTCTTAATTATTTTCTTCATTTGTGTTATTAACATTCAGTTGTTATTCATTCGATGTATACTTTAAATAAGTACCTAAATGATTTGATTGTTAGTATTCGGTTGTAGTAATAAAACGTTTCGATAGATGGCGTGCACCCGGAGGTCTATAAATAGAAAAAAATTGTGCATTTTATTAATTATGCTGTTTATGAGGCGATCAGGCGTCTCTCGTGTTACACTTGTATTAAGCCATGATCCAAATCCACAGGGTATCAATACATAGAACAGTATATCTTAAAATATACAACAAAACTATGGAAAGAACTAAAATATTTGGAATTGATGCATGTATTGACTTGTACAAGGTCAATGTAAAATAACATGTTCTACAGGTTATTTAATTCCTCATCGTCACAGCCTTTCCATAGTCGACTGCTTTTTTATTTTTTATGGCTGATGGGCACTGTTAGCCCGAGGGCTTTTACAGCTTCACTGGGTTGAATGAACCCAGTAGCCCACTGCTGCACACAGGCCTCCCCCACACATTGCCACAAAGCTCGATCCCGAGTCATCGCATCCATCGACTTCCCGCAAATTTGCAGCGGCCGTCGGTCATCTAGAGTGAGGTTGTCTGTCGGTCCTACGAGCTATGACCGGACCACTGCAACTTGCTGATCTTGTGACGTCCATCACCCTGCGGATGTATACGTTGCGTATTATCACGTAGAAACACCGAGCATAGCCCGGAGTGACTGCTTTTATAATAATTCCCTGAAATACTTGCTGTGACGTCAGCAGCACGACCAACTTAAAGGGAAGTTAGGTTTATTTATTTATTTAATTTATTAGAGACAAACAGAAACAAAAGAAAAAAATAAGAAAAGATACATAACATTCGAGAATATTTACAATTGTTTCCTTTAGAAATGTGTCGCAGAGAACAGGCAAGTGTTACCATTTTCGAAATAGTAAGATTTTTATATATTTTCTACATATTTCTGAAATCTCATTACTGCCCAGTACATTTTTTGAAGTTTAATGAAAAGTTTAAATTTACAACATAAAATGGCGACACTTACGGTATTTCGTTGTTGTCTAGCAGGGGACTCATCAGTCTATCTTCGCCTTTTCGTGCTACCTAACGGGACACATCGTATAATTGACATAATATACTGACTTTGTTAAGTGCTGGTAGTTAATTCATTGTACATATCTAGTTTTACCCAATTCCATGAGTACGAGAACTTTTTTTATTTGTATCCGGCAAGTAATACAATTTGAACACCGTGCTGACTGAAGCAAGGAACTATCGGTGCAGTGCTACGAGTGTTGCGCTGGTAAGGGATTATTTATTCAGAAACTTTTAAATGAAACCTCACTTTAGTATTTATGATATTTATTGTATTAACCTAATGCTTCATTTAACTTCTTTCACTTGCAGACCTGAAACAATACAGACAACAAATAACTAAAATTGTATATAATTTTGTGTAATGTTTACATTTCTGACTATGAGACTACAATAACAATGTCTGGTATACAAACATATGTATATGAAACAACATTTTTAGAACCAGTTTGTCGGTTAGGATTGGAAGCATCCATAGACTAACAGTTTAGAGCAGGGCTTGGCATCATTTTTTTGGCAGTGGGTCATAAGCTAACAAGATGTGAGTATTAAAGAGTAAGAGTTTGAGTCAGACATATTTTCATATAAAAATTGTCCTATAGTAAACAATAAAATATATTCTATATACAATATAATAATTATTAAAGTTTTTAAATATACTTTTATTTTTGAAGCTGAAGTGGGTTAGTTGAAATTATCAAAGGGGACACTCGGTGACCCCTGATTTCGAATATGCGGAACTAACTGACAAAGGTTCGAATCCACCATGAGACATGAAGTAGAAACTATTTCCCAACTCAAGTATTTAAGCTAAATTGGTATATTAACTATGTTTATAAAATTGCATGCATGTTTATACAAGGTTTTTATTTGTCCTTGAAAACATTTAATTCCTGTGGACTTGGGTGTTCCTACATGACAAGTGGTATGAAACACTTGCTTGTCAACATCTTTTGGTGTAAGTAAGCTTAACTTGTTCTGCATGCACATCAATATTGCTATAGTACTAATTATATGGAATTACTTAAATAAATATTAGAGTTTTATAAATTTTACTTTACAGGTAATTTATGTTTTTTTAATTGTTTAAGCAAGTGCCACGCTATGCGTAAATTAAAAATGGAACTTCTCCTTAAGCACCAAAGAATTTGAAACCACAAACAAATAATAAAAGTACAAGTAATCTTAATTATAAAAATCAAGTGCAGAAAAGTATTTTATAGGTTTCTTTATCAATTGGTATTTGATGAGTTCAACACAATACACATACAGAGCAGTGTTTCTATGTTACGAGTACATTGTCACCCTTTGAGGACTGATGGAATACCTCCTTACCTGCTAGTGGCTGCCCAGATCCCCACACACACAACAGCAATACACTGCTGTGCCACTGTGCCGATCTACTCACTCATTTTGCAGTTTGTTTCTCTACCGTTAATGGCATTGTTGTATGTTATTAGTATTTCATTGGAAATTTTTTTTATCATTTTTAATGTAAGCATCACGTTTCAATCATGCAAATATAAAAACAGTGTAAACTCTTTAGAACATAGAAAAGAGCACAATTTGGTTGGTTTACCTTAAACTTATATATATATATATAATATATATAATATATATATATATATATATGTATATCTCTTCACTCCATATAACGGTAACTCTCTATAACTATAAAAAATGCTCGGCCCCTTGAGTTTTGTTATAATCAAACATCAATATTTAAAAAAAAAATATTTCCCAAATGTGAAAAATGAATTTAAAATTATATGATCCTGTTTATTTTTTTGTAGTGTTGAGTTTGTAGCCTTTCTACCTTCCGTGAATGAAGTATTGCAGAGATATAATCTCTCTTTCTCATGACAGAATTCTTCGATCTTCGTTTAATAACAAGATCTGTATTCCAACTCACTTTACCGGTTTTCTTGCAAATTCATTTGCTGAGCTACACACATCACATGTATAGCAGTCATAGAATAGGTATGGTAAGGAGTACAGTTTCTAATCAACTGTGGTCAGGCCACACCATCTTGGTGTATCATCAAGAAATAGGACCATAAGCTTTAGTGTAAGGATTGGGAGACCCCAATATGAGCATTCCATGTCAGTCCTATGCGGTGACAATGTGTATGTGCAGACAAAATTGTTTGAGGATGGTGCAGGTATTTGTGCTGCCTTTATCACTTACCATCAGGTGAACAGTTTTTTTTATTACTTTTAGTTTCATTTAAAATATAATTAATGGACACAGTACACAATACCTAACTGATAAACACCTAAATCAATCTCTTGAAAGAAAATTAAACTCTTGTCATGTTAATACTAAAATAGAATCCCTTGTAAGAACTTGAAACATGGCATCCTGGATATGCAGCTGTGGTTTATTGATGAACTTTGATTAATTACCTGGAGGCAAGCTCTGCTTCAGTTTCTCTGCCTTCTCCTTGTCAGTGATGACGAGTGTGTACAGGAAGCGTGAGCAGCGCACCTTGAACTTTACATTCTCCGTGTTCTTCTTTATCTTTACAGCTGGAACCATAAACAATGCACTTCACACTTAGCTAGACTTCATGAAATTATAACAAGTAATTTGGGTGAGCCAAACAGATTTAAAAAGTGCCAACCTGCACATGCTGAGGGACAACTTCACCTTGGATTTCAAATATATCTACATTGTAAGACACTCAGGTCTTACAAAAATTCTAAGGCATTGTTTTTCTTACTGCTGATTATTATTTTAAATAAGAAAACAAAGACGAAGACAACAAACTTCTAACAGTTATGCTTTAATGTTGACAAGATAAGTCAAGAAACGAAATTGTTCAAACTTACATTTTGCGTCTTTCCTGCGCGCCTTCAGCAAGAAGTCTTTAATGTCTTTAATTTCACGTGGCTGAAATAAATACCATAAATGTTTACTTGACTAAGGCTAGAATGCAAGTGCAGAATACTTCCACAGAAATAGCAATGGAAATAAAAAATATTTCATACAGTTAGATAAATAAATGTTTCAATAAAAGTAACAGTAAATAAAAATGAATATAGGTAAAATAATAAAAGTGAAATAAAAACTAAAATCTTACCATCTTGAATAATTTGTGTCCGGCAAAGCTGAAATTCAACAATACCAAAGTTAAAAATATAATATGTCTTAACTACTTTTAAACATATAATCATAAACAATTCCACAAGAAGTAGGAAATCACTATTAAATGTAAAGATTTTCACTGATTTTCGCACGGTAACCAAGAAATCCGACTTCACCCACCTGTCAAACTATGTAAAAGAAATTGTCAATGTCAATACTAAATAAATTATCAAACACAAATTCGACGACAGTTCGCGACAGTTCCAACTTAGGTGATGTGGTGAAAGAAACGAACAAATTAGGAATTTTTATTCAGTACAAATATACGCTGTTATATATGGACCTTAGAAATTTGTATCAAAAACAAGTCTATCTGCTTAATACAATATTATGCTATATTTAACAATCCAAACGTATCGACATTAGCCGTTCCCGTGGCTAGTAAATGTTTACCAACTCACTTGTCTCTTTGAGCAACCACTTCTATTTTATGAATGTATATCAGTTGCAGTTGTAACAAAATATTTCAGATAGACGTCTACCTTATAAATTATATGTTATATAAGACTCTTTTTTATAGAATAAGTGAAACATATAGAAAAGGAATGAGTTTGTAGCCTTTCAACCTTTGGAACGCCTTTTGGTGAATGAAGTATCGCAGAGATATAATCTCTCTTTATCTCATGACAGAATTCTTCGATCTTCGTTTAATAACACCTCACCCATCTCACCACACCTTGGGTTGACTGGTAGAGAATGCCTTTGGCATTAAGTCCACCCTTTGTGAACTTTTGACTTTGTTAAAGTTAATGCAATAAATAGTAAATAAATAAATAACGAATTGTGCTTTTTTACCCTTGGTGGCCTTTTCAGCAATTTTGGTGATTTTACCATCTATACCTTCCTTGAAGCTGGCAGAATCAAAGACCCCAACGGTGACATGTCACGCACAGCAAAACAACCGATGGGTCACCAGACTTGGGTCTTGGATTGGATGTACTAAGAGTTCTCCTCGGTGGATTTACCATTACGATGCACTCTCCTTCTCTTTGCAGTGTGAACTATGGCAATCGAACACTGTTTCCAAACACTGTGTCATAATACCATCGTTTAAAAATATATTAATTTTCTTTGTCTATATTTTATCGAGAAAATATTTTCGCTGCCAGATCAGATCAGATTTTTGTTTTGTTATTTAAATAAATAAAGTCTCAAAAACATTAGCTAAACATTATGGCATTATAAAATTTAAGATTAGATTACGCTAGGAACTTGTTATGAAATTATTATAGAACGTATTTAAAATGACATGAGGTAAATGACAACATTTCTCGTATCTAAAAATAAAACTTTTTTTTCATATATATTTTTATAAAAATGTATTCATGCAACAAACTAAACCTTTTTAAACATAATTTTCTATATAATTTTTGAAAATAATTATCGTTTTGCTATAATTAAATCCTAATATTAAATTCTGTGGAAATATAATATTACTACTATATATTAATGAGGTTGAAAGTCTGTGAAGTCTTTCGGTTGATTACCTTTTTCTAAATAAAGATGTTTATTTTATTAATTTGCCACGAAATATATACAACTACATGGGTATTAAAAACTTAAAATTGTGAGCAAGAGCGTATTTGTTTATAATACAATTCTAATTTTACATATATAATTATACAATAAATTTACATATAGCCCTCGCTATCATCGTACTTACATCGTATCACATACTATATTCTGCTACATAATATATTCTGTTCAGTTGTTCTGTGCATCATCTGGTAATGTTCAGTTCCGCGGTCGCTTAGAAGGCAATCTCACTAAAAACCGTTGCGTGCTCAATAGACCGTGACAGTATTTCTTAATTCTTAAAAGCCTGCAAAATACCTGGTACTCCTCTGGTGCTGTGAAGGTCCAAGGGTGGTTATCACTTACTATCGGATGGACAGCTTTGTTAAAGATTAGAAGGACATCAATTATACTAATTGCATGAATGTGGCTACCATACCCATTGAAGTTTATTTGACGTTGGTAATATTTATTACAGTAATCCCGTCAATTTTACAATGTGTAATAATAAAAATTTTAGCAATTCAAGTATAAAGCAATGAATAGATTTGATTGATTAAATTTTTAACATTGATAAAAATTTCAATTGATTAGCTCGTGCACCTGTTTGACATATTATAGGTCTACCTGGATCTGATGGCAAAAAGGGAAAAAAGAAATTGACGCTAGCAATTCTGGGGAAATTGGAGTAAAACGTTTTGATACTTTTTTTACTTATAAGCGGCTGATTCTGTGTGTGATACATGCAAATATAAAAATTTATCCAATGATCAAGGATAATTTTTGAGTTTTTGAGTTTTTTAAGTTTATTAATTAATTATAGGCTATCAGAACTTGAAAATGATTCCAAATACTGCACATCCATAAAAAAGTCTTCATCGGAAGAGGAAGACGCAGTATTTATGATATATCTTTCCTCCTGCATCTCAATTAATCGATCTTGTTCTATGAACTGATTTTCAATTTTTATTACATGTTCACAAGATTTTCGCCATTCATCGATCCCTATTTGAGAGAAAGCTTCTTCTGCTAAAGATTTAATATCACTTGCAGATCTATTATTGACGTTTTTATCCGCAACTTTTTGTTTCATTATTCCCCAGATTAATTCTATGTGGTTTAACGTACAATGATATGGTGGGAGCCTCAAGACTTCGTGGCCGTGGGATTTTAAAATCTCATCTATCTGATATTTAGGTTCAAACTTATGATTTCATGACAGTGGGTATTTCTTTTCATACAGTGTAAAACTCATTTATCTTGTTTCTGATCAATTATAAATCAAAACTATCAAAGTTTTTTTTTTGCCACCTTTCCTCTTTTTACCGGGCGTACTAAATACGCCCGGTAAAAATACATAATTAGATCTGCCTTCAGCAACAATTCGTCTTATGGCAGTATAAGATACCCCTGAAATAAACCAAAGTTTAGTATACATAATATAATACACACGAAAATGCAATAAACCAAAGTATCAAGACGTGTCATTCCTACTAACCAGTCAACGCTCACACATGACTCAATATCGATGATTGTGTTTTTTCTGCACCTTGTTCAAGTATTTTTTGATAAACATTGAAAATAATATTTCTTGAAATATCACTTTTTAAAGGAAATTTATAGCCAAACCAAAAACAATTCCTCGAAATTTCAGTTAACAGATGACATTTTTTTTGATGCCATATGAAAATCGCTATTTTTTTAAACTTTTTTTTGCCATCAGATCCTGGTAGACCTATACATGACAATTAGGACTCAATTTTACATAGTTTGTACTGTTTGACATTGTTCTAAGATTACATCTCCTGGAAAAAACTATTGTTGAAAACTATGATTGTCAAACTAAGAAGTAAACTTTAAAATGAAATAACAATAATACGATACATACATACGATAAATACAATAATATCTAATTAAGTGAAGATAAATTAAAATAAAATGATAGTGCTAAACTCTGCATAAAGCAGAAATGAAGTATCCTGTGTCTCATCGAATTCCTAACGGCAAGGCATCACATTCCCGTTCTAACAGAACGCACTAGACGCAATAAAAAGGCACTCGGTTGATGGCTATCGTTGTGTCGATGCACTTCATAATGTCTAACGACATCAATCATATATAAATGGAGGCGCATAAAACGGTCTCCTAATTTTGGAAACACTCGCCTTGCTTCTTCAGATAATAACGGAATCCTTGACGTTGACATACCGAGCCACGTTCAGTTCCGCTGTCATTTGGAAGGTAAGGCCAAACTGGCTTCTAAAAAACTGGGCATGCTTAATAGAGCAAGAAACTAATTCATGTCGGCCTACTGTGTGCAACTTTACAAAGCGCAAGTTCGGCCTCACATGGAATAATGTGCTCTGTACCGGTATCGCTCCTTCCATTTGACTGCATTCAACGAGAAGCGGCTCGAATCGTTGATGATCAGGTCATTGCCGATCGGCTTGATTCACTGGAATTGCGAGGAGACTTTTCAACTTTATGAACTTTTATCGAAATTACCATGGAGAGTGTTCAGAGGAGTTGTAATTCCAGCTGCTGAGTTAAAATTTCGTACAGAAAAGGTTCAAAATTCCATTCTCTTCATCTCGATGGTGGGCAATCCAGCACTGTGGGCGTGAACTTTCTGCCACGTACAACTAATTTGTGGAATCAGCAGTATTTCCGAACCGATACGACTTAGGGAATTTCAAGATAAGAGTTTATAGAATTACGTCTTTTATAAGGGCCGGCTGTGCATCAGCGGTCCTCTGGTATTACATAGTACGTATGCGGTAACCACTTACCATCAGGTGAGCTGCTTGCTCGTTGGCACCTTTTCTATATATAAACGGTCGATTTAATTAAATTCTTCTAGTTGAAGTAGACCTTTGTTGGTAAACGTCCAGTTCCAGGATTATACTGGTAACATACTTCAATTCTTGCTTGAAAATTTTAGATGTAATTTTTTTTTAATTTAATTTTTATTATTTATAGATTTTTTAAATATCGAGTCGTACATTATTGACACATGACAACATCAAAGATGCGTCGAGTGGATAGTTGACATTTTGACAGATTCACAGAATAAATAAAATACAATAATAGACGGGCATCGTGCCACAGTTTGTAATAGCAAAATCCGCTAGTCGGGAGTAGGATGCGGTGGCAAAGTGGAGTCGGGTAGTTTAAGTAATATGGGGGGTGGTGTGAGAAGTAGCGCTCGCCTGAGCGGGGGCGCGGACAGGTCGGTTCCTCGTGCGGCAGCCGCTCGCAGCGCAGCGGTGGACGCGGCAGCGCGGGCCGCCGCTGCCGAGCGCCGCGCCCGCGCCGCCGAGCGAGCGCGAGAAGTGGAGGACAGCCCGCGCGTCCTCAGAGACAAGTGCCGTCGCCTGGCCCGAGCGGTCAGAGATGCTAAGCACCTCGTGGTGAGTCCTTGCTCCTGAGAGTATTTCGCTATACCAGTCATTTATAATTGGAAAATCCTCTATTATATCAGGGAGTATTGAACTATAGAGTAGTAGGTCAGCTTCATATTGTGGAAGCTTTAATAACTGAGATTCTTACTTTATATTCCACATTAATAGCTTAGATGACTGATAAATTGACTAATCTATGTTAGTAACTTAGATTAAATAACTGAAATAGGTGACTCCAAAAGTCTTTATCATTAATACTCTTTTATAATAAATCATTTACATAGAGTTTTGCAGCAGAAAATACTCTTATTTTTTTAACTGTTTATCTTACCATTGTAAGGTTCTAATTACCATTCCAGCATTTAGACCAAATAACTGGCAAAATGTACATGCTCAGTGTATACAATACAAATTTATTTCTGATCTTTCTATTGCCACCTCCTCCACCTGGGGCATAAGACAACAGTAAATGTTATTTTTTTGGCTGATTTTCTGCTCTTGTTGCTTCCAAGGATGGATAGGTGTGCAGGTGGCCCACCAGTGACCACTGAACATCAGGTGTGTTGGGTGTTATGCTTACCTCTATAAATGAATAAAAACTATAAAATATTACATGGAGATATCTCAAGGAATACATATATTTAATCTGGGCAAATGGTGTGGAGGTTAGAGTATGTAGCTGCTCCTTTGCGGCATGATGCCCAAGAGCCATTTTGGTGTATCAGAAATTGTTAATGTTCAGTGTGGGTGTGTTATGTATTTCCTGCATACCAGACACTGCTTCTGATCCTATTGTACAAGCATAACAATGGAATATGAAAGGGGGTGATGAGTTATTACACACTATAAATATTATACACTAGAAGATATTGTGATATAGGCCTCCCCCACAGACTGGCATAAGGCATAATCGTAAGCCAACTGCATCTTCACTTTAGGTTGTCACTCTATAAGAGGGGCACATCCTACAAGCCTATGGTCAAAGCAAGAATTTTTTTCTTTCTTCCATATTGGTAGTTTGTTCCATGAAGTTTATGGCTAGCCCATTACCACTTCAGCTTACTAATTCTTTTGAGCTGAATTGATTACCTTCTTTATATTGCAAATAAGGATGTTGCAAATTCTGTCATGCTGAAAAACACAAAACCAACCTCGTCTACCAATTGTCTAACTAACACTACACTAGGAAAATAAATGGATAGTTATTAAATATAAAAATATCAATAATTTAATCTGTCTCATGGACCTGCATGAGGAATGTTTATCCCTCTGGATGAACACAGTGATGTGGTGTGGGTGTTGTGGATAAGGCTGAATTCACATAAATAATTATTGCAATTGCTGAGCTCTCCGTCAAGCTCACATCTTGGTAAGGCTGATATGTATTACTAAGTTTAATATAATAATAATGTTTATTGTTTCTCTCACAAGTTAAGATTATAAATGTGCTAAAATACAGACTTCCCAGTGATGAAACAGTATTTGTGAGAGACTGGCTTCTAGGCTAGGATGCTGTGTATGTGCCAAGTGATGTCCACCTCACAGACTGTCTACTACAGTTTCTAGAGCTAAAGTAGAATGTTATGTTATACTGGCCGTACCTTGACCATTACCACATGATTGACCAGTTGCCCATATCTCTACTTGCAATTCAGGAAAATGATTCTTCTTCTCCCTTCAATTTATTTATTTAGGATCGCAAACTGAACACTTATACAGAATATTAAAACATACAATAAAAAACATTGATCCTAGTGGATGTTCTTCTATGAGCGAACACATCATGGTAAAAGAACACTCTCAAACATTAAGTAGTTTTAAAAATATGATATTTAAACTATAACTTATATTTTTCAAGTAAAACTATAATTTATGAATAAAAACAGAAACTATACAAAAACATTAGCTCATAAAGTAGCAAGAACACAACACTAAATATGCGTCACAATTTAGTATATAAGTATCTTTTAACACACCGTATGTTGAATATGTCGAGATCCTGGCATATTGGATTGCAGCTTGAACACATTCGGTACATCGGCGAGTTCTGACCGTAACGTGTGCGTCGGAGTCACTGTGCAAACAGTTTTCGTTTTTGTAATCGACCTCTGAATCGTGATTGGCTTAAGTTTTCCAGAAGGTCAGGGCTGTCTATTTTTCCGTGCAATATTTTGTGAAGGAGTACAATATCGGCCACCTTACGTCAAACGTACAGCCACCTTACGTCAAACGTACGACCACCTTACGTCAAACGTACGGCCACCTTACGTCAAACGTACGGCCACCTTACGTCAAACGTACGGCCACCTTACGTCAAACGTACGACCACCTTACGTCAAACGTACGGCCACCTTACGTCAAACGTACGGCCACCTTACGTCAAACGTACGACCACCTTACGTCAAACGTACGGCCACCTTACGTCTAAACGTACGACCACCTTACGTCAAACGTACGACCACCTTACGTCAAACGTACGGCCACCTTACGTCAAACGTACGACCACCTTACGTTGCCAATTTGTCGCAAATGGACCAATATTGTTTTTATGTTAACACCAAAAGCTGCTGCTAGCTTGGCTGTAGATTGAGTATCATCAGCTTCCACAATCGCCTTTAATTCATAATTGATGATCAAAGTGTCCGGACGACCGGACGAGATTCATTTTCAAACCAAAGTTTCCAGAACGGAACCGGGCAAACCAATAACGGGTTGTGCGTTCGTTAGTAAAGTTATCTCCGTAAACGTTGTTGATGTTACGTGCCGTTTGTGCCGCGTTGATGCCACGACGGAACTCATGTTTTGCGGAAATTTTGTTATAATTGTTATAATTTACAAGCATGTGTGTATACGCTACATTTTTATTTCTCAAACCATTGATTTAAAATATAGTTTTGTGTGCGGCAGGTGTACACGGGTGCGGGTATCAGCACGGCGGCCGACATCCCGGACTACCGCGGACCGCGCGGGGTGTGGACGCGCCTGCAGCGAGGCGAGACAGTCGGGTGACGTTTCCTCTCTTATCTACCTCTACCGCTTATTCTTTAGTGTCGTGTGTGGGGCGGCAGGAGTACACGGGCGCTGGTATCAGCACGGCGGCCGACTTCCCGGCCTACCGCGCGTGTGGAGATTTCTCATTGCTGTCTTTTCTCGAACGTAATTATTGAAACTAGACTTGTTCAAGCTATCTGTGAAGTTCTAAACTACAAGTGACTACTAACTTGAAGCTCTTATCTCGATCGTTTTTAACTTTATGCTCTGAACTTGTGAAAACAAAAAATCTACTCACGACGTACGCTCGGTTAAAATATTCTCTTTAAAAATCTGCTGCTCGGATTTATTTTCTGATTATAGTAGATAAGAGATACGTCCGTAGTTGGCGCGGGATGTCTAACCCGCACTTTTCTTTTAAGCTCGTCCCATGAACGCTCAATAGGATTTAAGTCCGGACTCCGTGCTGGCTGCATGGACTCATTTTCGACTTCCTGCAGATAGCGCCGAACAGAGGCTGCAGTATGTGGTGGGGCATTGTCCTGCATCAGCACAAATTTTTCACCTATAGAGCATGCCCAATATCTTTTCAATATATCGGTTCGCCGACAGACCTCCAAATCTGTCACTAGTTCGATGAAAACCAACTTTTTCCTCCATTGAAATGTCCGCCCACACCATTCAGGAAAATCTGGGATAATCGCTCTCCAGGTCTTCTGTAGACTCGTTGTAGTCTATCGCCGCCATGGAGACACTCTGAGAAGAGAACAGAGTTTCACTGTTCGTCCGTCCAGTTCGTGTTCTCTTGCGAAACGTAGTCGGGTTGCTCGACGAGCTGGGGTGAACTTAGGGCCAGTAGCCAGCTTTTTTGGAGTCAGGTTAGCCGCCTTCAGTCTTCTTCTGAGTGTCCAGCTGCTAACAGCCACTCCTCGCGTTTCTCTGAGCCCCTGAACCCCAGAGGGGACCCGATTTCTGAGCGAAGTACTGATGATGAATCGGTCATATATCTCTGAAGTGCACCTTCTTCTGCCAGATCCGCTTCTTCGGTTAAAGTTACCAATCCCCTAGTATCGCCGGTAAACTTTGGACACAGGGGACTGGTTCTGGCTTAACATACGAGCCATATTGCTGACTCTGGCCTTGTTCCAATAGGGAAACCGCTTGAGCTACTTCTTCAATAGATGTGTCCATTTATAGGCAATGTTTGTGTTTTATAACAAGGGATACGTGTACCAGTTGATATTTGATGACAAACTGATAAGGGTAGGACAGTTAAATGACCTTGTATTGGGCACGACAACCCCTAGCTCGCCCTGTTGTAAACAGCTGCATCATCGTTTGTGATTGTGTGACCAGTAACAACATGCTTTTTTGTCGTATTCTTGGAAAAGATAACATTTGTTTACATTATTTGGAAGCAAAACATACAGCTTTGATAATTCAAATATAAAATTATAATTCAGGGCTCAGTTATTCTTTTCAAAGACACTCAAGCTCGTGCATGTCGCTTGAGTCAATTTCTTGGCTAGGAGTGTGTAGATACCTAGTTTACTCTATATTTTGTACTGCGAGTCGAGTAAACGTAACGCTGCGCTGTTGCAGCCGCGTGGAGGTGTCGCGCGCGCGGCCCACCTTCACGCACATGGCGCTGACGGCTCTGTGGGCGCGCGGCGCGCTCAAGTTCGTGGTGTCGCAGAACTGCGACGGGCTGCACGTGCGCGCGGGCCTGCCGCGACGCGCGCTCGCCGAGCTGCACGGCGACATGTTCGCCGAGCGGTGCGCCGCCTGCCGCCGTGTCTACCTGCGCGCCTTCGACACCACGGAGCGCACGGCGCGCCACGCGCACGGTACGCGCCGTCTGTGCCACGCGTGCGGCCGCGAGCTGCGCGACACCATCGTGCACTTCGGTGAGCGCGGCTGCGCGGCCTGGCCGCTGAACTGGGCCGGCGCGCTGCGCCACGCCGCCGCCGCCGACGTGGTGCTGTGCCTCGGCTCTAGCCTCAAGGTGCTGCGCCGCTACCCGCGCCTGTGGCGCATGCAGCGTGCGCCCCGTGCCCGCCCCGCGCTCTACATCGTCAACCTGCAGTGGACGCCCAAGGACGCAGTGGCCGCGCTCAAGATCAACGCGCGCTGTGACACCGTGATGGCGGCGGTGGCGCGCCGGCTGCGTCTGCGCGTGCCCCGATACAGCGCGCGTCGGGACCCGCTGCTGGCGCACGCCGTGCCGCTAGCGCCACTCGAGCAGCACACGGCGCGCCGCCCGCCCCTGCCGCCCCCGCCCCCGCTCGACTCCGACTCGGAGGCGTGCTACTCGTTGAGCTCGGCGTCGTGCTCCAGCAGCTCCTCGGACGGCGACAGCTCGGACTCGGAGTCGCGCCTGCCGCTGGGCCGACTGGCGGCTCGGCTGCGCGCCTCCGCCGCGCCCCGCGCGCCCCCTTTGCCCCCTGTGCTGCCAAACCTCCCCGGCGATCATCTTCGATCATTTCAGGTAACGTCGCTGCTTCTGTCGTCTAAAGCGGTCGTAGTCCCACGTAATGCTTCAACTCGTCGCAATAAACTTACAATTAAATAATGAAAACTACTTAAATTTTGTGCGGATGCTGCTTACCTGTAGACTCCTGCGTTATAACTATAAACAGGGCGGGATGTAGCGTCCGCCATGTACTGCGCACACTACACTCGGGACCAACCGAATCGACTCAACCTATAACTACGATTTCCCATTTTTTCACAAAATTCATTTTATATGTGCCGCGTCCGAAGGAGACCGAGGCACGCCCTCATCGACCCCGACGACTCGACCACCAGGGCCCACTCTTCATAAAACACTACACACGTACATTGCACCGTCATACCGCAAACAAGGTTATTCGCGATATCGCCATGTCACTGGTCGGTTCTCTCCAGTCCATACAGATAGAAGCGTCGCTTGAGTTTCTTGCGCCACTTCTTCTCCAGCGCCCACGCCTTGCGATGTGGTGGTACAGATAGCCAATAGTAATAATAGTGATATTAATTGAGATAATTCTTAGTCTTTCTCGTAGGGCACCCTCAAAAAAAAGGCACGTAGAGGTTAATTGACTCTACCGTACCCACTAGTTGCGCTACGAAATTGCTCAAGTTGTTTGCAACAAGGACTTGTCAGGGAGCACTTGCTGTACAGCTTTATCTAGAAAACAAGGATAAACTTGAACCACTAGTGGACAAGTAGAGCTTCGATGTTTTAGATAGTGCTCTTTAGCTGCATCGGTGCTGTTAACCTTGCCTTCGCTCCCACTTGCTGCGGACTCATTTGTGTTACATAAGCTTTTTAGTACTAATATAAAAGTATGTATGTTGAGTGACCTGTGGCAGGTGCAGTTCCACTGGAGTCTGGCAGGGGTCGGGGCTGGCGGTATGTCCACGTGCAGCCAGATTAATTAACTTGCCTTCATACTTGTAACTCAAAACTTTCCCGCTCCCTAGTGCGTCATAAAATGTTCATCAAAACATTACAGATAGCTTGATATGCTCATTTAGTGAGCCTTCGCTTCATAACAAATGGTCAGCTGCAGTTGTCCGTGCGCAGGTGAGCTTGCGGTCGTGCCAGGCCACCATCCTGCTGCGCGCCGAGCACGCGCCCTCCGCCCCGCCGCCCTCACCTCACGTTCCGTATGGCGCCGCTGCCCCCGCCTCTTCGCATGTGTCTCCGAGTCCCACCCTGCAGTACTTAGTTCCTATGTCACCTCCGGCGGAGGCGCGCGCTCCCACCAGCGATTTGCGTAGTTTCCGCATGCAACGGCTTACCAGGCCGGCGCCGAAGAACGGCATCGATGTGCTGCTCACCAACGGCCACCGATCTCCTTTGGCGACGAACAGTTACTTCAATGCAGCGACCCACTCGGCTGACCTCGTAAAAGAAGAAGAAAATGACAGCTGTGGCAGCGACGCCTGGGGCCGCGGCTCCAAGTTGCGGCAGCTTCTCGAGCTCAAGTGCTACGATGAAGACGCAACGAGTGACGTGCCTTCAGGGCTCGGCTGGCGGACGGGCTCCGTCGTAAAGACGGAGTCGAGCGGCGACAGGACGTGTAAAGTGCAACTGCCCGTGGCGGACGGGAGGGGTCCTCGCAACATTAAAAGTGAAAACAGAGGGACGTGCAGAAGTCTAGTGCCGTACACCTCGCCGAGCCAGGCGAGCGGCGCGCTGCGGGACAAGCAGGAGATGAGCGAGGTGGAGGCGGCGGCTGCGGCCATCATCCGGCGCGCCGTGCTGGTGTGCCGCGCCTCGCTGTACCCCGGCCTGCACACCATCCTGGCGGCGGGCGGCGAGCACGAGCGCGCTCGCCGCGCCTGGTGCGCCTGGTGCGCGCAGCGGTTCGGCGCGCGCCGCTGCCTGTGGTACGGAGCACCGCCCGATGCCCGCGCACCGCGCGCTGCCCGCCGCGTGCGCGACCGCGCCGCCCTGTGCGCCTGCTGCCCGGACCGGGCGCCGCCGCCCCCGCACCCGCACCCGCACCCCCCGCTTCCCGACGACGCGGGCTGGTACGGCAAGGGCTACCGAAAGGGACGGCGCCGCCGCCGGTAGCTGCCGCCCGCTCATGACCCGGTGCCATCAATGAAATGACATTGTTTGTACTCCTCATAAGTGCGAGGGGCGGCGAGCGAAGTGAATAGACTCTTTATTAGTAATCCCTTTTTCTATAAGCCGGCAAAATATTTTTTCATTAAAATAAATGAATTCGAGTTAAAAAACGAGTGCGACGACAGACTTGAACAAGTCAACAATGTGTTAACATTTACAACAAGTGAGAAATAAACGGCAATAGTCTTTGTATAAATATACAAACTATTATTCAATGAATGTGCATTTATTAATGAATATTGCAAGAAATAATGAATGTGTTTAGTATCGATTCATCACTAGAGGATCTCGGAGCGCCGGCGGCTTGTACAGACATATGTTAATTAAGTATTTATTGCCCTCGCGGGGGCGGAACGCGCGCAGGGCGCCGTCCCTGGGCGCACCAGGAGCTGCCATACCAATGGACAAGGTTGTGATAGTAGTTGTGTAGCCTGTGGGGATGTTCGCCGTGGAGCCTGAAGACTGCTTTGGACTCCCAAGCTTCCAGAACGGACTCGAAGCATCCACGTAACTCAGGGATTCCGTTAATCTTAATACGTATTACGAACAATTCTGTATTATGTATTATGCACTCGTGCACACGCGGCCCGCGGAGCTGCAGCGGTTATCTCGTAAGTTATTAAGATGAGTGTGTCATTACCGTGCAGCAGCGCGCGGGGTCGGCGCCGGCGAAGTCGTTCACTTGACTACAATGTTAAGAATAAGTAAAAAAATTGAAGTTCGCCAGTTGTGTTTTATTTATGAACAGTTGCAAACTGAAGTTGAATATCTTTTCCAAAGTATCATATTATCCCGCTCAATATATAGTAACAGAAACATCACCACAGCCCACAGACCGCCACCGAGCACACTCCTGACCACTTGCGTCCATTGGGGCTGGCAGCGCTACGGTCAGCTCACCGGTGCTTGTGCTACTGCGGACTTCACGTAATCACTTCTATATTCGATTCCGCCATGGCGACTACATCGTCGGGAAGTCGAAGGTGGATTGCATTCTTGTTGCAGCCATGAAGAGTTTTGGGGATATGTCGTCACCCTGTCTAACCTTCCTGCAGCTGAGTTGGTTGCAGACATCGCCCTGCACAAGCTCCTGGACCGGGGCACCATCTTCCACTAGGGCCATGTGCGCCGGGCCCAGAGGCGCACTAACCCCTCAGTCTTGTGCATAATCTGTGGCGTGCGACACTGCAGCACGTACGGACGTCGACAAGTCTGGTGGCGAGGCCACTCGGTTCAGAAAGTATATTTATGTAATTATTTATGCTTTATTGCATTAACCTAAACTACGTTAGAGTTCACAAAGGGCGCATTTAATGTCAAAACATCCTCTAACAGACAACCCAACGTGGGAATTGTTGGAGCGATAAACTAATCAATAAAAAGAAAACCCTAAGAATAATAAAGCTTATATAAAATAATAATTCATACATATAGGCTAGATGGCAATAGAACAGACCATACTCGAACACGGAGAGGGTTGCCCTATTGAAACGAAAACAGTTTTACACACGTGCGTAAAAAATTCAACCCGGCCCGCAACAATCTGTTGCTCAAATTTAATTTTGACTATAATAGATTAAAGGCGGAGGTTTTGACTTTAAAATAAGGTAAACGTATATAATTCATATTTATTATTAATATATATATACGAAAACGCCTTAAACTTTAAAATAAGGAAACCTTGACTATAAAGCAAATACAAAGAAAACAATCATAATTCAATATTCACTGTTACCCACCCTGCCTCAACTACAGCTCGTCATCCATTGTTCATAGGCCGGATAAGATGTTTCACTGTTTCTTGAGAAACGCCATGATATTCAGCGAGTGCGGCTGGAAGCTTTAATCTCTTAGTTGGCGCGGGTAGTCTAGTCTAACCCGAACGTTTCTTTTAAACTCGTCCCATAAATGCTCAATAGGATTTAAGTCCGGACTCCGTGCTGGCCCCTGCATGGACTCATTTTCGCAGGTAGCGCCAAACAGAGCCTACAGTGTGGACGGGCATTGTCCTGTCCGATACAGCCTGCAAACTTGCAGACTTGAAGGCCCGATTAGAAAGCAGGGACGGATGACGATGAATCGGTCATCCCTTGCTGCTCTGAACCTGAAGTGCACCTGCCGAATCCGCTTCTTCGGTTAAAGATACCAGTCTCTTGGTATCGCCGGTAAACTCGATACACCAGACTGGCTCATGTTTAACACACGAGCCACTGCTCGCTGACCATGTTCCCACCATTCAATAGATGTGTCCATTTTTATATGTAGCTAGTCTGACCATAAATACTGTTACATAAAAACTTCTTTCTTTCAACTATTTAATTATTTTGAATTTGGAACACGTATATTATTTTAAAAACTACTTTCGCTTTTGCACCATTTCACATATTTTTTCATGTTCATTATCAAGATTACAATATGGAATGTGGTGTTAAAGAAAATAGGATTGCAGTGATCGCCTTGCACAAAGTGGGTATGGAGCCGTCGGTCATATTCCAGGCACTTCAAAAGCTTCCTCTGTCGAAGACCAGAAAAGATCGGGGCGGTCGCGTGCTGAGAAATGAAGATTCCCGCTAGGGCTCTGTCGGGTATTATAAAACAAGACCTGAAGCTCAGTGCTTATCGTCGATATACAGGGCATGCCCAAAATCAAACTTTACAATTAAAGAGAGTGGATCGATTAAAATGCCAGTCCCGATATGCAGGTGAAAGGCACAGAAATATCCTTTTTACCGATGAAAATTTTTTCGCGATTGAACATGTTTTTGGGTCGTGTTCTTGGAAAAGGTAACATTTGTGTACATTATAGAGAATGTTTGAGGCCATTTTTTTCTCACTGGTGTGTGTTAAAGTAGGTATCATCAAGTGTTCTTCATTACTACGACATTCATTTATAAGTTATCAGTAACTCGTAGCATCTTGGTGTCCAACTGCCAAATTAGAGTCGCACAAGTCTCCCGATCGTGGTTCGTAGGAGGTTAGTGTTGCGGTCTAGATTAATCTGCAATATCATACATCAATACGCTAACACTAAATAGACATTTTAAAAAATAAAATATAAATGAAATGAATCATTTCAATTTCAACAAGGCGAAGTTCGTCTTTGTGTTTACGTTTGGCGCGCTGCCTTTCGGCTGTAAGGGCGCTTTCCGCCGCTTTTCATGGAATTAAGGGTAAGTTAAACTATACACGAACTGAATTAAGGGTAAGTTAAACTATACACGAACTGAATTAAGGGTAAGTTAAACTATACACGAACTGAATTAAGGGTAAGTTAAACTATACACGAACTGAATTAAGGGTAAGTTAAACTATACACGAATTGAATTAAGGGTAAGTTAAATTATACACGAACTGAAGGCTTATTAGGCTTCAAAACAACTTAACGTGAAATAATCTGCTTCTGCCCAGTCCGGATCCAGGTTACAATTTGAACGCATGGTCAGTACACAGAGTTAATCTCTTTACGTTCTCTTGTTAACTTGGCTCTTAAATCTACACAAACTAAAGATTACCACAATGCATATGACTGCAGAAGGAGGGTAATGTTTTTCGTGTGTTTGTATGTCTAATTGTTTGCCACATTCTGCAGCCTAAACTTTTTGCCAGATGCAAGAGTGTGTGGTGTCATTACACTCTTTTCAGTTGCGGGAGACTAGCGTGTCCCCGAAAAAAAAATGGGATTCATTATTAGTTATTTTTATTCAGTCAAAACCCGACTTTATTTCATTCAATAATTCATAGTTCTTGTTTATTATTGAAATTAAGGAGACAATCAATAGTTTCATTATTGCAGAATCATTTTGATTTAAAATGTTTTGTGCATTATAAGATTTAGATTTTACTAAGAAGCTGTAGAGCGCAGACACGCAGCGCGTAAGTTGCACCAATGAGTACTCGCCCTGCAAAGCGGTAGTATGAGTCGCTGTGTTCAAAAAGAATCACTCTACCCTCTGCAACTTGACGTCAAATCCACACCTTACCGAAGACAGCATCGCCGGGAGAACCCTGTTAAGCCAAACAACATAGTTGGCTGATGGCAGACACGGGTGGGGGCAGGTAGGCAATACAAAACTAAAAGAGCCAGCCCCAAGGAAATCACAATCATCATCAGTTTAAGTACCAAGGCAAAGGTAGTAGTTAGGTTAACAATAAACATAAATTTGGCCCGTGGGACCCCACTGCACCAACATAACTTCCAAGAACAATCATCATGCATACTCAGTATAAAATACGAGCGAGCAATATGATCCGGCCAGCACCCGGCGTCACTTTAGTTCCGGGCTCAGTGGTGTGAAATATGATCCGGCCAGTACCTGGCGCCACTTCAGTTCAGGGCTCAGTGGTGTGAAATCTGTTACCGAGGAAGAAGAAAAATCTACTAAGAAGTTAAAACTTACTGGAAGATATAGCAAATATCTCAAACTGGGCCACCTAGAACATAAGGCTTAACAAGCAGATAAACTGGAAAATACGGTTAGAGAAATAAGATTAAAACCCGATATATTAGGACTTGAGGAGGAGTGAAGTTACACATACAGATAATGGTTATATATATATATATATATATATATATATATATATATATATATATATATATATATATATATATATATATATATATATATATATATATATATATATATATATATATATATATATATATATATATATATATATATATATATATATATATATATATATATATATATATATATATATATATATATATATATATATATATATATATATATATATATATATATATATATATATATATATATATATATATATATATATATATATATATATATATATATATATATATATAAGTAAAGTATTATATATCCTTTATACGGTAGCATCAGACAAAAACCATCACAATTGCGTTGGAATTCTTGTCAAAAATCAAAACAAAAAGTCTAACAAAGTTTGTTACCAGCTTTGTGCACTTTTCGGAAAGATGTTTACGTCTGACACGTCTGGTACTCCTGCAGGCCTGTGGACCGACCGCCGACACTAGCGATGAAGAAATAGAACAATTCTACAAACAACTTGAACAAATAATACAGCATAAAATCACAGGAGGTAGTAATAATAATAATGGGCGACTTTAACGCCGAAGTTGGCTAAGGTTCAGTGGGTAAATTAGTTGGGGAATTAAGAAATTTTTTAAAATTTAAAAAATGTCTGTTTGCGGTTTAGATTTGGAAAATCTATGTTTCTCCCATGACCAACTATACGTTGCATGCTCACGAGTGGGAAACCCGTCGAATCTGTTTATGTTCGCTAGAGACAGGTGAACCAAGAATATTGTGCACCGATTAGTGCTGAATTTAATTCAAATTGAAAATGATTATAATTCAAAATAATAAATATTATTGTTTAAAATAAAGAAATCATTTAATTTGATATATGAGGTAGGCAGGGTGTGTACCTGCCTACCTCATATACATTTGTGTTTCACGTCATTGTGTTAAACTTGCAACTTTATATTTTACTCATTTGTTACAAATCAACAATATCTAAAATTTTTATCAATCGTTTTAAAATTTTGACCTCAAGTTCAAATCTCACGGGATTGATTTTTATAGCTGTTATAACCTTTTCGTGTTTATTCGTAAATATTAATTTCACTGTATTGGATAGTTTACTACAATATATTTTAAAGTATAGCTCGCTATGACCGCGGCAACGCGTGGCCGGCTCTGTTACTTATAAAATATGTATAAAGACTTCATTTAAAATAATACATTTGCTCGAACACAAAACAAATAAACAAAACAAAAGTCTAACAAAGTTTGTTACCAGCTTTGTGCACTTTTCGGAAAGATGTTTACGTCTGACACGTCTGGTACTCCTGCAGACCGCCGACACTAGCGATGAAGAAATAGAACAATTCTACAAACAACTTGAACAAATAATACAGCATAAAATCACAGGAGGTAGTAATAATAATAATGGGCGACTTTAACGCCGAAGTTGGCTAAGGTTCAGTGGGTAAATTGGTTGGGGAATTAAGAAATTTTTAAAATTTAAAAATGTCTGTTTGCGGTTTAGATTTGGAAAATCTATGTTTCTCCCATGACCAACTATACGTTGCATGCTCACGAGTGGGAAACCCGTCGAATCTGTTTATGTTCGCTAGAGACAGGTGAACCAAGAATATTGTGCACCGATTAGTGCTGAATTTAATTCAAATTGAAAATGATTATAATTCAAAATAATAAATATTATTGTTTAAAATAAAGAAATCATTTAATTTGATATATGGGGTAGGCAGGGTGTGTACCTGCCTACCTCATATATTGTGTTCACGGCATTGTGTTAAACTTGCAACTTTATATTTTACTCATTTGTTACAAATCAACAATATCTAAAATTTTTATCAATCGTTTTAAAATTTTGACCTCAAGTTCAAATCTCACGGGATTGATTTTTATAGCTGTTATAACCTTTTCGTGTTTATTCGTAAATATTAATTTCACTGTATTGGATAGTTTACTACAATATATTTTAAAGTATAGCTCGCTATGACCGCGGCAACGCGTGGCCGGCTCTGTTACTTATAAAATATGTATAAAGACTTCATTTAATTCAATAATTCATAGTTCTTGTTTATTATTGAAATTAAGGAGACAATCAATAGTTTCATTATTGCAGAATCATTTTGATTTAAAATGTTTTGTGCATTATAAGATTTAGATTTTACTAAGAAGCTGTAGAGCGCAGACACGCAGCGCGTAAGTTGCACCAATGAGTACTCGCCCTGCAAAGCGGTAGTATGAGTCGCTGTGTTCAAAGAATCACTCTACCCTCTGCAACTTGACGTCAAATCCACACCTTACCGAAGACAGCATCGCCGGGAGAACCCTGTTAAGCCAAACAACATAGTTGGCTGATGGCGAACACGGGTGGGGCAGGTAGGCAATACAAAACTAAAAGAGCCAGCCCCAAAGGAAATCACAATCATCATCAGTTTAAGTACCAAGGCAAAGGTAGTAGTTAGGTTAACAATAAACATAAATTTGGCCCGTGGGACCCCACTGCACCAACATAACTTCCAAGAACAATCATCATGCATACTCAGTATAAAATACAGGCGAGCAATATGATCCGGCCAGCACCAGCGTCACTTTAGTTCGGGCTCAGTGGTGTGAAATATGATCCGGCCAGCACCCGGCGTCACTTTAGTTCCGGGCTCAGTGGTGTGAAATCTGTTACCGAGGAAGAAGAAAAATCTACTAAGAAGTTAAAACTTACTGGAAGATATAGCAAATATCTCAAACTGGGCCACCTAGAACATAAGGCTTAACAAGCAGATAAACTGGAAAATACGGTTAGAGAAATAAGATTAAAACCCGATATATTAGGACTTGAGGAGGAGTGAAGTTACACATACAGATAATGGTTATATATATATATAAGTAAAGTATTATATATCCTTTATACGGTAGCATCAGACAAAAACCATCACAATTGCGTTGGAATTCTTGTCAAAAATCAAAACAAAAAGTCTAACAAAGTTTGTTACCAGCTTTGTGCACTTTTCGGAAAGATGTTTACGTCTGACACGTCTGGTACTCCTGCAGACCGCCGACACTAGCGATGAAGAAATAGAACAATTCTACAAACAACTTGAACAAATAATACAGCATAAAATCACAGGAGGTAGTAATAATAATAATGGGCGACATTAACGCCGAAGTTGGCTAAGGTTCAGTGGGTAAATTAGTTGGGGAATTAAGAAATTTTTTAAAATTTAAAAAATGTCCATTTGCGGTTTAGATTTGGAAAATCTATGTTTCTCCCATGAGCAACTATACGTTGCATGCTCACGAGTGGGAAAACCGTCGAATCTGTTTATGTTCGCTAGAGACAGGTGAACCAAGAATATTGTGCAGCGATTAGTGCTGAATTTAATTCAAATTGAAAATGATTATAATTCAAAATAATAAATATTATTGTTTAAAATAAAGAAATCATTTAATTTGATATATGAGGTAGGCAGGGTGTGTACCTGCCTACCTCATATACATTTGTGTTTCACGGCATTGTGTTAAACTTGCAACTTTATATTTTACTCATTTGTTACAAATCAACAATATCTAAAATTTTTATCAATCGTTTTAAAATTTTGACCTCAAGTTCAAATCTCACGGGATTGATTTTTATAGCTGCTATAACGTTTTCGTGTTTATTCGTAAATAATAATTTCACTGTATTGGATAGTTTACTACAATATATTTTAAAGTATAGCTCGCTATGACCGCGGCAACGCGTGGCCGGCTCTGTTACTTATAAAATATGTATAAAGACTTCATTTAAAATAATACATTTGCTCGAACACAAAACAAATAAACAGAAACAAAAAGAAATAGTAAAAAGAGTATGTGAAGTTACAGGATCAAACCAATCTCTAGTCAATGTTTTTTTTATGGTGGTCATTATTATTTATTATGGTGATATTAAAGTAGTGTTGTTCTGTATATTTGTAAATTAAATTAGAAGCACGAGGGAAAAATGAGTTTTTTCTGTATTTTCTTGCGTGAAAGGGTATGTAGAAAATAGGATGTTTCTATTGTGAAATAGCTTTTTTTGGTACAAAAATTTTTAATGGAAGCCCCCCCCCCCATACACACATCCACACACAAACACACATACACACAACCCAATTAAGTTATTTTAATTAACTTATACTTCTTTTCATATAATCAAATGTTTCTTTTTTAACTTTTCTCTATTGTTTAACTGAACAATATTTGTTTTATATTATGTATTATAATGTCTAGCATGTGACAGGGTGGAGGCCTGGTGACCCGACAATACAAGGACAGAGCTCAGTTCGGCGCATCAGTCTCCCGCAATATACGTGTCAACATATGTTATTAAATTATTATTCTTTTAACTTAATTTAATTAAGATGTATTGTGGAGAGAAATAAAGAAAATTATTATTATTATTGATTTTTTAAAGAAAAATAGTTAATAAGATATTATTATCTTTAAATAAGACGTCTAGCCCGAGCCAAGTACGTGGCGGCGCTCGCGGTCGCTCATACGTTGTCCTGGCGGTCGGCGCCGACGCGCAGCACGTTCCGAGCAAATTTTAAATTCATTTATATCTCTTTATTTATAATATCTGGCTGTTAAATGACATTGTATTTCAGATCGACTATAGTTGAAGTGCACCAGTGTAGAGCTGCTGCCCCGTTTTAACGTACACCCGTGTACATAAATATGATATACATATATAATATTATATGGACCTACAGTTCTTCAAGAAGGTATCGCTTTTCTTGAATAACACAACCACCGCGTTGCCCCACGCCTCCGTCGCCAACTTTTGGAGCATCGGTTCTTCACCCGCGTGCTCAGTATGTAATCACGTCCTCTCCCGGCGCTTTTCCGTTAACGTCGACCGAGGGGCAAAGTAATGTCGGCCAGACCGACTTCCGGGATATCACCAAGATGGTGTCTAGCGGACGTGAAGTACAAAGTACATTAACAATCACAATTGTGTACTTGTAGTTTCAAATGGAACGCAATTAAAATAATAATATTTGATTGTGATTGGTGGCAAGGTGCGGGCACCGCCGTCCGCCACGCAAGGTGCGGGCACCGCCGACCGCCACGCAAGGTGCGGGCACCGCCGTCCGCCACGCAAGGTGCGGGCACCGCCGTCCGCCACCGCTTCCCGGCTCGACATCATGTTCATACGCTTCAGTGATAAGGACTTTGCGGTAAAATGTGTTGGAGTTTCCTTTGGTTTAGTTTTAATAGGAGTGATCAATGAGCACATCGTCCGTCCGCCAGCAGGTGGGGGTGCGGGGCCGCCACAGCCCTGCGCGCCGGGTGTCCAACACGGCACCAAGGTTGGCAGTCCTTCAGACGGCTGTGGCTGCTCAACTATAGTCACAGGCTCCTTTCGCTGCGTAGATTTTTTTTTTGGATAAGTGACCCAGTTAAGTACAAAGTAACCCTTTTTAAAGAAATAATAATAATTATATATTATATTATAATTGATAATTTTAGACAGCGGTAGAGCGATACTGCAGCTTATTTCTTGCTGCAGAATGAATGAGACAGCTCGACCGGGAACATCCCCACGTGAAGACTGATATTATTAAAATAGTACTTAAATCCTAGATAGGAATGGGATTGGTGAGCATTAAAAAAATAAACTCAAATCTGACGATTATGCATTTTACTACATTTTATAAAGAATTTGTGCATGTTCATCGTTATACTTAAAAAGTTATTAAAGGTCTCTCATGAGTAACTTTCCACCTTGTGTAGTTTTAATAAGACCCTACACTGTGCTGCACTGTGCTACACTGGCTACACTGTGCTGTTACTTTACGATGGCATGTGTATACCCAACATGTTAGTATAATGGTGACGTCACCGGAGCGTGCGGCGGCGGGTCCAGGCAACACGCGCTATCAACATCCGTGACGCCGAACTAAAAATACTGTCGGCGGGGTTTGGGGGGAGGGTGGGAGGTGGGGACTGCCTCTGGGCGCTTTAGTCCTTCCACGGCTTGTGTCAGTGAGTGGCGGCAGCGTACCTAGTGAGCAGTGCTGCGCTGCGCGAGGAGTGCTTGCTTCTGCCGCGTGAGTACAGGTTACAAACGTTAGGTCCGCTTGCGTCGCGGCGGCGGACGAGCCCGCGCTTCTCCAGACCTGTTGTTTTGTTAGTTGATTCGTTTGCTCCGAGACGCGACCTGCACCGACACGACTGTGCCAGTTTTGATAATGAGGCGATGACGTCATGCTATGCATGGGCGATCTCGCCCGCAGCGACGTCTTCTGGTGAGTGGCAGATGATGTCAACTCAATATTTTATAGTGCCGTAAGCATTGCGCGAAGACGCGCTCGCTCGTCGTGCTACACCGGTGCCCCAGTGCAATGCAATGCATGTACAAATAGTAAGAGCCAACGAAGGTTCAGATTTAATTCCAAATAAGGGTCACGGGAGACACGAACACACTCAGACCCGAACAAAAAACGGAACAGGCTATTTTACTGCGCACTTTCTTAACGCTACGGATATTTTAAGAGTAAATTATTTTCGTTTAAACTCATTATACTTTTTGTGTCCGCACACCCACGGTTTTGTGCCACGTGCCCGCACCGCAAGCACAACCGCACTCACTCCTGTGGCCATGCTACCTAACGTCTGATATTTGGTACGTGACAGTCTCGATGGGCTGGCGGCGCGCGACGAGCGGCGGGCGGCGCACGGCGCTGCTGCTGCTGCTGGCCACGTTGGCGGCGCTGGCCGCGCTGTGGCCGCGAGCGCAGCAGGTGCACCTCGCCGCCGACTTCCCGCAACTGTCGCCGCACGCACTCGCGCACTTCCTCGCCGACTTCTCCAGCCACCTCAAGCTCTATCCGGAAATGTTCGTTATAAATTATTATACAAGAACCTAGAAACGAACCCTTGGGATTATATTTCCAATCGATAGTAACGTTTGTGCGTCTCTTAATGCTGTCGCCACTCCGCCATCTGAGCGGACCGTGCGTGGACTCCTGTCGGGGGGAGTAGCCCATAACCAGCACTGAACCACTCGAGTGTAGTTTCCAACCGATGACGATGTTTTGTGTTGTTATTGGATACCGAGTTACCGCACTTGCAGTTGAGTCCAAGTGAGTGCACCAGAGCACGGTTCTAGCCCTGCGCCATCGTCGTAGCGCCCGGGCGGAGCGGATGCGAACTGCGTGTGATATAATTCTTCCGAACCACTAGGCGAAATAATTATTTTCTCTTATAATGGTTATGGTTTTGTAAATAGATAAGAGGGAGGTGCAGGACCGCTGCAGTCTCGTCGCCCGCACTATGATAGCTGAACCTCCCGCGCACCTGCATTTAGACACCACACGGTGCTTGAGCATCGTTCATCTTCATTAAATCATTTTTATTCCATGTAGAACTCAATTGTTACCAAACCAAGAAGAAACCTCATCTTCCAGCATGCCAGCCGTCCAGCGGTCAGGGCACGTCTTTACTCGGGTCCAATATTTGTATTGCATAACAAAACTAAAAAGTTTTTTTATGCCAGCACCTCACTGATAGATAGTTCATAGTTTTATAACATCAACAGTAACACACGGGCGCGCAGCGACCGCTGCCGGTGCGCTGGTGAGTGCGACAGCGACCTGCCCGTCTCCCCCCTCAACAAGGAGTCAAGGTGCACATGCGTTGCAACCCCTGAAAACTAAAGTGGAATTCCTGTACTTGTAATTGTGTCCCCGGATCCTTCCACATACCACGTGTGCTGGAGCCCGAGGCCCCGCCGCAACCGCGCCGCCTCATGTATGTTGCACCAGGACACCCTCTCTGAACACTGCACGGTACAGTCGATTGGTTTAGAAGAGTAACTCCAGCGTTCCACTGTACCCAGGTCACAAGTGACCACGTTAGTGTAAGGTTAAATGACTCTAAATCTCCCTTCTGAGCCATCAGCTTCGCCTTACCACCTATCTTACAGAAGCAATACTCTAAAAACAAATACCAAATGTTGGGTCAGCAAAAACCACGCCTCCCGGGTCCACTCTCATGTCAGCTTGCTGGTATCATATAATTGCATTGTATTCCTAATAGCATCAATTTTTACAGGTTTAAATTAATTCTGTTAACTTTTCAGCGAATCGTGGTCCGTGGTGGAGGAGGCGGGGAACTACACCTCGTGGCGGTACACGGTGGCGTACTCGTGCGGGGGACGCTGCGAGGGGCGCGCCCGGGTGCGGCACGAGATGGGGGGCGCCGGGGGGCCGCGGCACGGCGCCGAGCGTACGCACCGGCTACGCGTGGCCGACACGCGCTGCTGGCGGCTGCCGATGCTGCCTTGGCCGCGGTTCTGCGGTACTGGCTTCACTTTTATTCGTAGTTTATTAGCGTTGGGCAAAGAACGAGCTATGGATGCTTTTTTAATATGTTTCTAATTAGGCGTCCAAGCGGCGAGTAACAGAAAGTAAACTCCTACATGTGTAAGACTCATTATATTAAATATATATATATATACATTCAATAATTAATAATCATGCAATAATATAGCCACTCAAATAAAAAACTCATTAAATGCATAAAATATAAAACATATCTTACTTTTAGTTACAAAATGAGTAGTAAATAAAAGTTGTGACGCGATATAGGTTGTGGGCGAAGGCAAAAGCCTTTTTAAAAAGCAGAAGACAGGTGTTCACGCTATGATGCGTGGTGTAAGACTGATCTTTAATTAGTTTCACAAGTATTTATATATTATACAAACAAAGAGAGCTTATTATCTACGTATCACAAAATACTAGGAAGTTCCTCCATAAAGACTTCCTTAATGGTCCTTAATGGGTTGTTTGTGGGAAGGTTGTGTAGGCCCTACATGACTCGCGTCAACTAAGCAAATAGTAGTTTATTTACATATAGATCATAAGTGGGAGTACAGAAGCTAGCTGGGAGTAGAATAGCTGAGCATTTAATTTTTTTCTGTTAAGAAAGTTTTTAATGTAATTGATCATTTATAAAGTACATGGAACTGTTGAAAATGGCTATTGAAGATACGCTAATCGTTCGTGTTGCTAAAAAAGACCCAAGTAAAGGCTCCAACCAGATTAAAAATGTTATATATATATTTTCGCCTGATGACCCGAGAAACATCTAGTCACGACTGATACGCCGAAGATTAGTGGAAGCTAAATTGTTTGGAAGAATCTCTCGAAAGGTACCGCTTCTTACCAAGCAACACCGAGAGAAGCGATTATTATTCCCTAAAAAATTTGTTAATTGGACGGTACGAGAATGGAAAAAAGTGATTTTTTCAGATGAAACAAAAATAAATATGGTAAATATTATAAATATACAAGGAGTATAGTCAAGCACGGTGGCGGTAACATTAAAGTTTGGGGGTGTTTTTCCGGATGCGGAGTTGGACCCGTTCGGAAGATTGAAGGTACAATGGATCAATGGCAATACAAAATATCTTAGAGCACACAAAGATTCCCTACTCGGACGATCATTCGCCTGTAACCTGGCATGACTCTTACAGCATGACAATGACCCTAAACACACGGGCTATGGCGACAATGTTTCATTAGCGAACAGCTTATATCAGTTTTAGACCGGCCAGCAAATAGTCCGGATTTAAACCCGATAGAAAATCTCTGGTATATTGTTAAAAAGAAAGTCTCAAACAAACGTAACACCAGTCAAAACGAACTGTATGAAGCATTTGTTGAAGCATGGAATTCAATCCCCTAGAAAAATGTATGAAATTGATTGAACCTATGCCATGTCGTTGCACTGCTGAGGCTTGAAAATAAGGGTTACGCCACTAAATATTAATTATAACTATTGGTAGGCTGTGGATAGTAGTTATTTCGTAAATAACAATACTTATTACTAATACTTAAAAAAAAATTGTTTTTTATACTTTTTTGTTGTAGTTTATAATTAGTTGACCATTACTGTTCATACCTTGAAACTGATTTAAATGTTTGTCCGTAATGTAATATTGAAACTGCACTTGTGTAATGGGATTTGTATTGTTTTTCTTATAAATGATAAATCTTTGAACATATTGTTGTCCTATTTATTGTTTAATTTCAAAATAAAAACGATTGCGGTGAAGTATTTTAATGTCAAGGACCGTTGGTAGTGTTTCTTATACGACGACCACTGTATATACATAATGTTATATATATATATATATATATATATATATATATATATATATAACATTATATTAATTTTAAATTTTTTATAGATTTAGATTATAAAGTAAAGAGTGATTTGTTGCAGATGAGACGGATGTGGAAACGTGGGTAGACGCGCGCCCGGGCGGCGGCGCGCGGCTGCAGGAGACCGCGCGCGCCCGCAGCGCAGCGCTTGGGGCGGCGGGGGTGGCACGGGGCGGCGGGGTAGGCGGGCTGCGCGCGCGCCGGCAGCGCCACCTGGACGCGCTGCGGGACGCGCTCTAGCGCAATGTGGACAGCCGCATTAGATATAACCAACAACAACTAAACAAACGGTTGAATAAAATCATTTTAATAACTTTATCGTGTTTCATCAATAATTATATAATATATCATTGATTAAATCATTATCAATCTTTTTTTTCCGAGGGGCATACTAAAAGTTTTATAAAATAAAGATATTTAAGGATAAAAATTATGCATTACCAGGTCAGGACTCAACGAGGATCTGTGGGCTTCGTATGTTCGGAGATAAACCAGATCGTGGAAATAAAACTAATGTTATATTTCCGGAACACAAGACAATTTATTTTTCTTACCGAAAAATATAATATTTATGTAATTAACAACAAAACGCCACATCGTGATCTGTATTCCGATCATAGCTCCATCTATCGACGATTTGGTGAAACACATCGGACATGTTATAAATGGCGGTACCCTCATGGAAATCAAACCTTAACAAATTCATTTTTTACGTACAACACACACAACTATAACCTTCTGTGGACTCAACTGCACATTATAATATAAAGTAAACACTAAATTATAACATATTTTTTAAATAATGATCAATCATTTCAAGATTTGATATATTTGATATATTTCCAGACCGTAAGTAGTGAGTACTTATGGAATGATATATTTTCAAGATAAAATTAGGGAAAAATTATATATGTATTATCTAATACATAAAAGAAAAAAATAACTACATCATTCATGTGCATGTTGAACTATTTATTAATGGAACACAGCTTGGAAGTTGGACGCCGTATAACAGAATTTATATAAAGCAACGTACCAACTCTCATTACCCTATTCTTCCCCGGATGGTCATCTTCTATTACATCATGAAGCCATTTAGTAGGAGGTAAGTTATGCTCATTGAGCAACACAACGTTACCTTTCTTCAATTCCGGCGATGACTCTTTCATTTATATCGCTGAGAGAATTGAGTTAAATATTCTTGTGATCAGCTCCTACGAAACTGTCGTACTCTCCGCTGCCTAAATTTCCAACGACACAAGTTATCAGTATGTATTTATAATTATAATTAATCATAATTAAATCAGGGGCCATTAATAAAGGTTTGCCAATCAAGGAATGGCCTGGCGTCAGAGGTCGTCAGGATGATTGCTAAATTGACATAGCGGCCGTGAGAAACGGAAAGCAAAAATAGGGATAGCTTGGTAGTAAGTATATGTGCTGTCTCTGACTTATGGAACGTCTAGGATGAAAGTTATTAGGCTATCTGTTGAATATGCGAGGGTATCGTAATTAACTGGGTTTATAGGTTTGTGAGTTTGTTCTATTTGTTTTAACAATTCGTCTGAACTTAAAAGAGATTGATGCAATCTGCTGAATGTCATTGATGTTTCAATTACATCCCATTGAATGTAGAGTGATTGGAAATGATGTAAGAACATATGATGTTCATATTAGTAGCGTGTACTACATGTTGTAGTTCTCAATTATTTATGATGTAATTCGAAACGTTAAGAAGTGTTTTGGATATTTCCGAAATTACGGTCACTCTATTTTCTAAAGACATTCACTACATCTGCGTATAAAATATTGAAATAAAAAAGTCAAATGTGTATGTAATTGTATAAATATAGTGATTATAGTGTACATACCTTATGAAGAAATAGTGAAATTGTTATCTCTTCTTAAAAACGGCATTAACAACGTTAAAACAAGATAACGAAACTGACAAAATCATGGATG
Source organism: Teinopalpus imperialis (assembly GCA_029286865.1). Taxonomy (NCBI): domain Eukaryota; kingdom Metazoa; phylum Arthropoda; class Insecta; order Lepidoptera; family Papilionidae; genus Teinopalpus; species Teinopalpus imperialis. The sequence goes on from JAGSMU010000003.1 coordinate 18,972,917, forward strand.
CATTCATCACAGTGCTAAAGTGTTATCTTCGTTCAATGTATATCATCCTATCATCATTGTGGTAAAGTTTTAACCTCTTCGGAATAATATATCTCAATACACATAATCGTTTATAGTCAAATAAGCAGTGCAGTAATCAACAAGTGAAATTATAAATATATGAGGATGTGAGCTAAACAATATAAAAATATCACCTTACCGATCTCACACAAATAATCAAACAATTACAAAACGATAACAAACTTTAGTAGCACAAACAATTCACTTCGTAGCATAGCACAACAAACTTACCGAAGAACGCAGAAACTACGCGAGTTCTAATCCCCAAGCTTGCAAGTTATTTTTATCATTATTGTTTATTTTAAAATTATAATTTGATTCAATCAGTTTATAAATATTAAACACTATGAAACAGAAAAATATTACTTTGCGTAAATATCGAAAGTCAACCTCTATGTCAGATCTTTGTGGAGAATCAAACACACATAATACAACAATATTGAACAGTAGGTCAGTAAGTTTGCCCGACGACACGTCATTCAATGAAAGTACTATTCGCCCCTCTGCTAGTGCTATGGAACTACGACGACACGTCATTCAATGAAAGTACTATTCGCCCCTCTGCTAGTGCTATGGAACTACGACGACACGTCATTCAATGAAAGTACTATTCGCCCCTCTGCTAGTGCTATGGAACTACGACGACACGTCATTCAATGAAAGTACTATTCGCCCCTCTGCTAGTGCTATGGAACTACGACGACACGTCATTCAATGAAAGTACTATTCGCCCCTCTGCTAGTGCTATGGAACTACGACGACACGTCATTCAATGAAAGTACTATTCGCCCCTCTGCTAGTGCTATGGAACTACGACGACACGTCATTCAATGAAAGTACTATTCGCCCCTCTGCTAGTGCTATGGAACTACGACGACACGTCATTCAATGAAAGTACTATTCGCCCCTCTGCTAGTGCTATGGAACTACGACGACACGTCATTCAATGAAAGTACTATTCGCCCCTCTGCTAGTGCTATGGAACTACGACGACACGTCATTCAATGAAAGTACTATTCGCCCCTCTGCTAGTGCTATGGAACTACGACGACACGTCATTCAATGAAAGTACTATTCGCCCCTCTGCTAGTGCTATGGAACTACGACGACACGTCATTCAATGAAAGTACTATTCGCCCCTCTGCTAGTGCTATGGAACTACGACGACACGTCATTCAATGAAAGTACTATTCGCCCCTCTGCTAGTGCTATGGAACTACGACGACACGTCATTCAATGAAAGTACTATTCGCCCCTCTGCTAGTGCTATGGAACTACGACGACACGTCATTCAATGAAAGTACTATTCGCCCCTCTGCTAGTGCTATGGAACTACGACGACACGTCATTCAATGAAAGTACTATTCGCCCCTCTGCTAGTGCTATGGAACTACGACGACACGTCATTCAATGAAAGTACTATTCGCCCCTCTGCTAGTGCTATGGAACTACGACGACACGTCATTCAATGAAAGTACTATTCGCCCCTCTGCTAGTGCTATGGAACTACGACGACACGTCATTCAATGAAAGTACTATTCGCCCCTCTGCTAGTGCTATGGAACTACGACGACACGTCATTCAATGAAAGTACTATTCGCCCCTCTGCTAGTGCTATGGAACTACGACGACACGTCATTCAATGAAAGTACTATTCGCCCCTCTGCTAGTGCTATGGAACTACGACGACACGTCATTCAATGAAAGTACTATTCGCCCCTCTGCTAGTGCTATGGAACTACGACGACACGTCATTCAATGAAAGTACTATTCGCCCCTCTGCTAGTGCTATGGAACTACGACGACACGTCATTCAATGAAAGTACTATTCGCCCCTCTGCTAGTGCTATGGAACTACGACGACACGTCATTCAATGAAAGTACTATTCGCCCCTCTGCTAGTGCTATGGAACTACGACGACACGTCATTCAATGAAAGTACTATTCGCCCCTCTGCTAGTGCTATGGAACTACGACGACACGTCATTCAATGAAAGTACTATTCGCCCCTCTGCTAGTGCTATGGAACTACGACGACACGTCATTCAATGAAAGTACTATTCGCCCCTCTGCTAGTGCTATGGAACTACGACGACACGTCATTCAATGAAAGTACTATTCGCCCCTCTGCTAGTGCTATGGAACTACGACGACACGTCATTCAATGAAAGTACTATTCGCCCCTCTGCTAGTGCTATGGAACTACGACGACACGTCATTCAATGAAAGTACTATTCGCCCCTCTGCTAGTGCTATGGAACTACGACGACACGTCATTCAATGAAAGTACTATTCGCCCCTCTGCTAGTGCTATGGAACTACGACGACACGTCATTCAATGAAAGTACTATTCGCCCCTCTGCTAGTGCTATGGAACTACGACGACACGTCATTCAATGAAAGTACTATTCGCCCCTCTGCTAGTGCTATGGAACTACGACGACACGTCATTCAATGAAAGTACTATTCGCCCCTCTGCTAGTGCTATGGAACTACGACGACACGTCATTCAATGAAAGTACTATTCGCCCCTCTGCTAGTGCTATGGAACTACGACGACACGTCATTCAATGAAAGTACTATTCGCCCCTCTGCTAGTGCTATGGAACTACGACGACACGTCATTCAATGAAAGTACTATTCGCCCCTCTGCTAGTGCTATGGAACTACGACGACACGTCATTCAATGAAAGTACTATTCGCCCCTCTGCTAGTGCTATGGAACTACGACGACACGTCATTCAATGAAAGTACTATTCGCCCCTCTGCTAGTGCTATGGAACTACGACGACACGTCATTCAATGAAAGTACTATTCGCCCCTCTGCTAGTGCTATGGAACTACGACGACACGTCATTCAATGAAAGTACTATTCGCCCCTCTGCTAGTGCTATGGAACTACGACGACACGTCATTCAATGAAAGTACTATTCGCCCCTCTGCTAGTGCTATGGAACTACGACGACACGTCATTCAATGAAAGTACTATTCGCCCCTCTGCTAGTGCTATGGAACTACGACGACACGTCATTCAATGAAAGTACTATTCGCCCCTCTGCTAGTGCTATGGAACTACGACGACACGTCATTCAATGAAAGTACTATTCGCCCCTCTGCTAGTGCTATGGAACTACGACGACACGTCATTCAATGAAAGTACTATTCGCCCCTCTGCTAGTGCTATGGAACTACGACGACACGTCATTCAATGAAAGTACTATTCGCCCCTCTGCTAGTGCTATGGAACTACGACGACACGTCATTCAATGAAAGTACTATTCGCCCCTCTGCTAGTGCTATGGAACTACGACGACACGTCATTCAATGAAAGTACTATTCGCCCCTCTGCTAGTGCTATGGAACTACGACGACACGTCATTCAATGAAAGTACTATTCGCCCCTCTGCTAGTGCTATGGAACTACGACGACACGTCATTCAATGAAAGTACTATTCGCCCCTCTGCTAGTGCTATGGAACTACGACGACACGTCATTCAATGAAAGTACTATTCGCCCCTCTGCTAGTGCTATGGAACTACGACGACACGTCATTCAATGAAAGTACTATTCGCCCCTCTGCTAGTGCTATGGAACTACGACGACACGTCATTCAATGAAAGTACTATTCGCCCCTCTGCTAGTGCTATGGAACTACGACGACACGTCATTCAATGAAAGTACTATTCGCCCCTCTGCTAGTGCTATGGAACTACGACGACACGTCATTCAATGAAAGTACTATTCGCCCCTCTGCTAGTGCTATGGAACTACGACGACACGTCATTCAATGAAAGTACTATTCGCCCCTCTGCTAGTGCTATGGAACTACGACGACACGTCATTCAATGAAAGTACTATTCGCCCCTCTGCTAGTGCTATGGAACTACGACGACACGTCATTCAATGAAAGTACTATTCGCCCCTCTGCTAGTGCTATGGAACTACGACGACACGTCATTCAATGAAAGTACTATTCGCCCCTCTGCTAGTGCTATGGAACTACGACGACACGTCATTCAATGAAAGTACTATTCGCCCCTCTGCTAGTGCTATGGAACTACGACGACACGTCATTCAATGAAAGTACTATTCGCCCCTCTGCTAGTGCTATGGAACTACGACGACACGTCATTCAATGAAAGTACTATTCGCCCCTCTGCTAGTGCTATGGAACTACGACGACACGTCATTCAATGAAAGTACTATTCGCCCCTCTGCTAGTGCTATGGAACTACGACGACACGTCATTCAATGAAAGTACTATTCGCCCCTCTGCTAGTGCTATGGAACTACGACGACACGTCATTCAATGAAAGTACTATTCGCCCCTCTGCTAGTGCTATGGAACTACGACGACACGTCATTCAATGAAAGTACTATTCGCCCCTCTGCTAGTGCTATGGAACTACGACGACACGTCATTCAATGAAAGTACTATTCGCCCCTCTGCTAGTGCTATGGAACTACGACGACACGTCATTCAATGAAAGTACTATTCGCCCCTCTGCTAGTGCTATGGAACTACGACGACACGTCTTACCCCATAGTAAGTGTTGAATGTGAGCCTTTTGATAAAACTTTCTAAAAATAGAAGAAAAAAACGGATACACGGCTCACCTCATATTAAGTGTTGAATGTGAGCCTTTTCATCAAACTTTCTACAAAAATAAAAGTAAAAACGGACACAGCTCACCTCATAGTAGAGTGTTGAATGTGACCCTTTTCTTCAAACTTTCTACAAAAATAGAAGTAAAAACAGACACACATCTTACCCCATAGTAAGTTGAATGTGAGCCTGTTTATCAAACTTTCTACAAAAATAGAAGTAAAAAACGGCCACGCTGATCACCTCATAGTAAGTGTTGAATGTGAGCCTTTTCTTCAAACTTTCTAGAAAAATAGAAGTAAAAACGGACACACTGCCCACCTCATAGTAAGTGTTGAATGTGAGCCTTTTCTTCAAACTTTCTACAAAAATAGAAGTAAAAACGGACACTGATCACCTCATAGTAAGTGTTGAATGTGAGGCCTTTTCTTCAAACTTTCTACAAAAATAAAAGTAAAAAAACGGACACACTGCTCACCTCATAGTAAGTGTTGAATGTGACCCTTTTCATCAAACTTTCTACAAAAATAAAAGTAAAAAACGGACACACTGCCCACCTCATAGTAAGTGTTGAATGTGAGCCTTTTCTTCAAACTTTCTAAAAATAGAAGAAAAAACGGATACACGGCTTACCTCATAGTAAGTGTTGAGATGTGAGCCTTTTCTTCAAACTTTCTACAAAAATAGAAGTAAAAAACGGACACACTGATCACCTCATAGTAAGTGTTGAGATGTGAGCCTTTTCATCAAACTTTCTACAAAACTAAAAGTAAAAACGGACACATCTTACCCCACAGTAAGTGTTGAATGTGAGCCTTTTCTTCAAACTTTCTACGAAAATAGAAGTAAAAAACGGACACACTGATCACCTCATATTAAGTGTTGAATGTGAGCCTTTTCTTCAAACTTTCTACGAAAATAGAAGTAAAAAACGGACACACTGATCACCTCATATTAAGTGTTGAATGTGAGCCTTTTCTTCAAACTTTCTAAAAAATTGAAGTAAAAAACGGACACACTGCTCACCTAATAATAAGTGTTGAATGTGAGCCTTTTCTTCAAACTTTCTACAAAAATAGAAGTAAAAACAGACACACATCTTACCCCATAGTAAGTGTTGAATGTGAGCCTGTTTATCAAACTTTCTACAAAAATAGAAGTAAAAAAACGGATACACAACTCACCTCATAGTAGAAGTGTTGAATGTGAGCCTTTTCTTCAAACTTTCTACAAAAATAGAAGTAAAAAACGGATACACAACTCACCTCATAGTAGAGGTGTTGAATGTGAGCCTTTTCATCAAACTTTCTACAAAACTAAAAGTAAAAACGGACACACAGCTTACCTCATAGTAAGAATTGAATGTGAGCCTGTTTATTAAACTTTCTACAAAAATAGAAGTAAAAACAGACACATCTTACCCCATAGTAAGTGTTGAATGTGAGCCTTTTCTTCAAACTTTCTACGAAAATAGAAGTAAAAAACGGACACACTGCTCACCTCATAGTAAGTGTTGAATGTGAGCCTTTTCTTCAAACTTTCTACAAAAATAGAAGTAAAAACAGACACACATCTTACCCCATAGTAAGTGTTGAATGTGAGCCTGTTTATCAAACTTTCTACAAAAATAGTAGTAAAAAACGGACACACTGCTCACCTAATAATAAGTGTTGAATGTGAGCCTTTTCTTCAAACTTTCTACAAAAATAGAAGTAAAAAACGGACACACATCTTACCCCATAGTAAGTGTTGAATGTGAGCCTTTTCTTCAAACTTTCTACAAAAATAGAAGTAAAAAACGGACACACTGCTCACCTAATAATAAGTGTTGAATGTGAGCCTTTTCTTCAAACTTTCTACAAAAATAGAAGTAAAAAACGGACACACTGCTCACCTAATAATAAGTGTTGAATGTGGGCCTTTTCTTCCAACTTTCTACTAAAATAGAAGTAAAAAACGGACACACAGCTCACCTCATAGTAAGTGTTGAATGTGAGCCTTTTCATCAAACTTTCTACAAAAATAGAAGTAAAAACGGAAACACATCTTACCCCACAGTATGTGTTGGATGTGACCCTTTTCATCAAACTTTCTAATAAAATAGAAGTAAAAAAACGGACACACATCTTACCCCATAGTAAGTGTTGAATGTGAGCCTTTTGATAAAACTTTCTAAAAAATAGAAGAAAAAAAACGGATACACGGCTTACCTCATAGTAAGTGTTGAATGTGACCCTTTTCATCAAACTTTCTAGAAAAATAGAAGTGAAAAACGGACACACTGCTCACCTCATAGTAAGTGTTGAATGTGAGCCTTTTCATCAAACTTTCTACAAAAATAGAAGTAAAAAACGGACACACTGCTCACCTCATAGTAAGTGTTGAATGTGAGCCTTTTCATCAAACTTTCTAGAAAAATAGAAGTGAAAAACGGACACACTGCTCACCTCATAGTAAGTGTTGAATGTGACCCTTTTCATCAAACTTTCTACAAAAATAAAAGTAAAAACGGACACACAGCTCACCTCATAGTAAGTGTTGAATGTGAGCCTTTTCATCAAACTTTCTACAAAAATAGAAGTAAAAACGGAAACACATCTTACCCCATAGCATGTGTTGAATGTGACCCTTTTCATCAAACTTTCTACGAAAATTGAAGTAAAAACGGACACTGCTCACCTCATAGTAAGTGTTGAATATGAGTCTTTTCTTCAAACTTTCTACAAAAATAGAAGAAAAAAACGGATACACAACTCACCTCATAGTAAGTGTTGAATGTGAGCCTTTTCATCAAACTTTCTACGAAAATTGAAGTAAAAACGGAAACACACTCACCTCATAGTAAGTGTTGAATGTGAGCCTTTTCATCAAACTTTCTACAAAAATATAAGTAAAAAACGGACACACAGCTTACCTCATAGTAAGTGTTGAATGTGAGCCTTTTCATCAAACTTTCTAAGAAAATTGAAGTAAAAACGGACACACAGCTTACCTCATAGTAGAAGTGTTGAATGTGAGCCTTTGATAAAACTTTCTAAAAATAGAAGAAAAAAACGGATACACGGCTTACCTCATAGTAAGAAGTGTTGAATGTGACCCTTTTCATCAAACTTTCTACAAAAATAAAAGTAAAAAACGGATACACAACTCACCTCATAGTAGAGGTGTTGAATGTGAGGCCTTTTCATCAAACTTTCTACAAAAATAGAAGTAAAAACGGACACACAGCTTACCTCATAGTAAGTGTTGAATGTGAGGCCTTTTCATCAAACTTTCTACAAAAATAGAAATAAAACGGAAACACACTCACCTCATAGTAAGAATTGAATGTGAGCCTTTTCATCAAACTTTCTACAAAAATAAAAGTAAAAACGGACACTGCTCACCTCATAGTAGTGTTGAATGTGAGCCTTTTCTTCAAACTTTCTACGAAAATAGAAGTAAAAAACGGACACACTGATCACCTCATAGTAAGTGTTGAATATGAGTCTTTTCTTCAAACTTTCTACGAAAATATAATTAAAAAACGGACACACAGCTCACCACATAGTAAGTGATGAATGTGAGCCTTTTCTTCAAACTTTCTACAAAAATAGAAGTAAAAACAGACACACATCTTACCCCATAGTAAGTGTTGAATGTGAGCCTTTTCTTCAAACTTTCTACAAAAATAGAAGTAAAAACAGACACACATCTTACCCCATAGTAAGTGTTGAATGTGAGCCTGTTTATCAAACTTTCTACAAAAATAGAAGTAAAAACAGACACATCTTACCCCATAGTAAGTGCTGAATGTGACCCTTTTCATCAAACTTTCTAAAAATAGAAGTAAAAACAGACGCACATCTTACCCCATAGTAAGTGTTGAATGTGAGCCTGTTTATCAAACTTTCTACAAAAATAGAAGTAAAAACAGACACACATCTTACCCCACAGTAAGTGTTGAATGTGAGCCTGTTTATTAAACTTTCTACAAAAATAGAAGTGAAAAACGGACACTGATCACCTCATATTAAGTGTTGAATGTGAGCCTTTTCTTCAAACTTTCTAAAAAAATAGAAGTAAAAACAGACACACATCTTACCCCATAGTAAGTGTTGAATGTGAGCCTTTTCATCAAACTTTCTACAAAAATAGAAATAAAAACGGAAACACATCTTACCCCATAGCATGTGTTGAATGTGACCCTTATCATCAAACTTTCTTCAAAAATAGAATTAAAAAACGGACACACAGCTCACCTCATAGTAAGTGTTGAATGTGACCCTTTTCATCAAACTTTCTATAGAAATAGAAGTAAAAAACGGACACAAAGCTTACCCCACAGTATGTGTTGGATGTGACCCTTTTCATCAAACTTTCTAATAAAATAGAAGTAAAAAACGGACACACATCTTACCCCATAGTAAGTGTTGAATGTGAGCCTTTTCATCAAACTTTCTACGAAAATTGAAGTAAAAACGGAAACACACTCACCTCATAGTAAGTGTTGAATGTGAGCCTTTTCATCAAACTTTCTACAAAAATAGAAATAAAAACGGAAACACATCTTACCCCATAGTATGTGTTGAATGTGAGACGGTTTATCAAACTTTCTACAAAATAGAAGTAAAAACGGACACTGCTCACCTAATAATAAGTGTTGAATGTGAGCCTTTTCATCAAACTTTCTACAAAAATAGAAGTAAAAACAGACACATCTTACCCCATAGTAAGTGTTGAATGTGAGCCTGTTTATCAAACTTTCTACAAAAATAGAAGTAATAAACGGACACACAGCTCACCTCATAGTAAGTGTTGAATGTGAGCCTTTTCATCAAACTTTCTACAAAATAGAAGTAAAAAACGGACACACTGCTCATCTCATAGTAAGTGTTGAATGTGAGCCTTTTCATTAAACTTTCTACAAAAATCTAAGTAAAAAACGGACACACAGCTTACCTCATAGTAAGTGAAGAATGTGACCCTTTTCATCAATTTTTCTACAAAATAGAAGTAAAAAACGGACACACAAATCACCACATAGTAAGTGTTGAATGTGAGCCTTTTCATCAAACTTTCTAGAAAAATAGAAGTGAAAAACGGACACTGCTCACCTCATAGTAGTGTTGAATGTGACCTTTTCATCAAACTTTCTACAAAATAGAAGTAAAAACGGACACACAGCTCACCTCATAGTAGAGGTGTTGAATGTGACCCTTTTCATCAAACTTTCTAAAAATAGAAGAAAAAAACGGATACACGGCTTACCTCATAGTAAGTGTTGAATGTGAGCCTTTTCATCAAACTTTCTAAGAAAATTGAAGTAAAAACGGACACACAACTCACCTCATAGTATGTGTTGAATGTGACCCTTTTCATCAAACTTTCTAATAAAATAGAAGTAAAAAAACGGACACACATCTTACCCCATAGTAAGTGTTGAATGTGAGCCTTTTGATAAAACTTTCTAAAAAATAGAAGAAAAAAAACGGATACACGGCTTACCTCATAGTAAGTGTTGAATGTGACCCTTTTCATCAAACTTTCTAGAAAAATAGAAGTGAAAAACGGACACACTGCTCACCTCATAGTAAGTGTTGAATGTGAGCCTTTTCATCAAACTTTCTAGAAAAATAGAAGTGAAAAACGGACACACTGCTCACCTCATAGTAAGTGTTGAATGTGACCCTTTTCATCAAACTTTCTACAAAAATAGAAGTGAAAAACGGACACACTGCTCACCTCATAGTAAGTGTTGAATGTGACCCTTTTCATCAAACTTTCTACAAAAATAAAAGTAAAAACGGACACTGATCACCTCATAGTAAGAATTGAATGTGAGCCTTTTGATAAAACTTTCTAAAAATAGAAGTAAAAACGGACACACAGCTTACCCCATAGTAGAGGTGTTGAATGTGAGCCTTTTCATCAAACTTTCTACAAAATAGAAGTAAAAACGGACACTGATCACCTCATAGTATGTGTTGAATGTGACCCTTTTCATCAAACTTTCTAAAAATAGAAGTAAAAACGGACACACTGCTCACCTCATAGTAGAGGTGTTGAATGTGAGCCTTTTCATCAAACTTTCTACAAAAATAGAAGTAAAAAACGGACACACAACTCACCTCATAGTAGAAGTGTTGAATGTGAGGCCTTTTCATCAAACTTTCTACTAAAATATAAGTAAAAAACGGACACACAGCTTACCCCATAGTAAGTGTTGAATGTGAGCCTTTTCATCAAACTTTCTCAGAAAATTGAAGTAAAACAGACACACATCTTACCCCATAGTAGAGGTGTTGAATGTGAGCCTTTTCTTCAAACTTTCTACAAAAATAAAAGTAAAAAAACGGATACACTGCTCACCTCATAGTATGTGTTGAATGTGAGCCTTTTCATCAAACTTTCTACAAAAATAGAAGTAAAAAAACGGACACACATCTTACCCCATAGTAAGTGTTGAATGTGAGCCTTTTGATAAAACTTTCTAAAAAATAGAAGAAAAAAACGGATACACGGCTCACCTCATATTAAGTGTTGAATGTGAGCCTTTTCTTCAAACTTTCTACAAAAATAGAAGTGAAAAACGGACACACAGCTCACCTCATAGTAAGTGTTGAATGTGAGCCTTTTCATCAAACTTTCTACGAAAATTGAAGTAAAAACGGAAACACATTCACCTCATAGTAAGTGTTGAATGTGAGCCTTTTCTTCAAACTTTCTACAAAAATAGAAGTGAAAAACGGACACACTGCCCACCTCATAGTAAGTGTTGAATGTGAGCCTTTTCTTCAAACTTTCTACAAAAATAGAAGTAAAAACGGACACACAGCTCACCTCATAGTAAGTGTTGAATGTGAGCCTTTTCTTCAAACTTTCTACGAAAATAGAAGTAAAAACGGACACACTGCTCACCTCATATTAAGTGTTGAATGTGAGCCTTTTCTTCAAACTTTCTACAAAAATAGAAGTAAAAACGGACACACAGCTCACCTCATAGTAAGTGTTGAATGTGAGCCTTTTCTTCAAACTTTCTACGAAAATAGAAGTAAAAAACGGACACACTGATCACCTCATATTAAGTGTTGAATGTGAGCCTTTTCTTCAAACTTTCTACGAAAATAGAAGTAAAAAACGGACACACTGATCACCTCATAGTAAGTGTTGAATGTGAGCCTTTTCTTCAAACTTTCTACGAAAATAGAAGTAAAAAAACGGATACACAACTCACCTCATAGTAGAGGTGTTGAATGTGAGCCTTTTCATCAAACTTTCTACAAAATAGAAGTAAAAACGGACACACTGATCACCTCATATTAAGTGTTGAATGTGAGCCTTTTCTTCAAACTTTCTACAAAAATAGAAGTAAAAACAGACACACATCTTACCCCATAGTAAGTGTTGAATGTGAGCCTGTTTATCAAACTTTCTACAAAAATAGAAGTAAAAAGCGGACACACTGATCAACTCATATTAAGTGTTGAATGTGAGCCTTTTCTTCAAACTTTCTAGAAAAATAGAAGTGAAAAACGGACACACTGCCCACCTCATAGTAAGTGTTGAATGTGAGCCTTTTCTTCAAACTTTCTACAAAAATAGAAGTAAAAACGGACACACTGATCACCTCATAGTAGAGGTGTTGAATGTGAGGCCTTTTCATCAAACTTCTACAAAAATAAAAGTAAAAACGGACACTGATCACCTCATAGTAAGAAGTGTTGAATGTGAGCCTTTTCATCAAACTTTCTAGAAAAATAGAAGTGAAAAACGGACACACTGATCACCTCATAGTAAGTGTTGAATGTGAGCCTTTTCTTCAAACTTTCTAAAAATTGAAGTAAAAAACGGACACACTGCTCACCTCATAGTAAGTGTTGAATGTGAGCCTTTTCTTCAAACTTTCTACAAAAATAGAAGTAAAAACAGACACACATCTTACCCCATAGTAAGTGTTGAATGTGAGCCTTTTCTTCAAACTTTCTACAAAAATAGAAGTAAAAACAGACACACATCTTACCCCATAGTAAGTGTTGAATGTGAGCCTTTTCTTCAAACTTTCTAGAAAAATAGAAGTGAAAAACGGACACACTGCCCACCTCATAGTAAGTGTTGAATGTGAGCCTTTTCTTCAAACTTTCTACAAAAATAGAAGTAAAAACGGACACACAGCTCACCTCATAGTAAGTGTTGAATGTGAGCCTTTTCTTCAAACTTTCTACGAAAATAGAAGTAAAAAACGGACACACTGCTCACCTCATAGTAAGTGTTGAATGTGACCCTTTTCATCAAACTTTCTACAAAAATAAAAGTAAAAAAAACGGATACACAACTCACCTCATAGTAAGTGTTGAATGTGAGCCTTTTCATCAAACTTTCTACAAAAATAAAAGTAAAAAAACGGATACACAACTCACCTCATAGTAAGTGTTGAATGTGAGCCTTTTCATCAAACTTTCTACGAAAATTGAAGTAAAAACGGAAACACATCTTACCCCATAGCATGTGTTGAATGTGACCCTTTTCATTAAACTTTCTACAAAGATCTAAGTAAAAAACGGACACACAGCTTACCTCATAGTAAGAAGTGTTGAATGTGACCCTTTTCATCAAACTTTCTATGAAAATATAATTAAAAACGGACACACAGCTTACCCCATAGTAAGTGTTGAGATGTGAGCCTTTTCATCAAACTTTCTAATAAAATAGAAGTAAAAAAACGGATACACGGCTTACCTCATAGTAGAAGTGTTGAATGTGAGGCCTTTTCTTCAAACTTCTACAAAAATAGAAGTAAAAACGGACACACTGCTCACCTCATAGTAAGTGTTGAATGTGAGGCCTTTTCATCAAACTTTCTACTAAAATATAAGTAAAAACGGACACACAGCTCACCTCATAGTAAGTGTTGAATGTGAGGCCTTTTCTTCAAACTTTCTACAAAAATAGAAGTAAAAACGGACACACAGCTTACCCCATAGTAAGTGTTGGATGTGACCCTTTTCATCAAACTTTCACAAAAATAGAAGTAAAAAACGGATACACAACTCACCTCATAGTAAGTGTTGAATGTGAGCCTTTGATAAAACTTTCTAAAAATAGAAGAAAAAACGGATACACGGCTTACCTCATAGTAGAGGTGTTGAATGTGACCCTTTTCATCAAACTTTCTAGAAAAATAGAAGTGAAAAACGGACACACTGCTCACCTCATAGTAAGTGTTGAATGTGAGGCCTTTTCATCAAACTTTCTACAAAAATAGAAGTGAAAAACGGACACTGCTCACCTCATAGTAGAGGTGTTGAATGTGACCCTTTTCATCAAACTTTCTAGAAAAATAGAAGTGAAAAACGGACACACTGCTCACCTCATAGTAGAGGTGTTGAATGTGAGCCTTTTCTTCAAACTTTCTACAAAAATAGAAGTAAAAACAGACACACATCTTACCCCATAGTAAGTGTTGAATGTGAGCCTGTTTATCAAACTTTCTACAAAAATAGAAGTAAAAACAGACGCACATCTTACCCCATAGTAAGTGTTGAATGTGAGCCTGTTTATCAAACTTTCTACAAAAATAGAAGTAAAAACAGACACACATCTTACCCCACAGTAAGTGTTGAATGTGAGCCTGTTTATTAAACTTTCTACAAAAATAAAAGTAAAAAAACGGACACACATCTTACCCCATAGTAAGTGTTGAATGTGAGCCTTTTCTTCAAACTTTCTACGAAAATAGAAGTAAAAAACGGACACACTGATCACCTCATAGTAAGAAGTGTTGAATGTGAGCCTTTTCATCAAACTTTCTACAAAAATAGAAATAAAAACGGAAACACATCTTACCCCACAGTATGTGTTGGATGTGACCCTTTTCATCAAACTTTCTAATAAAATAGAAGTAAAAAAACGGACACACATCTTACCCCATAGTAAGTGTTGAATGTGAGCCTTTTGATAAAACTTTCTAAAAAATAGAAGAAAAAAAACGGATACACGGCTTACCTCATAGTAAGTGTTGAATGTGACCCTTTTCATCAAACTTTCTAGAAAAATAGAAGTGAAAAACGGACACACTGCTCACCTCATAGTAAGTGTTGAATGTGAGCCTTTTCATCAAACTTTCTAGAAAAATAGAAGTGAAAAACGGACACACTGCTCACCTCATAGTAAGTGTTGAATGTGACCCTTTTCATCAAACTTTCTACAAAAATAGAAATAAAAACGGAAACACATCTTACCCCATAGCATGTGTTGAATGTGACCCTTTTCATCAAACTTTCTACAAAAATAAAAGTAAAAAACGGACACACTGCCCACCTCATAGTAAGTGTTGAATGTGAGCCTTTTCTTCAAACTTTCTACAAAAATAGAAGTAAAAACGGACACACTGATCACCTCATATTAAGTGTTGAATGTGAGCCTTTTCTTCAAACTTTCTACGAAAATAGAAGTAAAAAACGGACACACTGATCACCTCATAGTAAGTGTTGAATATGAGTCTTTTCTTCAAACTTTCTATGAAAATATAATTAAAAAACGGACACACAGCTCACCACATAGTACGTGATGAATGTGAGCCTTTTCTTCAAACTTTCTACAAAAATAGAAGTAAAAACAGACACACATCTTACCCCATAGTAAGTGTTGAATGTGAGCCTGTTTATCAAACTTTCTACAAAAATAGAAGTAAAAACGGACACACAGCTCACCTCATAGTAAGTGTTGAATGTGAGCCTTTTCTTCAAACTTTCTATGAAAATATAATTAAAAACGGACACATCTTACCCCATAGTAAGTGTTGAATGAGCCTGTTTATCAAACTTTCTAAAAATAGAAGTAAAAACGGACACACTGCCCACCTCATAGTAAGAATTGAATGTGAGCCTTTTCATCAAACTTTCTACAAAAATAGAAATAAAACGGAAACACATCTTACCCCATAGTATGTGTTGAATGTGAGCCTTTTCATCAAACTTCTAAAAAATAGAAGTAAAAAACGGACACACATCTTACCCCATAGTAAGTGTTGAATGTGAGCCTTTTGATAAAACTTTCTAAAAAATAGAAGAAAACAAACGGATACACGGCTTACCTCATAGTAAGTGTTGAATGTGACCCTTTTCATCAAACTTTCTAGAAAAATAGAAGTGAAAAACGGACACACAGCTTACCTCATAGTAAGTGCTGAATGTGACCCTTTTCATCAAACTTTCTAGAAAAATAGAAGTGAAAAACGGACACATCTTACCCCATAGCATGTGTTGAATGTGAGCCTTTTCATCAAACTTCTACAAAATAGAAGTGAAAAACGGACACACTGCTCACCTCATAGTAAGTGTTGAATGTGAGCCTTTTCATCAAACTTTCTAGAAAAATAGAAGTGAAAAACGGAAACACATCTTACCCCACAGTATGTGTTGGATGTGACCCTTTTCATCAAACTTTCTATGAAAATATAATTAAAAACGGACACACATCTTACCCCATAGTAGAAGTGTTGAATGTGACCCTTTTCATCAAACTTTCTACTAAAATATAAGTAAAAAACGGACACACAGCTTACCCCATAGTAAGTGTTGAATGTGAGCCTTTTCATCAAACTTTCTAAAAATAGAAGTAAAACAGACACACATCTTACCCCATAGTAGAAGTGTTGAATGTGACCCTTTTCATCAAACTTTCTACAAAAATAAAAGTAAAAAAAACGGATACACAACTCACCTCATAGTAGAGGTGTTGAATGTGAGCCTGTTTATCAAACTTTCTACAAAATAGAAGTAAAACAGACACACATCTTACCCCATAGTAAGTGTTGAATGTGAGCCTTTTCATCAAACTTTCTACAAAAATAGAAGTAAAAACGGACACACAGCTCACCTCATAGTAAGTGTTGAATGTGAGCCTTTTCATCAAACTTTCTACAAAAATAGAAATAAAAACGGAAACACATCTTACCCCATAGCATGTGTTGAATGTGACCCTTTTCATCAAACTTTCTACTAAAATATAAGTAAAAAACGGACACACAGCTTACCCCATAGTAAGTGTTGAATGTGAGCCTTTTCATCAAACTTTCTAAGAAAATTGAAGTAAAAACGGACACACAACTCACCTCATAGTATGTGTTGAATGTGAGCCTTTTCATCAAACTTTCTACAAAAATAGAAGTAAAAACGGAAACACACTCAGCTCATAGTAAGTGTTGAATGTGACCCTTTTCATCAAACTTTCTACAAAATAGAAATAAAAACGGAAACACATCTTACCCCATAGCATGTGTTGAATGTGACCCTTTTCATCAAACTTTCTATGAAAATAGAAGTAAAAACGGAAACACATCTTACCCCATAGCATGTGTTGAATGTGACCCTTTTCATCAAACTTTCTACAAAACTAAAAGTAAAAAAAACGGATACACAACTCACCTCATAGTAAGTGTTGAATGTGAGCCTTTTCATCAAACTTTCTAAAAATAGAAGTAAAAAAAACGGATACACGGCTTACCTCATAGTAGAGGTGTTGAATGTGACCCTTTTCATCAAACTTTCTAATAAAATAGAAGTAAAACAGACACACATCTTACCCCATAGTAGAAGTGTTGAATGTGAGAGCCTTTTCATCAAACTTTCTACAAAATAGAAGTAAAACAGACACATCTTACCCCATAGTAGAAGTGTTGAATGTGAGCCTTTGCATCAAACTTTTTAAGAAAATTGAAGTAAAAACGGACACACAACTCACCTCATAGTATGTGTTCTATGTGAGCCTTTTCATCAAACTTTCTACAAAAATAGAAGTAAAACGGAAACACATCTTACCCCATAGTATGTGTTGAATGTGAGCCTTTTCATCAAACTTTCTACAAAAATAGAAGTAAAAACGGAAACACATCTTACCCCATAGCATGTGTTGAATGTGACCCTTTTCATCAAACTTTCTACAAAACTAAAAGTAAAAAAAACGGATACACAACTCACCTCATAGTAAGTGTTGAATGTGAGCCTTTTCATCAAACTTTCTACGAAAATTGAAGTAAAAAAACGGATACACGGCTTACCTCATAGTAGAGGTGTTGAATGTGACCCTTTTCATCAAACTTTCTACAAAATAGAAGTAAAAACGGATACACAACTCACCTCATAGTAAGTGTTGAATGTGAGCCTTTTCATCAAACTTTCTAAAAAAATAGAGGTGAAAAACGGACACACTGCTCACCTCATAGTAAGTGTTGAATGTGACCCTTTTCATCAAACTTTCTAGAAAAATAGAAGTGAAAAACGGACACACTGCTCACCTCATAGTAAGTGTTGAATGTGACCCTTTTCATCAAACTTTCTACAAAAATGAAAGTAAAAACGGACACTGCTCACCTCATAGTAGAGGTGTTGAATGTGAGCCTTTTCCTCAAACTTTCTACGAAAATAGAAGTAAAAAACGGACACACTGATCACCTCATAGTAAGTGTTGAATATGAGTCTTTTCTTCAAACTTTCTACGAAAATATAATTAAAAAACGGACACACAGCTCACCACATAGTAAGTGATGAATGTGAGCCTTTTCTTCAAACTTTCTACAAAAATAGAAGTAAAAACGGAAACACATCTTACCCCATAGCATGTGTTGAATGTGACCCTTTTCATCAAACTTTCTAAAAAAATAGAAGTGAAAAACGGACACACTGCTTACCTCATAGTAAGTGTTGAATGTGAGCCTTTTCATCAAACTTTCTACAAAAATAGAAGTAAAAAACGGACACACAAATCACCACATAGTAAGTGTTGAATGTGAGCCTGTTTATCAAACTTTCTACAAAAATAGAAGTAAAAACAGACACATATCTTACCCCATAGTAAGTGTTGAATGTGAGAGCCTTTTCATCAAACTTTCTAGAAAAATAGAAGTGAAAAACGGACACAGCTCACCTCATAGTAGAAGTGTTGAATGTGACCTTTTCATCAAACTTCTACAAAAATAAAAGTAAAAAAACGGACACTGATCACCTCATAGTAAGTGTTGAGATGTGAGCCTTTTCTTCAAACTTTCTACAAAATAGAAGTAAAAACGGACACACTGATCACCTCATAGTAGAAGTGTTGAATGTAGGCCTTTTCATCAAACTTTCTATGAAAATATAATTAAAAACGGACACACAGCTCACCACATAGTACGTGATGAATGTGAGCCTTTTCTTCAAACTTTCTACAAAATAGAAGTAAAAACGGACACACTGCTCACCTCATAGTAAGTGTTGAATGTGACCCTTTTCATCAAACTTTCTACAAAACTAAAAGTAAAAAAAACGGATACACAACTCACCTCATAGTAAGTGTTGAATGTGAGCCTTTTCATCAAACTTTCTACGAAAATTGAAGTAAAAACGGAAACACACTCACCTCATAGTAAGAATTGAATGTGAGCCTTTTCATCAAACTTTCTAAGAAAATTGAAGTAAAAACGGACACACAACTCACCTCATAGTATGTGTTGAATGTGAGCCTTTTCATCAAACTTTCTACAAAAATAGAAATAAAAACGGAAACACATCTTACCCCATAGCATGTGTTGAATGTGACCCTTTTCATCAAACTTTCTATAAAATAGAAGTAAAAAAACGGACACACATCTTACCCCATAGTAAGTGTTGAATGTGAGCCTTTTGATAAAACTTTCTAAAAAATAGAAGAAAAAAAACGGATACACGGCTTACCTCATAGTAAGTGTTGAATGTGAGCCTTTTCTTCAAACTTTCTACAAAAATAGAAGTAAAAAACGGATACACAACTCACCTCATAGTAGAAGTGTTGAATGTGAGCCTTTTCATCAAACTTTCTAAAAAATAGAAGTAAAAAACGGACACTGCTCACCTCATAGTAAGTGTTGAATGTGAGCCTGTTTATCAAACTTTCTACAAAAATAGAAGTAAAAACAGACACACATCTTACCCCACAGTAAGTGTTGAATGTGAGCCTGTTTATTAAACTTTCTACAAAAATAAAAGTAAAAAAACGGACACACATCTTACCCCATAGTAAGTGTTGAATGTGAGCCTTTTCTTCAAACTTTCTACGAAAATAGAAGTAAAAACAGACACATCTTACCCCATAGTAAGTGTTGAATGTGAGCCTGTTTATCAAACTTTCTACAAAAATAGAAGTAAAAACGGACACACAGCTCACCTCATAGTAAGTGTTGAATGTGAGCCTTTTCATCAAACTTTCTACAAAAATAGAAATAAAAACGGAAACACATCTTACCCCATAGCATGTGTTGAATGTGACCCTTTTCATTAAACTTTCTACAAAAATCTAAGTAAAAAACGGACACACAGCTTACCTCATAGTAAGTGAAGAATGTGACCCTTTTCATCAATTTTTCTACAAAATAGAAGTAAAAAACGGACACACAAATCACCACATAGTAAGTGTTGAATGTGAGCCTTTTCATCAAACTTTCTACAAAATAGAAGTAAAAAACGGACACACAGCTCACCTCATAGTAAGTGTTGAATGTGACCCTTTTCATCAAACTTTCTACAAAAATAGAAGTAAAAACAGACACACATCTTACCCCATAATAAGTATTGAATGTGACCCTTATCATCAAACTTTCTTCAAAAATAGAATTAAAAAACGGACACACAGCTCACCTCATAGTAAGTGTTGAATGTGACCCTTTTCATCAAACTTTCTAAAAAATAGAAGTAAAAAAACGGACACACAGCTTACCTCATAGTAAGTGTTGAATGTGACCCTTTTCATCAATTTTTCTAAAAAATAGAAGAAAAAAAACGGATACACGGCTTACCTCATAGTAAGTGCTGAATGTGAGCCTTTTCTTCAAACTTTCTACAAAACTAAAAGTAAAAACGGACACATCTTACCCCATAGTAAGTGCTGAATGTGACCCTTTTCATCAAACTTTCTACTAAAATATAAGTAAAAACGGATACACGGCTTACCTCATAGTAAGTGTTGAATGTGAGGCCTTTTCATCAAACTTTCTACAAAAATAAAAGTAAAAAAACGGACACATCTTACCCCATAGTAAGTGTTGAATATGAGTCTTTTCTTCAAACTTTCTACAAAAATAGAAGTAAAACAGACACATCTTACCCCATAGTAAGTGTTGAATGAGCCTTTTCATCAAACTTTCTAATAAAATAGAAGTAAAAAACGGATACACGGCTTACCTCATAGTAAGTGTTGAGATGTGAGCCTTTTCTTCAAACTTTCTACAAAAATAAAAGTAAAAACGGAAACACATCTTACCCCATAGTAAGTGCTGAATGTGACCCTTTTCATCAAACTTCTACAAAAATAGAAGTAAAAACGGATACACGGCTTACCTCATAGTAAGTGTTGAGATGTGACCCTTTTCATCAAACTTTCTAGAAAAATAGAAGTAAAAACAGACGCACATCTTACCCCATAGTAAGTGTTGAATGAGCCTTTTCATCAAACTTCTACAAAAATAGAAGTAAAAACGGATACACGGCTTACCTCATAGTAGAGGTGTTGAATGTGACCTTTTCATCAAACTTTCTACGAAAATTGAAGTAAAAACGGACACACAGCTTACCCCATAGTAAGTGTTGGATGTGAGCCTTTTCTTCAAACTTTCTACGAAAATTGAAGTAAAAACGGACACATCTTACCCCATAGTAAGTGCTGAATGTGAGCCTTTTCTTCAAACTTTCTACGAAAATTGAAGTAAAAACGGATACACGGCTTACCTCATAGTAAGTGTTGAATGAGCCTTTTCATCAAACTTCTACAAAAATAGAAGTAAAACAGACACATCTTACCCCACAGTATGTGTTGGATGTGACCCTTTTCATCAAACTTTCTACGAAAATTGAAGTAAAAACGGACACACAGCTCACCTCATAGTAGAGGT
Source organism: Teinopalpus imperialis (assembly GCA_029286865.1). Taxonomy (NCBI): domain Eukaryota; kingdom Metazoa; phylum Arthropoda; class Insecta; order Lepidoptera; family Papilionidae; genus Teinopalpus; species Teinopalpus imperialis. The sequence continues at coordinate 18,994,463 of JAGSMU010000003.1, forward strand.
GTTGAATGTGAGCCTTTTCTTCAAACTTTCTACAAAAATAGAAGTAAAAACGGACACACAGCTTACCCCATAGTAAGTGCTGAATGTGAGCCTTTTCATCAAACTTTCTAGAAAAATAGAAGTGAAAAACGGACACACTGCCCACCTCATAGTAGAAGTGTTGAATGTGAGCCTGTTTATTAAACTTTCTACAAAAATAGAAGTAAAAACGGATACACGGCTTACCTCATAGTAGAGGTGTTGAATGTGAGCCTGTTTATTAAACTTTCTACAAAAATAGAAGTAAAAACGGACACACAGCTCACCACATAGTACGTGATGAATGTGAGCCTTTTCTTCAAACTTTCTACGAAAATTGAAGTAAAAACGGACACACAGCTTACCTCATAGTAAGTGCTGAATGTGACCCTTTTCATCAAACTTCTACAAAAATAGAAGTAAAAACGGACACACTGCCCACCTCATAGTAGAGGTGTTGAATGTGAGGCCTTTTCATCAAACTTCTACAAAAATAAAAGTAAAAACGGATACACGGCTTACCTCATAGTAAGTGTTGGATGTGACCCTTTTCATCAAACTTTCTACGAAAATTGAAGTAAAAACGGATACACGGCTTACCTCATAGTAAGTGTTGAATGAGCCTTTTCATCAAACTTCTACAAAAATAGAAGTAAAACAGACACATCTTACCCCACAGTATGTGTTGGATGTGACCCTTTTCATCAAACTTTCTACGAAAATTGAAGTAAAAACGGACACACAGCTCACCTCATAGTAGAGGTGTTGAATGTGAGCCTTTTCTTCAAACTTTCTACAAAAATAGAAGTAAAAACGGACACACAGCTTACCCCATAGTAAGTGCTGAATGTGAGCCTTTTCATCAAACTTTCTAGAAAAATAGAAGTGAAAAACGGACACACTGATCACCTCATAGTAGAAGTGTTGAATGTGAGCCTGTTTATCAAACTTTCTACAAAAATAGAAGTAAAAACGGATACACGGCTTACCTCATAGTAGAGGTGTTGAATGTGAGCCTGTTTATTAAACTTTCTACAAAACTAAAAGTAAAAACGGACACACAGCTCACCACATAGTACGTGATGAATGTGAGCCTTTTGATAAAACTTTCTAAAAATAGAAGAAAAAACGGATACACGGCTTACCTCATAGTAAGTGCTGAATGTGAGCCTTTTCATCAAACTTCTACAAAAATAGAAGTAAAACAGACACATCTTACCCCACAGTAAGTGTTGAATATGAGTCTTTTCTTCAAACTTTCTACAAAAATAAAAGTAAAAAAACGGACACACAGCTTACCCCATAGTAAGTGTTGGATGTGACCCTTTTCATCAAACTTTCTACGAAAATAGAAGTAAAAACGGATACACGGCTTACCTCATAGTAAGTGTTGGATGTGACCCTTTTCATCAAACTTTCTACAAAAATAAAAGTAAAAAAAACGGATACACAACTCACCTCATAGTAAGTGTTGAATGTGAGCCTTTTCATCAAACTTTCTACAAAAATAGAAGTAAAAACGGACACACAGCTCACCTCATAGTAGAGTGTTGAATGTGAGCCTGTTTATCAAACTTTCTACGAAAATTGAAGTAAAAACGGACACACTGCCCACCTCATAGTAAGTGTTGAATGTGAGCCTTTTCTTCAAACTTTCTACGAAAATAGAAGTAAAAAACGGACACACTGATCACCTCATATTAAGTGTTGAATGTGAGCCTTTTCTTCAAACTTTCTACGAAAATAGAAGTAAAAACGGAAACACACTCACCTCATAGTAGAAGTGTTGAATGTGAGCCTGTTTATCAAACTTTCTAGAAAAATAGAAGTGAAAAACGGACACACAGCTCACCTCATAGTAGAGTGTTGAATGTGACCCTTTTCATCAAACTTTCTACAAAACTAAAAGTAAAAAACGGATACACGGCTTACCTCATAGTAAGTGCTGAATGTGAGCCTGTTTATCAAACTTTCTACAAAAATAGAAGTAAAACAGACACATCTTACCCCACAGTATGTGTTGGATGTGACCCTTTTCATCAAACTTTCTACTAAAATATAAGTAAAAACGGACACACTGCTCACCTCATAGTAGAGGTGTTGAATGTGAGGCCTTTTCATCAAACTTTCTACGAAAATTGAAGTAAAAACGGATACACGGCTTACCTCATAGTAAGTGCTGAATGTGAGCCTTTTCATCAAACTTTCTAGAAAAATAGAAGTGAAAAACGGACACACTGCCCACCTCATAGTAAGTGTTGAATGAGCCTGTTTATCAAACTTTCTACGAAAATTGAAGTAAAAACGGATACACGGCTTACCTCATAGTAAGTGTTGGATGTGACCCTTTTCATCAAACTTTCTACGAAAATTGAAGTAAAAACGGATACACGGCTTACCTCATAGTAAGTGCTGAATGTGAGCCTTTTCATCAAACTTCTACAAAAATAGAAGTAAAACAGACACATCTTACCCCATAGTAGAGGTGTTGAATGTGAGGCCTTTTCATCAAACTTTCTAAAAATAGAAGAAAAAACGGATACACGGCTTACCTCATAGTAAGTGTTGGATGTGACCCTTTTCATCAAACTTTCTACGAAAATTGAAGTAAAAACGGATACACGGCTTACCTCATAGTAAGTGTTGAATGTGAGCCTGTTTATCAAACTTTCTACGAAAATTGAAGTAAAAACGGAAACACATCTTACCCCATAGTAAGTGTTGAATGAGCCTGTTTATCAAACTTTCTAAAAATAGAAGAAAAAACGGATACACGGCTTACCTCATAGTAGAGTGTTGAATGTGAGGCCTTTTCATCAAACTTTCTAGAAAAATAGAAGTGAAAAACGGACACACTGCTCACCTCATAGTATGTGTTGAATGTGAGCCTGTTTATCAAACTTTCTACGAAAATTGAAGTAAAAACGGATACACGGCTTACCTCATAGTAAGTGCTGAATGTGACCCTTTTCATCAAACTTTCTACGAAAATAGAAGTAAAAACGGATACACGGCTTACCTCATAGTAGAGGTGTTGAATGTGAGGCCTTTTCATCAAACTTTCCTAAGAGGAACCCAAATGGCCGGCCTAAGGCGCTCTGTGGCCGGCCTGAGCAGATGCTGCCCGGGTGGCTCGTAACGAGCTCGCCTCGGAGGCGTGTCGGTGGACTGCTGGGGGCGGAAGTGGCGGAGCGAGGCCGCCTTCCCGCCCTCAGTAGCCGAGGCGGAGTCGCGGAGGGAGAGGAGTGTCGGTGTTTCGTTGCCGCTCTCCTATCCTCCGCGACTCAAGCGAAGAATAACACCGCATGATGCATGGGCGGGCCGCGAGGGAAGAGGAGTGTCGGTGTTTCGTTGCCGCTCTCCCTGTCCTCCGCGGCCGAACATCGGTCGGCGGTGGAGCCGCAGACCAGATCCGCCGCAGGGGCTGGGTTGGCTTAGTGCTTTCCTGGCCCCATGGCCTCTGGGGGCGGACTCGGGGAGTCCGTTTCCACCTACAGAGGAGGCCGAGATGGAAGGCGCGTCCGTGTTCCGGCGCGCCTTGCAGAAGGGTGGAGAGGGGATGTCCTCCCCGAAGGAGGGCCGGCTTGCCGGCCAGCGCAGGCGGGTCGCGGAGGTGTGCGAAAGCGTTCCCGTGGCCCCGCCATACGCGACGAAGGTGGAACACCATGGGGTTTTAGTCGGTGCGAGTCCGACATAACCCACCCTTGCCCCGCAGGGTGGGTATGCGTAGGCATTTCCCCATGTAAAAAAAAAAAAAAGGTTAGGTTAGGTTAGGTTAGGTTAGGTTAGGTTAGGTTAGGTTAGGTTAGGTTAGGTTAGGTTAGGTTAGGTTAGGTTAGGTTAGGTTAGGTTAGGTTAGGTTAGGTTAGGTTAGGTTAGGTTAGGTTAGGTTAGGTTAGGTTAGGTTAGGTTAGGTTAGGTTAGGTTAGGTTAGGTTAGGTTAGGTTAGGTTAGGTTAGGTTAGGTTAGGTTAGGTTAGGTTAGGTTAGGTTAGGTTAGGTTAGGTTAGGTTAGGTTAGGTTAGGTTAGGTTAGGTTAGGTTAGGTTAGGTTAGGTTAGGTTAGGTTAGGTTAGGTTAGGTTAGGTTAGGTTAGGTTAGGTTAGGTTAGGTTAGGTTAGGTTAGGTTAGGTTAGGTTAGGTTAGGTTAGGTTAGGTTAGGTTAGGTTAGGTTAGGTTAGGTTAGGTTAGGTTAGGTTAGGTTAGGTTAGGTTAGGTTAGGTTAGGTTAGGTTAGGTTAGGTTAGGTTAGGTTAGGTTAGGTTAGGTTAGGTTAGGTTAGGTTAGGTTAGGTTAGGTTAGGTTAGGTTAGGTTAGGTTAGGTTAGGTTAGGTTAGGTTAGGTTAGGTTAGGTTAGGTTAGGTTAGGTTAGGTTAGGTTAGGTTAGGTTAGGTTAGGTTAGGTTAGGTTAGGTTAGGTTAGGTTAGGTTAGGTTAGGTTAGGTTAGGTTAGGTTAGGTTAGGTTAGGTTAGGTTAGGTTAGGTTAGGTTAGGTTAGGTTAGGTTAGGTTAGGTTAGGTTAGGTTAGGTTAGGTTAGGTTAGGTTAGGTTAGGTTAGGTTAGGTTAGGTTAGGTTAGGTTAGGTTAGGTTAGGTTAGGTTAGGTTAGGTTAGGTTAGGTTAGGTTAGGTTAGGTTAGGTTAGGTTAGGTTAGGTTAGGTTAGGTTAGGTTAGGTTAGGTTAGGTTAGGTTAGGTTAGGTTAGGTTAGGTTAGGTTAGGTTAGGTTAGGTTAGGTTAGGTTAGGTTAGGTTAGGTTAGGTTAGGTTAGGTTAGGTTAGGTTAGGTTAGGTTAGGTTAGGTTAGGTTAGGTTAGGTTAGGTTAGGTTAGGTTAGGTTAGGTTAGGTTAGGTTAGGTTAGGTTAGGTTAGGTTAGGTTAGGTTAGGTTAGGTTAGGTTAGGTTAGGTTAGGTTAGGTTAGGTTAGGTTAGGTTAGGTTAGGTTAGGTTAGGTTAGGTTAGGTTAGGTTAGGTTAGGTTAGGTTAGGTTAGGTTAGGTTAGGTTAGGTTAGGTTAGGTTAGGTTAGGTTAGGTTAGGTTAGGTTAGGTTAGGTTAGGTTAGGTTAGGTTAGGTTAGGTTAGGTTAGGTTAGGTTAGGTTAGGTTAGGTTAGGTTAGGTTAGGTTAGGTTAGGTTAGGTTAGGTTAGGTTAGGTTAGGTTAGGTTAGGTTAGGTTAGGTTAGGTTAGGTTAGGTTAGGTTAGGTTAGGTTAGGTTAGGTTAGGTTAGGTTAGGTTAGGTTAGGTTAGGTTAGGTTAGGTTAGGTTAGGTTAGGTTAGGTTAGGTTAGGTTAGGTTAGGTTAGGTTAGGTTAGGTTAGGTTAGGTTAGGTTAGGTTAGGTTAGGTTAGGTTAGGTTAGGTTAGGTTAGGTTAGGTTAGGTTAGGTTAGGTTAGGTTAGGTTAGGTTAGGTTAGGTTAGGTTAGGTTAGGTTAGGTTAGGTTAGGTTAGGTTAGGTTAGGTTAGGTTAGGTTAGGTTAGGTTAGGTTAGGTTAGGTTAGGTTAGGTTAGGTTAGGTTAGGTTAGGTTAGGTTAGGTTAGGTTAGCGTCGCCCCTAACCTCCGCATCCGAGACGGAGTCGCGGAGGGAGGGTAGTGTATCTCCCTATCCTCCGCGACTCAAGCGGGGTCGCACCGCATGATGCGGCTGTGGTGGGGCCGCGGGTTCAGTGGAGTGTTGGTTGTTCCCGCCATTCTCCTGTCCTCCGCGGCCGAACATTGGTCGGCGGCGGAGCCTATCACCAGATCCGCCGCAGGGGCTGGGTTGGCTTAGTGCTTTCCTGGCCCCATGGCCTCTGGGGGCGGACTCGGGGAGTCCGTTTCCCACCTACAGAGGAGGCCGAGATGGAAGGCGCGTCCGTGTTCCGGCGCGCCTTGCCTGAGAGGGGTGGAGAGGGAGATGTCCTCCCCGAAGGAGGGCCGGCTTGCCGGCCAGCGCAGGCGGGGTCGCGGAGGTGTGCGAAAGCGTTCCCGTGGCCCCGCCATACGCGACGAAGGTGGAACACCATGGGGTTTTAGTCGGTGCGAGTCCGACATAACCCATCCTTGCCCCCCGCAGGGGTGGGTATGCGTAGGCATTTCCCCATGTAAAAAAAAAAAACGGATACACAACTCACCTCATAGTAGAAGTGTTGAATGTGAGGCCTTTTCATCAAACTTTCTACGAAAATAGAAGTAAAAAACGGATACACGGCTTACCTCATAGTAAGTGTTGGATGTGACCCTTTTCATCAAACTTTCTACAAAACTAAAAGTAAAAAAACGGATACACGGCTTACCTCATAGTAAGTGCTGAATGTGAGCCTGTTTATCAAACTTTCTAAAAATAGAAGAAAAAACGGATACACGGCTTACCTCATAGTAAGTGCTGAATGTGAGCCTTTTCTTCAAACTTTCTAAAAATAGAAGAAAAAACGGATACACGGCTTACCTCATAGTAGAGGTGTTGAATGTGAGGCCTTTTCATCAAACTTTCTACGAAAATTGAAGTAAAAACGGACACACTGCCCACCTCATAGTAAGTGTTGAGATGTGAGCCTTTTCATCAGAGCTTTCTACAAAAATAGAAGTAAAAAACGGATACACGGCTTACCTCATAGTAAGTGCTGAATGTGACCCTTTTCATCAAACTTTCTACGAAAATTGAAGTAAAAACGGACACACTGCTCACCTCATAGTAGAGGTGTTGAATGTGAGGCCTTTTCATCAAACTTTCTAGAAAAATAGAAGTGAAAAACGGACACTGCTCACCTCATAGTAAGTGCTGAATGTGAGCCTGTTTATCAAACTTTCTACGAAAATAGAAGTAAAAACGGACACACATCTTACCCCATAGTAAGTGTTGAATGAGCCTTTTCATCAGAGCTTTCTACAAAAATAGAAGTAAAAACAGACACACATCTTACCCCACAGTATGTGTTGGATGTGACCCTTTTCATCAAACTTTCTACTAAAATATAAGTAAAAACGGACACACTGATCACCTCATAGTAGAGGTGTTGAATGTGAGGCCTTTTCATCAAACTTTCTACGAAAATTGAAGTAAAAACGGACACACTGCCCACCTCATAGTAAGTGCTGAATGTGACCCTTTTCATCAAACTTTCTACGAAAATAGAAGTAAAAAACGGATACACGGCTTACCTCATAGTAAGTGTTGAGATGTGAGCCTTTTTCTTCCAAACTTTCTACGAAAATAGAAGTAAAAAACGGATACACGGCTTACCTCATAGTAAGTGTTGAATGAGCCTTTTCATCAGAGCTTTCTACAAAAATAGAAGTAAAAAACGGATACACGGCTTACCTCATAGTAAGTGTTGAATGTGAGCCTTTTCATCAAACTTTCTACGAAAATAGAAGTAAAAACGGAAACACACTCACCTCATAGTAGAGGTGTTGAATGTGAGCCTTTTCATCAGAGCTTTCTACAAAAATAGAAGTAAAAACGGACACACTGCCCACCTCATAGTAAGTGTTGAATGTGAGGCCTTTTCATCAAACTTTCTAAAAATAGAAGAAAAAACGGATACACGGCTTACCTCATAGTAAGTGTTGGATGTGACCCTTTTCATCAAACTTTCTACGAAAATTGAAGTAAAAACGGATACACGGCTTACCTCATAGTAAGTGTTGAATGTGAGCCTGTTTATCAAACTTTCTACGAAAATTGAAGTAAAAACGGAAACACATCTTACCCCATAGTAAGTGTTGAATGTGAGCCTGTTTATCAAACTTTCTAAAAATAGAAGAAAAAACGGATACACGGCTTACCTCATAGTAAGTGTTGAATGTGAGGCCTTTTCATCAAACTTTCTAGAAAAATAGAAGTGAAAAACGGACACACTGCTCACCTCATAGTATGTGTTGAATGTGAGCCTGTTTATCAAACTTTCTAGAAAAATAGAAGTGAAAAACGGACACTGCTCACCTCATAGTAGAAGTGTTGAATGTGAGGCCTTTTCATCAAACTTTCTACGAAAATTGAAGTAAAAACGGACACTGATCACCTCATAGTAGAGGTGTTGAATGTGAGGCCTTTTCATCAAACTTTCTACGAAAATAGAAGTAAAAACAGACGCACATCTTACCCCACAGTAAGTGTTGAATGAGCCTTTTCATCAGAGCTTTCTACAAAAATAGAGTAAAAAACGGATACACGGCTTACCTCATAGTAAGTGTTGAATGTGACCCTTTTCATCAAACTTCTACAAAAATAGAAGTAAAAACGGACACACTGATCACCTCATAGTAGAAGTGTTGAATGTGAGGCCTTTTCATCAGAGCTTTCTACAAAAATAGAAGTAAAAACGGACACACTGCTCACCTCATAGTAAGTGTTGAATGTGACCCTTTTCATCAAACTTTCTACGAAAATTGAAGTAAAAACGGACACACATCTTACCCCATAGTAAGTGCTGAATGTGAGCCTTTTCTTCAAACTTTCTACAAAAATAGAAGTAAAAACAGACACATCTTACCCCACAGTATGTGTTGGATGTGACCCTTTTCATCAAACTTTCTAAAAATAGAAGTAAAAACGGACACACTGATCACCTCATAGTAGAGGTGTTGAATGTGAGGCCTTTTCATCAAACTTTCTACAAAAATAGAAGTAAAAACAGACGCACATCTTACCCCACAGTATGTGTTGGATGTGAGCCTTTTCATCAGAGCTTTCTACAAAAATAGAAGTAAAAACGGATACACGGCTTACCTCATAGTAAGTGTTGGATGTGACCCTTTTCATCAAACTTCTACAAAAATAGAAGTAAAAACGGACACACTGATCACCTCATAGTAGAGGTGTTGAATGTGAGGCCTTTTCATCAGAGCTTTCTACAAAAATAGAAGTAAAAACGGACACACTGCTCACCTCATAGTAAGTGTTGAATGTGACCCTTTTCATCAAACTTTCTACAAAAATAGAAGTAAAAACGGACACACTGCTCACCTCATAGTAGAGGTGTTGAATGTGAGCCTTTTCATCAAACTTTCTACAAAAATAGAAGTAAAAACAGACACATCTTACCCCACAGTATGTGTTGGATGTGACCCTTTTCATCAAACTTTCTAAAAATAGAAGTAAAAACGGACACACTGATCACCTCATAGTAGAGGTGTTGAATGTGAGGCCTTTTCATCAAACTTTCTACAAAAATAGAAGTAAAAACGGATACACGGCTTACCTCATAGTAAGTGTTGAGATGTGAGCCTTTTCATCAGAGCTTTCTACAAAAATAGAAGTAAAAACGGATACACGGCTTACCTCATAGTAGAGGTGTTGAATGTGAGGCCTTTTCATCAAACTTTCTACGAAAATTGAAGTAAAAACGGATACACGGCTTACCTCATAGTAAGTGCTGAATGTGAGCCTGTTTATCAAACTTTCTAGAAAAATAGAAGTGAAAAACGGACACACAGCTTACCCCATAGTAAGTGCTGAATGTGACCCTTTTCATCAAACTTTCTACGAAAATAGAAGTAAAAACGGACACACAACTCACCTCATGGTAAGTGTTGAATGAGCCTTTTCATCAGAGCTTTCTACAAAAATAGAAGTAAAAACGGACACACATCTTACCCCATAGCATGTGTTGGATGTGAGCCTTTTCATCAAACTTCTACAAAAATAAAAGTAAAAAACGGATACACGGCTTACCTCATAGTAAGTGTTGGATGTGACCCTTTTCATCAAACTTTCTACGAAAATAGAAGTAAAAACGGATACACGGCTTACCTCATAGTAAGTGTTGGATGTGACCCTTTTCATCAAACTTTCTACGAAAATTGAAGTAAAAACGGAAACACATCTTACCCCATAGTAAGTGTTGGATGTGAGCCTTTTCATCAGAGCTTTCTACAAAAATAGAAGTAAAAACGGATACACGGCTTACCTCATAGTAAGTGTTGGATGTGACCCTTTTCATCAAACTTTCTACGAAAATTGAAGTAAAAACGGACACACTGCTCACCTCATAGTAAGTGTTGGATGTGAGCCTTTTCATCAGAGCTTTCTACAAAAATAGAAGTGAAAAACGGACACACTGCCCACCTCATAGTAAGTGTTGAGATGTGAGCCTTTTCATCAGAGCTTTCTACAAAAATAGAAGTGAAAAACGGACACACTGCTCACCTCATAGTAAGTGCTGAATGTGACCCTTTTCATCAAACTTCTACAAAAATAGAAGTAAAAACGGACACACATCTTACCCCATAGCATGTGTTGAATGTGAGGCCTTTTCATCAAACTTTCTAGAAAAATAGAAGTGAAAAACGGACACACTGATCACCTCATAGTAAGTGCTGAATGTGACCCTTTTCATCAAACTTTCTACGAAAATAGAAGTAAAAACGGACACACAACTCACCTCATGGTAAGTGTTGAATGAGCCTTTTCATCAGAGCTTTCTACAAAAATAGAAGTAAAAACAGACACACATCTTACCCCATAGCATGTGTTGGATGTGAGCCTTTTCATCAGAGCTTTCTACAAAAATAGAAGTAAAAACGGACACACTGATCACCTCATAGTAGAGGTGTTGAATGTGAGGCCTTTTCATCAAACTTCTACAAAAATAGAAGTGAAAAACGGACACACAGCTTACCCCATAGTAAGTGTTGAGATGTGAGCCTTTTCATCAGAGCTTTCTACAAAAATAGAAGTGAAAAACGGACACTGCTCACCTCATAGTAGAAGTGTTGAATGTGAGGCCTTTTCATCAAACTTTCTACGAAAATAGAAGTAAAAACGGACACACAGCTCACCTCATAGTAGAGGTGTTGAATGTGAGCCTTTTCATCAGAGCTTTCTACAAAAATAGAAGTAAAAACGGACACACAACTCACCTCATGGTAAGTGTTGAATGAGCCTTTTCATCAGAGCTTTCTACAAAAATAGAAATAAAACGGAAACACATCTTACCCCATAGTAAGTGTTGAATGTGAGGCCTTTTCATCAAACTTTCTAAAAATAGAAGAAAAAACGGATACACGGCTTACCTCATAGTAAGTGTTGGATGTGACCCTTTTCATCAAACTTTCTACGAAAATAGAAGTAAAAACGGACACACAGCTCACCTCATAGTAAGTGCTGAATGTCAGGCGGGTCGCGGAGGTGTGCGAAAGCGTTCCCGTAACCCCGCCATACGCGACGAAGGTGGAACACCATGGGGTTTTAGTCGGTGCGAGTCCGACATAACTCCACCCTTGCCCCCGCAGGGGTGGGTATGCGTAGGCATTTCCCCATGTAAAAAAAAAAAAAAAAAAAAAAAAAAAAAAAAAAAAAAAAAAAAAAAAAAAAAAAAAAAAAAAAAAAAAAAAAAAAAAAAAAAAAAAAAAAAAAAAAAAAAAAAAAAAAAAAAAAAAAAAAAAAAAAAAAAAAAAAAAAAAAAAAAAAAAAAAAAAAAAAAAAAAAAAAAAAAAAAAAAAAAAAAAAAAAAAAAAAAAAAAAAAAAAAAAAAAAAAAAAAAAAAAAAAAAAAAAAAAAAAAAAAAAAAAAAAAAAAAAAAAAAAAAAAAAAAAAAAAAAAAAAAAAAAAAAAAAAAAAAAAAAAAAAAAAAAAAAAAAAAAAAAAAAAAAAAAAAAAAAAAAAAAAAAAAAAAAAAAAAAAAAAAAAAAAAAAAAAAAAAAAAAAAAAAAAAAAAAAAAAAAAAAAAAAAAAAAAAAAAAAAAAAAAAAAAAAAAAAAAAAAAAAAAAAAAAAAAAAAAAAAAAAAAAAAAAAAAAAAAAAAAAAAAAAAAAAAAAAAAAAAAAAAAAAAAAAAAAAAAAAAAAAAAAAAAAAAAAAAAAAAAAAAAAAAAAAAAAAAAAAAAAAAAAAAAAAAAAAAAAAAAAAAAAAAAAAAAAAAAAAAAAAAAAAAAAAAAAAAAAAAAAAAAAAAAAAAAAAAAAAAAAAAAAAAAAAAAAAAAAAAAAAAAAAAAAAAAAAAAAAAAAAAAAAAAAAAAAAAAAAAAAAAAAAAAAAAAAAAAAAAAAAAAAAAAAAAAAAAAAAAAAAAAAAAAAAAAAAAAAAAAAAAAAAAAAAAAAAAAAAAAAAAAAAAAAAAAAAAAAAAAAAAAAAAAAAAAAAAAAAAAAAAAAAAAAAAAAAAAAAAAAAAAAAAAAAAAAAAAAAAAAAAAAAAAAAAAAAAAAAAAAAAAAAAAAAAAAAAAAAAAAAAAAAAAAAAAAAAAAAAAAAAAAAAAAAAAAAAAAAAAAAAAAAAAAAAAAAAAAAAAAAAAAAAAAAAAAAAAAAAAAAAAAAAAAAAAAAAAAAAAAAAAAAAAAAAAAAAAAAAAAAAAAAAAAAAAAAAAAAAAAAAAAAAAAAAAAAAAAAAAAAAAAAAAAAAAAAAAAAAAAAAAAAAAAAAAAAAAAAAAAAAAAAAAAAAAAAAAAAAAAAAAAAAAAAAAAAAAAAAAAAAAAAAAAAAAAAAAAAAAAAAAAAAAAAAAAAAAAAAAAAAAAAAAAAAAAAAAAAAAAAAAAAAAAAAAAAAAAAAAAAAAAAAAAAAAAAAAAAAAAAAAAAAAAAAAAAAAAAAAAAAAAAAAAAAAAAAAAAAAAAAAAAAAAAAAAAAAAAAAAAAAAAAAAAAAAAAAAAAAAAAAAAAAAAAAAAAAAAAAAAAAAAAAAAAAAAAAAAAAAAAAAAAAAAAAAAAAAAAAAAAAAAAAAAAAAAAAAAAAAAAAAAAAAAAAAAAAAAAAAAAAAAAAAAAAAAAAAAAAAAAAAAAAAAAAAAAAAAAAAAAAAAAAAAAAAAAAAAAAAAAAAAAAAAAAAAAAAAAAAAAAAAAAAAAAAAAAAAAAAAAAAAAAAAAAAAAAAAAAAAAAAAAAAAAAAAAAAAAAAAAAAAAAAAAAAAAAAAAAAAAAAAAAAAAAAAAAAAAAAAAAAAAAAAAAAAAAAAAAAAAAAAAAAAAAAAAAAAAAAAAAAAAAAAAAAAAAAAAAAAAAAAAAAAAAAAAAAAAAAAAAAAAAAAAAAAAAAAAAAAAAAAAAAAAAAAAAAAAAAAAAAAAAAAAAAAAAAAAAAAAAAAAAAAAAAAAAAAAAAAAAAAAAAAAAAAAAAAAAAAAAAAAAAAAAAAAAAAAAAAAAAAAAAAAAAAAAAAAAAAAAAAAAAAAAAAAACTAACGGAGATCCGCGACCCCTCGCGAGCGTTGGTGGCGACCACCGTGGGGTTTTAGTCGGTGCGAGTCCGACATAACCCATCCTTGCCCCAGGGGTGGGTATGCGTAGGCATTTCCCAACGCTAAAAAAAAAAGGTTAGGTTGGGGTGCCACGTCAGAATTCTCCTCGAGTGCCTGGTCGTTGAATTTCCCTTTGATACTATTGTATCCGGGGAAAGGCAACGCCGGGACGGTGCACCCTGGGCACTGGTGATGATACGTTGTTGCCAGTGGCGAATGTTCTGACAGGGGGGGATAGCTGCTCTGCGTGTCCCTCTGATAAGCGGAGGGCACTGCGGAGTGGCAGGGGTTGCATTTCCTTGATTTCTGTATCCGGGGAAAGGCAACAAAATGAAGGTGCGCATTGGGAACTGGTGGCGATACGTCGTTCGTGCGCCCAATGCGATAAGGCGGAGGTTGCATTTCTCCTTGATCAAAGTATCCGGGGAAAGGCAACAAAATGAAGGTGCGCATTGGGAACTGGTGGCGATACGTCGCTGGCAGTGCCTAATGCTCACAGTGGGGACGGGTCGGTGCGGTTTTACCGTTACCGGCACCTGTCCAACATGTTGTGGAGGTTGCATTTCTCCTTGATTTCTGTATCCGGGGAAAGGCAACAAAATGAAGGTGCGCATTGGGAACTGGTGACGATATATCGTTTCCAGTGCCTAATGCTCATAGTGGAGGACGGGCTCGGTGTGCGTTTCACTGCCGCCGGGCACTCCAAACTGTCGAGTGTTGTGGAGGTTGCATTTCTCCTTGATTTCTGTATCCGGGGAAAGGCAACAAAATGAAGGTGCGCATTGGGAACTGGTGGCGATACGTCGTTCTCAGTGCCCAATGCGCGGGTGGAGGTTGCATTTCTCCTTGATCAAAGTATCCGGGGAAAGGCAACAAAATGAGGGTGCATTGGGAACTGGTGGCGATACGTCGTTCTCAGTGCCCAATGCGTGGTGGAGGTTGCATTTCTCCTTGACGCTATCCGGGGAAAGGCAACAAAATGAGGTGCGCATTGGGAACTGGTGGCGATACGTCGTTCTCAGTGCCCAATGCATTGAGTCATTGCATTTCTCCTTGATCAAAGTATCCGGGGAAAGGCAACAAATGATAATTAGGTATTGGGAACTGGTGACGATATATCGTTTCCAGTGCCTAATGCTCATAGTGGAGGACGGGCTCGGTGTGCACTCACACTGCCGCCGGGCATTCAACCGTCCAAAACTGGGGAGTTACGTCGGCTTTCCCAGCGCGCCGTAACCCGTTGTACTTCAAGGACCCCAGCATTGACGATTATGGGGCGTCGAAGTAGCGAGCGGGAGGGCTTGCCCAACCGGTCGGCCCGCGAGGAGTAAACCTCATAAAAAATCAGACAGCGAAGTCTTGAAAACCTGTGGGTACCAGGCGACCCCCACAGTATGTGTTGGATGTGAGCCTTTTCATAAAACTTTCTACGAAAATAGAAGTAAAAAACGGACACACTGATCACCTCATATTAAGTGTTGAATATGAGCCTTTTCATAAAACTTTCTACAAAAATAGAAGTAAAAACGGAAACACATCTTACCCCATAGCATGTGTTGAATGTGAGCCTTTTCTTCAAACTTTCTACAAAAATAGAAGTAAAAACGGACACACAGCTTACCTCATAGTAAGTGCTGAATGTGAGCCTGTTTATTAAACTTTCTACAAAATAGAAGTAAAAACGGACACACAACTCACCTCATAGTAAGAATTGAATGTGAGCCTGTTTATCAAACTTTCTACGAAAATTGAAGTAAAAACGGACACACTGCCCACCTCATAGTAGAGGTGTTGAATGTGACCCTTTTCATCAGAGCTTTCTACAAAATAGAAGTAAAAACGGACACACTGCTCACCTCATAGTAAGTGTTGAGATGTGAGCCTTTTCATCAAACTTTCTACGAAAATTGAAGTAAAAACGGATACACAACTCACCTCATAGTAAGTGCTGAATGTGAGCCTGTTTATCAAACTTTCTAGAAAATAGAAGTGAAAAACGGACACACTGCCCACCTCATAGTAAGTGCTGAATGTGAGCCTTTTCTTCAAACTTTCTACTAAAATATAAGTAAAAACGGACACACAGCTCACCTCATAGTAGAGGTGTTGAATGTGAGCCTTTTCATCAAACTTTCTACGAAAATTGAAGTAAAAACGGACACACTGATCACCTCATAGTAAGTGCTGAATGTGAGCCTTTTCTTCAAACTTTCTACAAAACTAAAAGTAAAAACGGACACTGATCACCTCATAGTAGAGGTGTTGAATGTGAGGCCTTTTCATCAAACTTTCTAGAAAATAGAAGTGAAAAACGGACACTGATCACCTCATAGTAGAAGTGTTGAATGTGAGGCCTTTTCATCAAACTTTCTAGAAAATAGAAGTGAAAAACGGACACACAACTCACCTCATAGTAGTGTTGAATGTGAGGCCTTTTCTTCAAACTTTCTACAAAATAGAAGTAAAAACGGACACACAGCTTACCTCATAGTAAGAATTGAATGTGAGCCTTTGATAAAACTTTCTAAAAAATAGAAGTAAAAACGGACACATCTTACCCCATAGCATGTGTTGGATGTGAGCCTTTTCTTCAAACTTTCTAGAAAATAGAAGTGAAAAACGGACACACAGCTTACCTCATAGTAAGTGCTGAATGTGAGCCTTTTCATCAAACTTTCTACGAAAATTGAAGTAAAAACGGATACACGGCTTACCTCATAGTAAGTGTTGAGATGTGAGCCTTTTCATCAAACTTTCTACGAAAATAGAAGTAAAAACAGACACACATCTTACCCCATAGCATGTGTTGAATGTGAGGCCTTTTCTTCAAACTTTCTAGAAAATAGAAGTGAAAAACGGACACACAGCTCACCTCATAGTAAGTGCTGAATGTGAGCCTGTTTATCAAACTTTCTACGAAAATAGAAGTAAAAACGGATACACGGCTTACCTCATAGTAAGTGCTGAATGTGAGCCTTTTCATCAAACTTTCTACGAAAATAGAAGTAAAAACGGACACACTGCCCACCTCATAGTAAGTGCTGAATGTGAGCCTGTTTATCAAACTTTCTACGAAAATAGAAGTAAAAACGGACACACTGCCCACCTCATAGTAAGTGCTGAATGTGAGCCTGTTTATCAAACTTTCTAGAAAATAGAAGTGAAAAACGGACACTGCTCACCTCATAGTAAGTGCTGAATGTGAGCCTTTTCATCAAACTTTCTACGAAAATTGAAGTAAAAACGGACACACTGCCCACCTCATAGTAGAGGTGTTGAATGTGAGCCTGTTTATCAAACTTTCTACGAAAATAGAAGTAAAAACGGACACACTGATCACCTCATAGTAAGTGCTGAATGTGAGCCTTTTCATCAAACTTTCTACAAAATAGAAGTAAAAACGGACACACTGCTCACCTCATAGTAAGTGCTGAATGTGAGCCTTTTCTTCAAACTTTCTACAAAATAAAAGTAAAAACGGACACTGATCACCTCATAGTAAGTGCTGAATGTGAGCCTTTTCTTCAAACTTTCTAGAAAATAGAAGTGAAAAACGGACACACATCTTACCCCATAGTAAGTGTTGGATGTGAGCCTTTTCTTCAAACTTTCTATGAAAATATAATTAAAAACGGACACATCTTACCCCATAGTAAGTGCTGAATGTGAGCCTGTTTATCAAACTTTCTACGAAAATAGAAGTAAAAACGGACACACTGCTCACCTCATAGTAGAGGTGTTGAATGTGACCCTTTTCATCAAACTTTCTACGAAAATAGAAGTAAAAACGGACACACAGCTCACCTCATAGTAAGTGCTGAATGTGAGCCTGTTTATCAAACTTTCTACGAAAATAGAAGTAAAAACGGAAACACATCTTACCCCATAGCATGTGTTGAATGTGAGCCTGTTTATCAAACTTTCTACGAAAATTGAAGTAAAACGGACACACAGTCATCCGGTCGTCCTTGTTGGCGGTGGGGACAGCATTGCCGGACAAATCGGGCAACTCAAGGGCCCATTCGTACACAGCTTGCGAATGGCGACCCGATTTGTGGAAGCGGCCACGTCAGAATCCGGCACGGAGGTGGCCTAGCCCCCCAACGTCGAGAGAGGCTCGAGCGGAGAACGCTGAGCTTCGCTCGCACTGGTCAGAGCTCGACGAAGGTGGGAGGTTTTCGAGGAGCTCGGCGCTCTCCGATAAGGGGAACTCAGGCAGCCATGCCTCCTCCTCGCGGCCCCTAGTTCGAGCGACAAAGAACGCAGAGGAAGGGCTGATGGAGCGCCGGGGAGCGCTCGTAGAGGCAAGATTGGCGGCCTCGAGGCAAGATCTTCCGGAGAGGGCAACCTGGCCTCCCCTTAGAGTGCGGTCCGGGAAACCTTCCGCGAGTGTAGCAGTCGCTGCCATTAAATCCGCAGCCGGTGCAGGAGGCACTGTCGCACCTGCGGAAGTCCACGAAGAAGGAAGAAGCCCTCCCACCCTCCAGTGGCCGAGTTGCCTCCAGTGGCGACTACGACGACGCGGCCACTATTGATGACGGAAGTGCTCCGCAAGCACGTCATGGGCACAGGTAGCCAAAAAGGCAAAATCCTAAGGTCTAGCAGCCAGGTGGCCCTGCACACGGCAAAAGGACAAAAAAAAGGTGAAGCTTATAGTTGCACACCGGCCACAGCTGCCGTGATTTTAGTGACGTTGCCGACTGGCTCCCACATCTTATGCAAAAGTGATGGAGGTAGCCAAGTCGAAAATACATTAGCGGACATCGGCATCGAGACTGTTCGCCAAAACGGGCTGTGACCGGTGGCCCTTGGAGATCAGCGGTCCCGAGGGCAGTTCGAGGGCGGACAGTCTCGCGGCAAAAATGCGTGAGGTCCTTTCCGAGATGGATGTCCGAATTAGCCGCCCGGTTAAGCCGGACGATCCGCGTGAAGGACTCGACGATGCCGTCAGTCCGGAGCGAGGTCGCGGCGGCTGTGGCTAAGGCTGAGGATGTTCGGTGGACGACGCTAAGGTTGGAGAGGTCCACCGAACACCCATGCGTTTGGGCACGGGTTGCGCGGTGCCCTCGGCGGCAGCGGTACGTTGGTGACCGCTGACGCGTATGCGTATGTCCTGCTCTGCAGAGCAGCAGAACCCAGGCCCATGCACCGCTTCCGGTGCCCGGAAAGGGACACCGCAGGGCAGGTGCCCTAACCAGGTAAATCGAGCACGCGTTGCTATTGCCAGGGAGACCGGCACAAGGAGTGCAGAGCCCCTGCACCAAATGTCCACTGTGCTTGACCTGGGGCTGCCCCTCTAACCATCGTCTTGGTAAGAGGTGCGCCCCACCACGGAAGAGAGGTGGGTAGGAAGGACATAGAGAGTTCTCCTGCCTCCACAAGCGTGGGTAGTTCCGGCGGCACTAGGCCGCAACCCCGGAGCACTAGCTCGGGCATGGAGGTGGCTTAGGTTGTTCTTTCACACCTTCGCTGTCCTCCAGAGTAATCCCAGTTCACCGCCGCAATGCTCAGCATTTGCTTATGCAGACCATTGCGGATCAGTTGTTTCCGGCAGTAGTGGCGGAGCCCTATGCCGTGCCGGACCACCTCGCTGGTTCGGTGATGAGCTGGGTTCCGTGGCGATCTACTGGGGGTGGAGAGGGTGTCCCACCCTGTTCTCATTGGGAAGGGTCAGGGCTTCGTTGCAGTGCAATGGGGCACCCTGGCCATAGTTGGCTGCTACGTCTCTCCCCAAGCAGGTCACTCTCGCCGACTACGAGGTGTACTCTGGACGAGGTGGCACTCTGCGTTCGCAGGTGCCTCCTCGTCCGTCGATTGTCCTGGAGACTTCAACGCCCACTCCAGGCGGGGAATCCTGCAGCGACAGTCCGGAAGGGTGAGACGGTGATGGAATGGGCGGCTGGATTGGACCTGATTGGCAAATCGGGGGCCCGTAAGCACGCGTGCGGTGACAGGGGGGGAGCTCGGTCGTGATCTTATGGGCGACTCGCTGCGATGCGCATGTTGCCGGGTTGGCGGGTTGCAGAGGAGGTGGCCACATTATCCGGACCACTGCCACATTATTTTCGATCTTGCAACCCGCCGTCCTGACTATGCCTCCAGCCGCCGAGAAGGCAGTCACACGCGACGTTGGTGTCTCGCTACAGGACCGAGACTTGCTCGGGGCCGCCGCCAACGTTGCAATATGGCCAGAAAACGCCGAAGAGGTTCCGTCCGATCCGGAAGTGGAAGCGAACTGGTTCCGGGATTACGATGACGTATTTGTGGACGCGTCGATGCCCTGGACCGGTCGCCCCAAGCGCGGGCGGTACTGGTAACGGCAGAGCGAGCGATCTGCTTGCGGCCGCCGCCAGCACAATTGTGAGCCCGAAGGAGGCGAAGGCGAGCCCGGAGTGAGATAGCCAGACTCTACGAGGTATCGAGCGGTTACGAAGGCGTTGTATAAGGTTATCTGCAACGCCAGGTCTCGGTCCTGGAGAGAGCCCTGGAGGGACTCAACGAGGATCCGGGGGCGTCCGTAAACAGGATGGTGCTAGAAAAGCTCCGTCCTTGGACGCCCCCGGTGACGGAAACTCGATCCGGCCCTCTTGAAGAGTGATTACTCGCTCTTCCGGAGGGTCGGTCGTCCTTCGGTCTACTCCCCCACCTTCGTGTCAGCTGGAGTGACGAAATGGGGGTGACCGCACAGGAGCTGCTAACTGGAGCCGTGAGCCGTTTGGAGAGGCAGCAGGACACAACGGAATCTCCGGCCGGGTCTGGGTGTTGAGTCTGGCTACCCTCGAATATAGCTGAGGCAGCTGTTCACCAGCCGCCTCCGGGTAACTCCTCGTTCTCTAGGGTCTGAAGCGAGGCCCGACTGGTCCTCTTGAAGAAGGCAGACAGAGTCGCAGATTTCCGCGTACCGGGTCTCCATATGCCCGTTGACGAGGCTACAAGAATCGAGAGAATCTTTGCCGCCCGTCCTCAACGGGCATCTGTCGCGTCGGTCCTGATCTCGCCGAAAACCAGTTCGGTTTCCGACGGGAGCGTTCCACCATCGACGCGGTGATGCGCGTCCGCTCCCTGTTGAGCAGGCTGTGTCCTGGAAGCGGCTTGGCGTTGGCGATAAATATTGATATCGTCAACGCCTTTAATTCCTGCCCTGGGACGCGATGCTGGGGACTTGTACACCGGTGTTCCCTCACCTGCATCACGGCGTGATCGCGGACTACTTGCGCGACAGGTACATCTTGGTACGGGACCGAGACGGCAATGAGGATCCGGAGGAGATCCAGTGCGGGGTTCCACAGGGTCGGTTTTAGTCTGTTACTGTGGAATCTCGCCTACGACTCCTGTTCAGCGGCCGAGCCCCCGCTGGCGTATATGTCGTTCGTTACGCTGACGACACGTTGGTGGCCGCCAGCGGGGACCTCTTCGAGAGGGCTTTCAAGGAGCTCGCTTTGGGGCGGAACGCCAAAGTCCAATGGCTGATTCGAGGTAGCGCTCACAAGACCGAGGCGCTATGGTTCCAATAAACTGCCGCGGAGCAGGGAACCACCCGACTCGGTGCGTCCAGTAGGGTGGATGCGAAGTCAGAGTGGGGCGGTACCCAAGTACCTGGGCCTCACTCTGGACAGTCGCTGGGGCCTGAAGGAGCATTTCAGGCGCGCCTGGTCCCCCGGATCAGAGGGTGGCCGGTGCTTTATGCACAGACTGCTGCCCAATCTCGGGGACCGAGGAAGGAAGTTCGCCGCCTCTATGCCGGGGTCGTACGATCCGTAGCCTGTGCAGGCGCACCCGTCTGGGCGAAGAAGGCAACCATCCGACGCTGTAGGACTGGAATCTACAGCGTCCAGCGACGGCCATATTGGTCGTACGAGGATACCGGACGGTATCGTTTGAGGCGGCGACAATCCTGGCTCGCTTTCCACCTTCTGATATACTGGCGGACATGGACGCGAGGGTGTATCACCGAATTCGCGTCCTACGCCAGAGCGGTGGTGGCTGGATCGCTGCCCAGATATGGGCGGTACCGGGAACCGGCGCGACCAAAAACTGGCTGGGTTCCGGGCGTACCCTCAGGTCCCTTTACGGGACCGAGAAACGGCCATGGGTCCAGCCTGACGAGGCGGGCCTCTTTGTAGGCTGAGGTTGTTCCCAGCACCTTCAAACTTTCTAAAAATAGAAGTAAAAACGGACACACAACTCACCTCATAGTAGAGGTGTTGAATGTGAGGCCTTTTCTTCAAACTTCTACGAAAATAGAAGTAAAAACAGACACACATCTTACCCCATAGTAAGTGTTGAATGTAGGCCTTTTCATCAGAGCTTTCTACAAAAATAGAAGTGAAAAACGGACACACATCTTACCCCACAGTAAGTGTTGAATGAGCCTTTTCTTCAAACTTTCTAAAAATAGAAGTAAAAACGGACACACATCTTACCCCATAGCATGTGTTGAATGTGAGCCTGTTTATCAAACTTTCTAAAAATAGAAGTAAAAACGGACACACAGCTCACCTCATATTAAGTGTTGAATGTGACCCTTTTCATCAAACTTTCTACAAAAATAAAAGTAAAAAACGGACACACAACTCACCTCATAGTAAGTGTTGAATGAGCCTTTTCTTCAAACTTTCTACGAAAATATAATTAAAAACGGACACATCTTACCCCACAGTAAGTGTTGAATGTGACCCTTTTCATCAAACTTTCTACGAAAATAGAAGTAAAAACAGACACACATCTTACCCCACAGTAAGTGTTGAATGTGACCCTTTTCATCAAACTTTCTAGAAAAATAGAAGTGAAAAACGGACACACTGCTCACCTCATAGTAGAAGTGTTGAATGTGACCCTTTTCATCAAACTTTCTAAAAATAGAAGTAAAAACGGACACACAACTCACCTCATAGTAGAGGTGTTGAATGTGAGCCTGTTTATCAAACTTTCTACGAAAATAGAAGTAAAAACGGACACACTGCCCACCTCATAGTAGAGGTGTTGAATGTGAGGCCTTTTCTTCAAACTTTCTACGAAAATAGAAGTAAAAACGGACACACTGCTCACCTCATAGTAGAGGTGTTGAATGTGAGGCCTTTTCTTCAAACTTTCTAGAAAAATAGAAGTGAAAAACGGACACACAGCTCACCACATACTAAGCGATGAATGTGAGCCTGTTTATCAAACTTTCTACGAAAATAGAAGTAAAAACGGACACACTGCCCACCTCATAGTAAGTGTTGAATGAGCCTTTTCTTCAAACTTTCTATGAAAATATAATTAAAAACGGACACATCTTACCCCATAGCATGTGTTGAATGTGAGCCTTTTCATCAGAGCTTTCTACAAAATAGAAGTAAAAACGGACACACAGCTCACCACATAGTACGTGATGAATGTGAGCCTTTTCATCAGAGCTTTCTACAAAAATAGAAGTAAAAACGGACACACTGCCCACCTCATAGTAGAAGTGTTGAATGTGAGCCTTTTCATCAGAGCTTTCTACAAAAATAGAAGTGAAAAACGGACACATCTTACCCCACAGTAAGTGTTGAATGAGCCTTTTCTTCAAACTTTCTATGAAAATATAATTAAAAACGGACACACAGCTTACCCCATAGTAAGTGTTGAATGTGAGCCTGTTTATCAAACTTTCTAAAAATAGAAGTAAAAACGGACACATCTTACCCCATAGCATGTGTTGAATGTGAGCCTGTTTATCAAACTTTCTAAAAATAGAAGTAAAAACGGACACACTGCCCACCTCATAGTAGAGGTGTTGAATGTGAGGCCTTTTCTTCAAACTTCTACAAAAATAGAAGTAAAAACGGACACACAGCTCACCACATACTAAGCGATGAATGTGAGCCTTTTCATCAAACTTTCTAAAAATAGAAGTAAAAACGGACACACAGCTCACCACATAGTACGTGATGAATGTGAGCCTTTTCATCAGAGCTTTCTACAAAATAGAAGTAAAAACAGACACACATCTTACCCCATAGCATGTGTTGAATGTGAGGCCTTTTCTTCAAACTTTCTACAAAAATAGAGTAAAAACGGACACACTGATCACCTCATAGTAGAGGTGTTGAATGTGAGCCTTTTCATCAGAGCTTTCTACAAAATAGAAGTAAAAACAGACGCACATCTTACCCCATAGTAAGTGTTGGATGTGAGCCTTTTCTTCAAACTTTCTACGAAAATAGAAGTAAAAACGGACACATCTTACCCCACAGTAAGTGTTGAATGAGCCTTTTCTTCAAACTTTCTAAAAATAGAAGTAAAAACGGACACATCTTACCCCATAGTAAGTGTTGGATGTGAGCCTTTTCTTCAAACTTTCTACGAAAATAGAAGTAAAAACAGACACACATCTTACCCCACAGTAAGTGTTGAATGTGAGGCCTTTTCTTCAAACTTTCTAGAAAAATAGAAGTGAAAAACGGACACACAGCTCACCACATACTAAGCGATGAATGTGAGCCTTTTCATCAAACTTTCTACAAAATAGAAGTAAAAACGGACACACAACTCACCTCATAGTAAGTGTTGGATGTGAGCCTTTTCTTCAAACTTCTACGAAAATAGAAGTAAAAACGGACACACTGATCACCTCATAGTAGAGGTGTTGAATGTGAGGCCTTTTCTTCAAACTTTCTACAAAAATAAAAGTAAAAACGGACACACAGCTCACCACATACTAAGCGATGAATGTGAGCCTTTTCATCAAACTTTCTACGAAAATAGAGTAAAAACGGACACACTGCTCACCTCATAGTAGAGGTGTTGAATGTGAGGCCTTTTCTTCAAACTTTCTACGAAAATATAATTAAAAACGGACACACTGCCCACCTCATAGTAAGTGTTGAATGTGAGCCTTTTCATCAAACTTTCTAGAAAAATAGAAGTGAAAAACGGACACACTGCTCACCTCATAGTAGAAGTGTTGAATGTGAGCCTGTTTATCAAACTTTCTACGAAAATAGAAGTAAAAACGGACACACAGCTCACCACATACTAAGCGATGAATGTGAGCCTTTTCTTCAAACTTTCTAGAAAAATAGAAGTGAAAAACGGACACACTGATCACCTCATAGTAGAGGTGTTGAATGTGAGCCTTTTCATCAAACTTTCTAGAAAAATAGAAGTGAAAAACGGACACATCTTACCCCATAGCATGTGTTGAATGTGAGGCCTTTTCTTCAAACTTTCTAAAAATAGAAGTAAAAACGGACACACTGATCACCTCATAGTATGTGTTGAATGTGAGCCTGTTTATCAAACTTTCTACAAAATAGAAGTAAAAACGGACACACTGATCACCTCATAGTAGAGACAAGGTTGCCGATGTCCGGCAACCTTAAGGGCACATTTGTCCACAGCCTGCGGTGTATGACGAGGATGTATCGAGGCGGCCGCCTGGAGTTGGCGCGGAGGGTCTCCCAGCCCCCAATGTCGAGAAGCTCGAGCGCGAGAACGCGGAGTTGCAGCTCTGCAGTTAACCGAGCTCGACGAAGTTGGTATGGCTATCGGAGGAGCTCAGCGCCCTCCGAAATCGGGGATACTCAGGCAGCCATGCTCTTCCCCAGCAGGGCCCCAAGCGCTCCAAAAGTCAGAGCGCGGATGAGGCGTTCATTGAGCGCTTTGGGGCTCTTCGCAGAGGCTAGGTTGGCTGCCTTTGAGAAGAAAAATCTTCCAGACAGGGTGATTCGCCCGCCATTGGGGACAGAAGGGATTGCGCCTTCCGCAAGTGCAGTACAGGCACCAACCCCGCAGTTGGAGCAATTGGGATCGTCGCACTCGCGGAAGGCCAAAAGAGGGCTAAGGGAAAGTTCGCCCTACACCGGTGGGAGATCTTCCCCAGTACCGGCACCAAGGCCCTAAGGTCGTTGGAAGTGCCCGAAAACACCTGGGCACAGGTAGCGCGGAGGCCAAACACCAAAACCCAAAGGCCGACAAAAGCGTCTTCCCTGAGCGCCGACTAACACCCAAGGCGCCCCGAAGAGCGCTGCGCAGGGAAGGCCTATTACGTACCCCGTCTACGGCTGCCGTAACGGTAATCGATTGGCTCCTCCCATCACTTATGCTATAGTGATGGAGGCAGCTAAGTCCAAGATTCGCCTGACGGACATAGGCATTGAGACGGTCCGCCAAAAACGGCAGTGACTGGAGTTCTCCTATTGGGAGATCTCTGGTGCCGAATGCCCGAGGAAGTGATCGGTTGGCGGCAAAATGCGCGAGGCCTCTCAATTCTGGATCAGTCATTGGTCGTCCGATCAAATCGGGCGACGTACGGCTGAGAGACCTCGACGATGCTGCCAGGCCCAAGCGAGGTCGCGGCAGCGGTGGCCGAGGCGGAGGGTGTTCGGTGGACACCGTAAAGGTTGGGGAGGTCCACCGAACACCAACGCGTATGGGCACATGCTGCGGTTCGCTACGGCGGTGCGCAAGCCAGGCCGCAGGGCGCGTGAGCGGGCTGGGTGCTGCTCGGGTGCAGCTATTGATCCCAGACCCATGCACTGCTTCCGGTGCCTGGAAGGAGCACGTTGGCAGCAGGTGCCCCAACCAGGTGAAACTGGAGCGCGCGCTGCTGGCGCGTGGAGAGACCGGGCACAGGGCTGAGTGCAGAGCGCCTGCACTCGCGTCCGCTGTGCTCGGACCTGGGGCGTCCTCTAACCATCGTCTTGGTAAGAGGTGCGCCCCACCACAGAAGAGAGGTGAGGAAGGACAAGGAGAGTCCTCCTGCTCACAAGCGTGGCAGTTCCGGTGGCACCAGCCGCAACCCGAGCACCAGCTCGGGAATGGAGGTCGCGTAGACCCTTTCTGCACCCTCAACT
The DNA here is from genome assembly GCA_029286865.1 of Teinopalpus imperialis. Lineage (NCBI taxonomy): Eukaryota > Metazoa > Arthropoda > Insecta > Lepidoptera > Papilionidae > Teinopalpus > Teinopalpus imperialis. The sequence continues at coordinate 19,020,435 of JAGSMU010000003.1, forward strand.
CTTCAGAGCAACCTGAACCACTGCCGCAATGCACAGCATTTATTTATAAGACCGGGTTGCGGGAGGGGGTTGCTCTGGCGGTGCAGTGGCGGAGCCCTGAGGTTTCGTGCCGAACCACCCCGCTGGTTCGGCGATGAGCTGGGTCCGTGGCGATCTGGCGACTGGTGGTGGTATGTCCCAACTGCTCCCTATTGGAAGGGTCAGGGCTTCGTTGCAGTGCAATGGGGCACCCTGGCCATAGCGTTGGCTGCTACGTCTCTCCTGGCGAGGTCCTCGCCGACTACGAGGTGTACTCTGACGAGGTGGCACTCTGCGTTCGCAGGTGCCTCGTCCGTCGATTGTCCTGGGAGATTCTCAACGCTCACCCAGGGCGTGGAATCCAGCGACAGTCCGAAGGGAGAGACGATGATGGAATGGGCGGCTGGATTGGACCTCCATCGGGCAAATCGGGGTCCGTGTTATCGCGGGTGCGTGGAAGTGGGAGTCATCGATCTTTACATGGCGACTCCTGCCAAGTGATGCGCATGTTGTCGGGTTGGCGGTTGCGAGAGGTGGTCAGCATTATCCGACCACCGCCACATTATTTTCGATCTTGTAATCCGCCGTCCCGACTATGCTTCCAGCCGCCGAGAAGGAACCGCAAACGGAGAGTGGAAGCAGTGACGGTGGTCGGCCCATTACAAAACTGCGAGACCTGCGATGCGTGTTTTGTGTGGGCACCTCTCGACCTTCCTAAAACGACACGCGCGAGGCGACGCTTCCTAGAGTCGAGGAGCTCGCGAGGAAATGAGCATTAACTGGCGACCTCGGCTCTCGACTCACAGAGAGCCTTGCCGCTATCGAGCACGTTGCAGACAGATCCAAAACCTGAAGGGTGAGTTCGTGCGCACCTTGAGACTGTCGAGCGTCAGTTACATTATGCGGCCATCACAACGGAACTGGTGCAGCGAAGCTTCCGAGTCACCTTTACAAGAAAATGCCCCGCCTGAAATCAACTTGGCGAAATGAGGGCGAAATTGAGGCACTGACGAAGGAAGTGAGTCAGTTACGCCGACAGAATATGAGGGACCTGTACCATAACAACACACATCTTAGTGGAGATGATCCTGCGGACGAAGGCCAACTGATGTCGCTGGGGGCTATGATCGACAGAAAGTTGAATGCCTTCAAAGCCGAATTGTTCCGACGGGCTCTGAGGCCACCTTTTTAGGGGAGAAAACTGTGCCAGTTGACAAGACGCTTGCACATCTGCCAGAATCGAGCTGAGCGAAGGCAACCAGGTGCAAAGGTAAAGCAAAGCGAGTCGGCACTCAAGGGAACCCGTGCAAAACAAGGCAGGGTGCACATCAGAAGGCACAAACGGCACAAAACCAGGACACCCAGGCCCCCAAAAGGGAAGAAAAGAAGGAAAGAAGAAGACCAAGCTTCCTAAAAGTCCCGAAACTGCAGCGGTGACGGTCACAGTCCTCGAGGAGGCCACCGCCATACCAGGCTATGGCGGTGGCTAAACAAAGGTAAAACCTGACCGAACTGGGAATCTCCGGGGTCAAGGAAAGAAGGCACTAAACGGTGGCTTACTGCTGGAGGTGGAGGGCGAGCAGTGCGCTGATAAAGCAACGCGCTCGCTGCAAAGTTGCAGGAAGCCTTGTTTGAAACGGGGCCGAGTAACGCGGCCCCAATAAAAACGGGTGAGATCCGGGTCATGGACCTGGACGACTCTGTCACCGAGGAGGATGTCGCCGAGGCCATCGCTGAAGCCGGTTGTTGCTCAGTGGACACTGTAAAGGGTCAAATCCACAGGTGGTCCACGAGACTGGGGACTGTGAATTGATGCCCGCTCATGGCCGTACATAGACTTGCCGTAGAGAAGCGGGTCAAGCGGGATGGGTTATCGCCAGAGTCCGCAATTCTCGCGCCCGACCATTGCAGTAAGCCTGCGTTTGGAACCGGACATTCTAGGTACCAGTGCACAAGCATCAAAGACAGGAGCACACTGTGCTACATATGTGGGGATCCTGGCCATAAAGCCAGAGAATGCCAAGCGAAGGCACCGAAATGTCCTATGCGCGGACCGTGGTCAAAACTCTGACCACCGCCTGGGCAGTAGAAAGTGCTTCCTCCAAACACAAGGAGGAGTCGCAGAGGGAGAGACGAAAGGTCGACATCGGGTGCCCGTAGGTAACGAGTAGATAGGCCTGCGCAACCTTCGGTTTGCGCTTCGTCCTATTACCCCTTCCGGAGGAACAATGGAGATTGGTCATGGCTAGGTTTCTACACAGTGATGGTACAGAGCAACCTGAACCACTGCCGGACAGCACAAGATCTGCTCTGCAGAGTCTGCCCGAATGTTCTGCATCGCTGGCAGTGGTGGCGGAGCCCTTACTTCCATCCCAAACCATCCACGGTGGTTCGGTGACAGTTTGCCCGGTCGCTGTCTACTGGGAGGAAGTAGTGGAGACCCTCCGTGCTCCAGAATTTGTTCCGGACGGGGTTTCGTCGCGGTGGAATGGGGCCCATTAGCCGTTATAGGTTGCTACGTCTCACCCAACTCTTGCCTGGCTGAATTCGAGAGGTTTCTGGATAGGGTTACCAGCCGGTGTTCGCAGGTGCCTCCACGCCAGTGCTCGTGCTAGGCGACTTCAATGCCCACTCTAGGGCTTGGGGAAGCAGACGACAGCGTAAGGGGTGACACAGTTCTCGAATGGTCGGCGGGCTTGACCCGAGGCTACTTTCAGTGGTTCAGTCAGCATCTCGCGTGCGCTGGCAGGGGAGTCGATCGTGGATTTATCATGGGCGACACCCTCCGCCGAGCGCTCCAGCGGTAGGATGGAGAGTAGCAGAGGAGATGGAGACCCTCTCCGACCATCGGTACATTATCGACGTGGAACCCACGCTGACAGCGTTAAAATAGTCGTTCGATAGATCTCCACTACGTCGATGGGCACTTAAGCACTGCAACCAAGACCTAACAGGTCAGCGCCCATGGTGGAATGGCCGCGTTCCCTAAAGGGGACGAAAGCCTGAATAATGCAGTTGCTCGACTCCGCGAGGATATGAAAACCATATGTGATATGGCAATGCCACGAAGCAAAACAGGCAGGAACGGCCCGGCATATTGGTGGTCACGAGAAATCTCTGATCTTCGCACAGTCTGCCTGAGATTACGACGAAGACACGCGAGCTCGGCGACGTCGAAACTCCGCACGATAGAGGAGAGAGAGGGCAAATACAGAGAGTACCGTAATGGTGACTAAGGCGTTGCAAGATGCCATCGCCGAAAGCAAAACTAGGAGCTGGAGGGACCTCGCCTGAGGGCTAAACAAAGACCCGTGGGTCGTCCTATAAAATGGTGCTCGGCAAGTTGTGCCCTGTTCCACCCCTCAATGGAAACCCTGGATCCTGGTTTTGCGTCCACCGTGCTGGATACGCTTTTCCCGGGACCCTGGGACGAAGAGGATCCACGAACGGCAATAACAGATGTACTCTGAATGGTCAGAGGAGCTCTGTCACGGAGACAAGAACTGCGAAGGCGGCGCAATCCATTGAGCTCGAACACCGCCCCAGGCTGATGGATCCCAGGCAGGCACGTAAGCACGTGCGTGCGGTGGCAGGGGATTGGTCGTGATCTAACATATGACTTCGCTGCGATGCGCATGTTGCCGGGTTGGCGGGTTGCAGAGGAGGTGGTCACGTTATCCGACCACCGCCATATTTTATTCCGATCTTGCAATCCGCCGCCCCGACGCTGTCACCAGCCGCCGGAGAGAAGGCAGTCACACGCGACGCTGAGGTTCCCGGGCGGCTAGACCGAGACTTGCTCAGGGCCGCCGCCAACGTTGCAATATGGCCAGAAAGCCGAAGAGGTTCCGTCCGATCCGAAGCGGAAGCGAACTGGTTCGGGACACGATGACGCGTATTTGTGACGCGTCGATGCCCCGGACCGGTCGCCCCAAAGCGTGGGCGGTGTAATTGCGGTCGGCAGAGATCGCGGAGCTGCGAACGATCTGCTTGCGGAGCCGCCGCCAGTACACCAGAGCCCGAAGGAGGCGAAGGCGAGCTCCGAGGAGGAGATAGCCAGACTCTACGAGGCGTATCGAGCGGCCACGAAGGCGTTGCAGGCAGCTATCTGCAACGCCAGGTCTCGGTCTTGAGAGAGCTCCTGGAGGACTCAACGAGGATCCGTGGGGGCGTCCGTACAGGATGGTGCTAGGAAAGCTCCGTCCTTGGACGCCCTCGGTGACGGAAATCCCTCGATCCGGCCCTCTTGGGAAGAGTGATTAGCCTGCTCTTTTTCCGGAGGGCCGGTCAAGTCCTCAGTCTACCCCATTTTCAAAAGGAGTGGAGAGACGAGATGGGGTGTAATCTTCAGGAGCTGGACCGAGCCGTGAGCCGCTTGAGAGGCCGGAACACCGCGCCGGGACCTGGACGGAATTCCCGCCGTCTGGGTGTTGAGTCTGGCTACCCTCGGGAACAGGCTGAGGCAGCTGTTCACCAGCTGCCTCCGTAACTCCTCGTTCCCCTAGGGTCGGAAGGAGGCCCAGCCCATCCTTCGAAGAAGGCATGAGTCGCAGATTCTCCCTCTGCGTACCGTCCCATATGCCTGTTGGACGAGGCTGGCAAGTTATTCGGAGAGAATTCTTGCCGCCCGTCTCAACGGGCATCTGTCGCGTGTCGGTCCCGATCTCGCCGAAAACCAGTTCGGTTTCCGACGGGAGCGTTCCACCATCGACGCGGTGATGCGCGTCCGCTCCTGTTGGAGCAGGCTGTGTCCGGGCGGAGTGGCGTTGGCGATAAATATTGATATCGTCAACGCCTTAACTCCCTGCCCTGGGACGCGATTAGGGGGGACCTGTACAATTACGGTGTTCCCCACCTGCAAGGCGCGTGATCGCGGGATCATTTGGTGCGACAGGTACATCTTGTACATGGACCGAGACGGTACGAGGATCCGGAGGGAGATCCAGCGGGGTTCCACAGGGGTCGGTATTAGGCCCGTTAATACTGTGGAATCTCGCCCACGACTCTGTTCCCAGGAGTCGAGCTCCCCGCTGGCGTATATGTCGTCTGTTACGCTGACGACACGTTGAGTGGTCGCCAGTGGGGACTCCTTCGAGGACCAAGGAGCTCGCCGAGCTTGGGGCGAAATCGTCGTCGCCAAAGTCCACGAGTTGGGACTGGAGGTAGCGCCTCCACAAGACCGAGGCGCTATGGTTCCACAAGCTGCGCAGCAGGGGAACTACCCGACTCGTGCGTCCGAGTAGGTGGGTCTGAAGTCAGAGTGGGGCGGTACATGAAGTACCTGGGCCTCACTCTGGACAGTCACTGGGGCTTCGAAGAGCATTTCGAGCGCCTGGTCCCCGGATCGAGAGGGTAGCGGGTGCTATGCACAGACTGCTGCCCAATCTCGAAGAGGACCGAGGGGAGAAGTTCGCCGCCTCTATGCCGGGGTCGTACGATCCGTAGCCCTGTACAGGGCGCCCGTCTGGAGCGAAGAGGCTGGCCATCCGACGCTGTAGGACTAAGATCTACAGCGTCCAGCGTAGGATGGCCATACGGGTCGATACGAGGATACCGGACGGTATCGTTTGAGCGGCGACAATCTGGCTCGCTTTCCACCTCTTGATATACTGGCGGACATGGACGCGGGTGTATCACCGAATTCGCGTCCTACGCCAGAGCGGTGGTGGCTGGATCGCTGCCCAGATATGGGCGGTACCGAGAAACCGGCGCGGACCAAAACTGGCTGGGTTCGGGGCATTGCCCTCAATTATACGGGACCGAGAAACGGCCAAGGGCCCTGTATTGCCCGGCTGAAGGCGGGCCTCATACAGCGAAGCTCGAGGTTGCTCCCAGTACCCTTCGCGTATTGAAGGAACAGGAGAACTTAACGCGTGCGGTGCTGTGCCAGGCGCACTTCGGCAGCCGACACCGGACAACCCGTAAGCCCAGTAGGGCCCGAGGGGCGCTCTGGACGTATGCGCCATGGAGCCACCAGGAAGATAACCTCTCTAAAAAATAACCCCAATCCTAAGGTCTCCAGTGCCGATGGGATGAATGGCTGGTGGGAGTCAGCCGTTAGCTGAGCAGGGACCATACCCTTTAAAGGAAAAAAATGAAAGCGGTTGGAAATAAAAACTACCCCAGGGTGGTACCACCGGCAATGCCGGAGAGTCCACCCGGGCTGCCGGGCAGCCGTCGTATCTGGGGGGCAACCCACTGCTGCGCGGTGATGCGGCATCTACCGCCGGTCCTTGCCACCATCAGGGACAAAACGAGGGAGGCCGTGTCGGGGGACCAGTGGTCCCGGCGCAGGACAGGCGTGGGCAGTTTTATTCGCCCGGAAACGCATGGATTTGGGCACGGAAAGCGACGGCGGAAGGTCAGATGCGTCGCTCAGATCACGCGACATCTGACGTGTCCGCAAAAGGACAGCGAGGAAGGAGAGCCAAGCCTGTGACAATGACGGCCGACAAGTTCCAAGCTGTCGTAGCCGCAGGCACGGCATCGGAAGGTCACCGAGGACGATGACGGCATCTGGGATCCGTCGGTGGCTCAGTCAAAGACGAGGGCTAAGGCTGGCCTTCCTAATCCCAGCAGGCAGGTTGGAAGGCAAGTCAGTGGTGTTTGCATCCGTTCCTCGTTGCTAGCGGTGAACAAGGTGCCGATAAGTCCGGCAACCTTAAAGAACTGTTGTCCATAGCCTGCGGGTGGCGACGAGGATGTGGTCAGGCGGCCGCCTTGGAGTTGGCGGAGGGTCTCCCAGCCCCCAATGTCGAAGCTCGAGCGCGAGGAGCGGAGTTGCGCTCGCAGTTAACCGAGCTCTCGGCAGAAGTTGGGTAGGCTATCGGAGGAGCTCAGCGCCCTCGAAATCGTGGGGCGGGCAGCCATGCCTCCTCCTCCAGCAGGCCCAAGCGCTCCAAAGTCAGGAGCGCGGATGAGGCGTTCATTGAGCGCTTTGGGGCTCTCGTAGAGGCTAGGTTGGCTGCCTTTGAGGAAGAAAATCTTCCCCAGGGCAGGGTGATTCGCCCGCCATTGGGGGGACAGAAAGGACAACCCTTCCGCAAGTGCAGTACAGGCACCAAGCGCAGTTGGAGCAGTGGGATCGTCGCACTCGCGGGGAAGGCCAAGAAAGGGCTAAGGAAAGTCTGCCCCTACACCGGTGGGAGATCTTTCCCAGTACCGGCACCAAGGCCCTTGGGTCGTTGGAAGTGCCCGAAAACACCTGGGCACAGGTAGCGCGGAGGGCCAAGCACCAAGCAAAAGGCCGTTAAAAAGTTGCCCCTGAGCGCCGACTAACACCCAAGGCGCCCCGAAGAGCAACTAAAAAGTAGGAAGGCCATACGTACCCCGTCTACGGCTGCCGTAACGGTAACCGTGCCGTTGTCCTCAAAACCATGCTGGGTGGAGGCGGCCGTCAGGAGCCGCTGACGGGCGCCGACGTTGAACAATTCGCGGCGACGTGGAGTTCTACTGTTAGGAGACCTGGTGCCGAATGTAGCCCGGCGGCGGATCGGCTGGCGGCAAAAATGCGCGAGGCCCTCTCCAGACTTGACCGTAGTCATTGGTCGTCCGATCAAATCGGGCGACGTACGGCTGAAGACCTCGACGATGCAAATCAGCCAGGCGAGGAATCGCAGCAGCGTGGCCAGGTGGGAGGGTGTTCGGTGGACACCGTAAAGGTTGGGGAGGAGTCCACCGAACACCAACGCGTATGGGCATGCTGGGTGCGGTGCCCGCTACGGCAGTGCGCAAGTTGGTAGCCACAGGGCGCGTGAGCGTGGGCTGGGGTGCTGCTCGGGTGCAGCTATTGGATCCCAGACCCATGCACTGCTTCCGGTGCCTGGAAAGAGGGCACGTTGGCAGCAGGTGCCCCAACCAGGTGAACCGGAGCGCGCTGCTACGCGTGTGGAGACCGGGCACAGGGGCCAAGAGTGCAGAGCGCCTGCGCTCAAGTGTCCGCTGTGCTCGGACCTGGGGCGATCCACCTCTAACCATCGTCTTGGTAAGAGGTGCGCCCACCTGAAAGTAGGAAGGACAAGGAGAGTCTCCTGCCTCCACAAGCGTGGCATTCCGGTGGCACCAGCCGCAACCCGAGCACCAGCTCGGGAATGGAAGTCGCGTAAGACCTCTTCGCACCTAAAGGTCCTTCAGAGCAACCTGAACCACTGCCGCAATGCACAGCATTTATTTATGCAGACCGTTGCGGGTGGGGGGCCCCAACTCTGGCGGCTGGTGGCGGAGCCCTATGCCGTGCCGAACCACCCTCGCTGGTTCGGCGCGATGAGCTGGTCGTGGCGCGATCTGGCGACTGGGGGTGGTGAGGGTGTCCCACCCTGCTCCCTATTGGGGAAGGGTCGGGCTTCCGTTGCAGTGCAATGGGGCACCCTGGCCATAGTTAGCTGCTACGTCTCTCCCGCGAGGTCCCTCGCCGACTACGAGGTGTACCTGGACGAGGTGGCACTCTGCTGCGTTCGCAGGTGCCTCCCTCGTCGATCGGTGGCTCTGGGAGCTTCAACGCCCACTCCAGGGCGTGGGGAATCAGCGACAGTCCGAGGAGAGAGACGGTGATGGAATGGGCGGCTGGATTGGACCTCCGACTGGCAAATCGGGGGTCCATGCTTTTGTCGTGCAGTGGCAGAGTCGGTCGTGGATCTTACATGGGCGACTCCGCTGCGATGCGCATGTTGTCGGGTTGGCGGGTTGCAGAGGTGGTCACATTATCCGACCACCGCCACATTATTTTCGATCTTGTAATCCGCCGTCCCGACTATGCTTCCAGCCGCCGAGGAAGGAGCCGCAAACGGAGAGTGGAAAAGTGACGGTGAAAGGTCGGCCCACGAAGCAAAAACTGCGAGGACTCATGATGCGTGTTTGTGGCACCTCTCGACCTTCCTAAAACGACACGCGCGAAGGCGACGCTTCCTAGAGTCGAAGGCTCGCGAGGGAAATGGCTGAGCAGCCAACTGGCGACCTCGGCTCTCGACTTCCACAAGGCCTTGCGCTATCGAGCACGTTGCAGACAGATCCAAAACCTGAAGGGTGAGTTCGTGCGCACCTTGGGGTGTCGGCGCGTCATATACAGGCCATCACAACGGAACTGGTGCAGCGAAGCTCTCCGGAGTCACCTTGAGCAAGAAAATGCCCTGCTCCGAAATCGCTTGGCGAAATGAGAGGGCAAATTGAGGCACTGACGAAGGAAGTGAGTCAGTTACGCCGACAGAATAAGGAGGGACTGGTACTATAACATCTTAGTGGAGATGATCCCAAGGCGGACGAAGGCCAACTGATGTCAAAGTTAAGGGGCTATGATCGACAGAAAGTTGAATGCCTTCAAAGCCGAATTGTTCCCCGACAAGGAATCTGGGAGCCACCTTTAGGGAGAAAAACTGTGCCAGTTGACAAGACGCTTGCACATCTGCCAGAATCGAGCTGGAGCAGAAAGTAACCAGGTGCAAAGGTAAAGCAAAGCGAGTCGGCACTCAAGTGGAACCCGTGCAAAACAAGGGCAGGGTGCACATCAGAGGCACAAACGGCACAAACCAGGACACCCAGGCCCCAAAGGAAGAAAAGCCCGAAAGAAGAAGACCAAGCTTCCTAAGGTCGAAAACTGCAGCGGTGACGGTCACAGTCCCGGAGGCCACTATGACATACGCTCAGGCTATGGCGGTGGCTAAAGCAAAAGTGAAACCTGACCGAACTGGGGTCTCCGGGGTCAAACGAAGGCACTAAACGGTGGTTTACTGCTGGAGGTGGAGGGCGAGCAGTGCGCTGATAAAGCAAAACGCGCTCGCTGCAAAGTTGCAAGGAAGCCTTGTTGTTTGAAACGGGGTCAGAGTAACGCGGCCCCACAAAACGGAGTGAGATCCGGGTCATGGACCTGGACGACTCTATCACCAGGAGAGGATGTCGCCGAGGCCCATCATACAAAGCCGGCTGTTGCTCAGTGGACACTGTAAAGTGGGTCAAATCCACAGAGGTGGTCCCACACGAGACTGGGGACTTTCATGGGTTCGATGCCCGCTCATAGCCGTACGGAGCTTACCGTAGAAGCGGGTCAAGGTGGGATGGGTTATCGCCAGAGTCCAAGTACTCAGTGCCCGACCATTGCAGTGCTTCCGGTGTTTGGAAACCGGACATTCTAGGTACCAGTGCACAAGCATCAAAGACAGGGCACACTGTGCTACATATGTGGGGATCCTGGCCATAAAGCCAGAAGGAGGAATGCCAAAGCAGAAGGCACCGAAATGTGTCCTAATATGGACCGTGGTCAAAACTCTGACCACCGCCTGGGCAGTAGAAGTGCTTCCCTCAAACACAAGGAGGAGTCGCAGAGGAGACGAAAGGTCGACATCAAGGGTGCCCGTGTGCAACGAGTAGATAGGCCTGCGCACCAACCTTTGGGTTTGGCGTCCCTAATACCCTTCCGAGGAAACAATGGAGATTGGTCATGGCTAGGTTTCTACACAGGATGGTACAACCTGAACCGCGGACAGCACAAGATCTGCTCTTGCAGAGTCTGCCCGAATGTTCTGCATCGCTGGCAGTGGTGGCGGGCCTTCTCCATCCCAAACCATCACGGTGGTTCGGTGACAAAGTTGGCTCGGTCGCGCTGTCTGCTGGGGAGAGTAGTGGAGACCCTCCGTGCTCCAGAATTTGTTCCGGACGGGGTTTCGTCGCGGTGGAATGGGGCCCGGTAGCCGTTATAGGTTGCTACGTCTCACCCAACTCTTGCCTGGCTGAATTCGAGAGGTTTCTGGATAGGGTTACCAGCGCTGCGTTCGCAGGTGCCTTCCACTTGGTGCCGTGCTGAAGCGACTTCAATGCTTACTCAGGGCTTGGGGAAGCAGACGAGACAGCGTAAGGGTGACACAGTTCTCGAATGGTCGGCAGGCTTGGACCTGAGGCTACTTAATAGTGGTTCAGTCAGCACCTGCGTGCGCTGGCAGAAGGAGTCGATCGTGGATTTATCATGGGCGACACCCTCCGCCGAGCGCTCCAGTGGTAGGATGGAGAAGTAGCAGAGGAGATGGAGACCCTCTCCGACCATCGGTACATTATTATCGACGTGGAACCCACGCTGACAGCGTTAAATAGTCGTTCCGATAGATCTCCACTACGTCGATGGGCACCAAAGCACTACAACCAAGACCTGCTTGTGGCCGCTGCCCATGTGGTGGAATGGTCATGCCCTAGCGGGGACGAAAGCCTGAATAATGCAGTTGCTCGACTCCGCGAGGATATGAAAACCATATGTGATATGGCAATGCCACGAAGCAAAACAGGCAGGAACGGCCCGGCATATTGAGTGGTCACGAGAAATCTCTGATCTTCGCACAGTCTGCCTGAATTACGACGAAGATACACGCGAGCTCAGCGACGTCGAAACTCCACGATAGAGGAGAGAGAGGGGCAAATACAGAAGTACCATTACTGCGACTAAGGCGTTGCAAGATGCCATCGCCGAAAGCAAAACTAGGAGCTGGAGGGACCTGCTCGAGGAATAAACAAAGACCCGTGGGGTCGTCCCTATAAAATGGTGCTCGGCAAGTTGCGCCCTTGGGTTTACCCTCACGGAAACCCTGGATCCTGGTTTTGTGTCCACCGTGCTGGATACGCTTTTCCGGGACCCTGGGACGAAGGATCCACGAACAGCAGATGGTTTCTCTGAATGGTCAGAGGAGCTCTGTCACGGAGACAGAACTGCGAGAGGCGGCACCAATCCATTGGAGCTCGGAACACCGCCCCAGGGCCAGATGGAGTCCCAGGCAGGGCGCAATAGCACGTGCGTGCGGTGGCAGGGGAGTCGGTCGTGGATCTAACATGGGCGACTCCCGCTGCGGTGATCTTTTATGTTGTCGGGTTGGCGGGTTGCAGAGGAGGTGGTCGTTATCCGACCACCGCCATATTTTATTCGATCTTGCAATCCGCCGCTGACGCTGTCTGCCAGCCGCCGAGAAGCGGTCACGCGACGTTGGTGTCTCAAGCGGCTAGACCGAGACTTTACTCAGGGCCGCCGCCAACGTTGCAATATAACCAAGCGCCGAAGAGGTTCCGTCCGATCCGGAAGTGGAAGCGAACTGGTTCAGGACACGATGACGCGTATTTGTGACGCGTCGATACTGAACCGGTCGCCCCTAGCGCAGGGCGGTGTACCAGTGGTCGGCAGAGATCGCGGAGCTGCGAACGATCTGCTTGCCTTCGCCAGTACACCAGAGCCCCGAAAGGAGGCGAAGGCGAGCTCCGAAGTGAGGAGATAGCCAGGTCTGAGGCGCAATCGAGCGGCCACGAAGGCGTTGCAGGCGGCTATCTGCAACGCCAGGTCTCGGTCTGGAGAGAGCTCCTGGAGGGATCAACGAGTCCGTGGGGGCGTCCGTACAGGATGGTGCTAGAAGCTCGCGTCCTTGGACGCCCGGTGACTGAAGCCTAGATAGGCCCACTCTTGGCAAGTGATTAGCTCGCTCTTTCCGGAGGAGCCGGTCAAGTCCCTCGTCACCCCCATTTTTCGTGCGAGTGGAGAGACGAGATGGGGAGTTGACCGCACAGGAAGCTGGACCGACCGTGGAGCCGCTTGAGAGGCCGGAACACCGCGCCAGGACCTGACGGAATTCCCGGCGGGTCACCGGGTGTTGAATGCGGCTACCCTCGGGGAACGAGCTGAGGCAGCTGTTCACCAGCTGCCTCGTAACTCCCTCTGGGGCCTGGAAGGGCCGAATGGTCCTCTTGAAGAAGGCAGACAGAGTCGCAGATTCTCCCTCTGCGTACCGTCCCATATGCCTGTTGGACGAGGCTGGCAAGTTATTCGAGAAGGGAATTCTTGCCACGGCCGTCAACGGGCATCTGTCGCGTGTCGGTCCCGATCTCGCCGAAAACCAGTTCGGTTTCCGACGGGAGCGTTCCACCATCGACGCGGTGATGCGTCGCTCCCTGTCGGGCAGGCTGTGTCCCCAGCGGAGTGGCGTTGGCGATAAACATTGACATCGTCAACGCCTTTAACTCCACCCTGGGACGCGATTAGGGGACTCATTACCATGGTGTTCCCCCTACCTGCAAGGCGTGATCGCGGACTACTTGCGCGACAAATTTACATCTTATACATGGACCGAGACGGTACACGAGGATCCGGAGGGAGATCCAGTGTGGGGTTCCACAGGGGTCGGTATTAAGGCCCGTTGCTGTGGAATCTGCCTACGACTCTGTTCTGCGAGTCGAAGGCTCCCCGCTGGCGTTTTGTCGTTTGCTACGCGGACGACACGTTGAGTGGTCGCCAGCGGGGACTCCTTCGGAAGGACCAAGGGCTCGCGAGCTGGGGCGGAAATCGTCGTCGCCAAAGTCCACGAGTTGGGACTGGGTAGCGCCTCACAAGACCGAGGCGCTATGGTTCCACAAGCGCTGCCGCGCAGCGAGGAACCACCGACTCGATGCGTCAGTAGAGTGAGTCTGAAGTCAGAGGGGCGGCACATGAAGTACCCAGGGCCTCACTCTGACAGTCGCTGGGGCTTCGAAGAGCATTTCGAGCGCCTGGTCCCCGGATCGAGAGGGTAGCGGGTGCTATGCACAGACTGCTGCCCAATCTCGGGACTGAGGAGGAAGTCCGCCGCCTCTACGCTGGGGTCGTACGATCCGTAGCCTTGTACGGGGCGCCCATCTGGCGAAGAGGTTGGACATCCGACGCTGTAGGACTAAGATCTACAGCGTCCAGAGGAGATATTACGCGCCACAGGTCGTACACGAGGATACCGCACGGTATCGTTTGAGGCGGCGACGATCCTGGCTCGCTTTCCACCTCTGGATATACTGGCGGACATGGACGCGAGGGTGTATCACCGGATTCGCGTCCTACGCCATAGCGGTGGTGGCGAGCCAGAAAGAGAGGCGCTCAGGCGGTAAAACGGCGAACGACGTATCGCATTCGCGACGTGGCGCGCAGGCTCCGCGGAAGACGGTATGCGCGCAAACGCGTCGTCGAACATTCCTGCCGGTCTTCGAAGCCTGGATGCAGCGACGAGGAGAACTGCACAGACTTACGCAGGTGATCACCGGGCACGGTTGCTTCGGTGATTACCTGTAGAATCGATCGCGGGCGACGGCGAATTGCTTCCACTGTGGCGGCAACGACCAAGACTCCGCATCGCACACGCTTGCTGCTTGCCCGGCGTGGGAAGCCGAGCGGCGAGGTCTTGGTCGGTCATCGGACGGAACCTGTCCCTGCCAACCCAGTCGTGTCGGCGATGCTGCGCGGGGAATCGGCGTGGAGGGCCGTAGCCTCCTTCTGCGAGACCGTAATGGTCGAAAGGAGGCTGCCAGGCAAACAGAGAGGACCGATCCTGCTCGGAGACGGGGCCGACGCGGCGCTCGCGCCTTCATTTTGACCCTCCTATCGGTGATCCCCTACCGTAAACGGGGCCTACGGGTCGCTGACGATCGGAGTGGGGGCTCCGACCGTCCAGTAATAGCGACCCGAGGAGGACGACGGCACGACGTGGTACCGTGTCGTCGTGATAGTTCCGTGAGGGTTCTGGGGGTGCGATCTTCACGCACGCCCCGGGACGGAGCTATCCCAGCGAAGCGCAGGGGGTTGCGGTTGCGTTCCTAACGGAATCCCGCGACCCCTCGCGAGCGTTGGTGGCGACCACCGTGGGGTTTTAGTCGGTGCGAAGTCCGACGCAACCCGCCCATTGCCCCGCGAGGTGTGGGTATGCGTAAACATTCCCCACGCTAAAAAAGGTTAGGTTAGGTTCCACTGTGGCGGCAACGACCAAGACTCCGCATCGCACACGCTCGCCGCCCGGCGTGGGAAGCCGAGCGGCGGTCTTGGTCGGTCATCGGACGGAACTGCTGTCCTGTCAGCAGTCGTGTCGGCGATGCTGCGCGGGGAATCGGCGTGGAGGGCCGTAGCCTCCTTCTGCGAGACCGTAATGGTCGAAAGAGGCTACAAGCGAGCGGGACAGAGAGAGGACCGATCCTGCTCGGAGACAGGGCCGACGCGGCGCTCGCGCGCCTCGTCACGGCCCTCTATCGTGATCCCCTACCGTAAACGGAACCCTACGGGTCGCTGACGATCGGAGTGGGGGCTCCGACCGTCCAGTAATAGCGACCCGAGGAGGACGACGGCACGACGTGGTACCGTGTCGTCGTGATAGTTCCGTGAGGGTTCTGGGGGTGCGGTCTTCACGCACGCCCCAGGACGAGCTATCCCAGCGAAGCGCAGGGGTTGCGGTTGCGTTCTAACGGAATCCGACCCCTCGCGAGCGTTGGTGGCGACCACCGTGGGGTTTTAGTCGGTGCGAGTCCGACATAACCCGCCCTTGCCCCGCGAGGTGGGTATGCGTGAGCATTCCCCACGCTAAAAAAGGTTAGGTTAGGTTAGGTTAGGTTAGGTTAGGTTGGGCCCACATTTTGAAGGGGTTCCGCTTTGTCGTAGCGGGGCTTAGTAACCGTGGTGTGGAGTTAACCACGGTGAAGCTAAGAAGGAACCCAAATGGCCGGCCTAAGGCGCTCTAAGGCCGGCCCGAGGAGGCCGCTCCGGGCGGGCTGGAGCTGGGCCCACCCTGGATGCGTGTCGGTGGGCTGCGGGGTGCGGATGGACGGAGTGAGGCCGTCTTACGCACCATCCGCAGCCGAGGCGGAGTCGCGGAGGGAGGGTAGTGTATCTCCTATCCTCCGCGACTCAAGCGAGAAGTCGCACCGCTGATGCGGCCGTGGTGGGGCCGCGGGTTCAGTGGAGTGCTGGTTGATCCTGCCGCTCTCTGTCCTCCGCGGCCGAACATTGGTCGGCGGCGGAGCCCCTAACACCAGATCCGCCGCAGGGGCTGGGGCTCCTGGCCCCCATGGCCTCTGGGGAGCGGACTCGGGGAGTCCGCTTCCACCAACAGAAAGGAGGCCGAGTTGGAGGGCGCGTCCGTGTTCCGGCGCCCCCTGCCAGGAAGGGTGGAGAGGAGATGTCCTCCCGGAGAAAGGGGCCGCCTGGTCCTGACCGGCGCAGGCAGGTCGCGGATGTGTGCGAAAGCGTTCCCGTGACCCCGCCATACGCGACGATGGAGGAACACCATGGGGTTTTAGTCGGTGCGAGTCCGACATAACCCGCCCTTGCCCCGCGAAGCGTGGGTATCACGTGAGCATTCCCCACGCTAAAAAAGGTTAGGTTAGGTTCCCCCGAAGGGTTCCGCTTTGTCGTAGCGGGGGCTTAGTAACCGTGGTGTGGAGTTAACCACGGTGAAGCTAAGAAGGAACCCAAATGGCCGGCCTAAGGCGCTCTAAGGCCGGCCCGAGGAGGCCGCTCCGGGCGGGCTGGAGCTGGGCCCACCCTGGATGCGTGTCGGTGGGCTGCGGGGTGCGGATGGACGGAGTGAGGCCGTCTTACGCACCATCCGCAGCCGAGGCGGAGTCGGGGAATGGGGTGGCGGTGCGAGGGACTGTTAGCACCGGTACCGCGCATCGTCACCCCACCCACCCTCCGCATCGAGACGGGTGCGGAGGGAGGGTAGTGTATCTCCTATCCTCCGCGACTCAAGCGGGGTCGCGCCACTTGTTGATGCGGCCGTGGTGGGGCCGCGGGTTCAGTGGAGTGTCGGTTGATCCTGCCGCTCTCTGTCCTCCGCGGCCGAACATTGGTCGGCGGCGGGCCTAACACCAGATCCGCCGCAGGGGCTGGGACTCCTGGCTCCCGCGCCTTGGCCTCTGGGGGCGGACTCGGGGAGTCCGCTTCCCACCAACAGAGGAGGCCGAGATGGAAGGCGCGTCCGTGTTCCGGCGCGCCTTGCAGAAGGGTGGAGGGATGTCCTCCCCGAAGGAGGGGCCATTGCCGGCCAGCGCGAGCGGGTCGCGGAGGTGTTGGCGTTCCCGTAACCCGCCATACGCGACGATGGAGGAACACCATGGGGTTTTAGTCGGTGAAAAAAACGGTCGGAAGAATTCTAAAACGTAGTATGTAGGGAGGGTATTTCCGGCGCAGAGTGAGTCTGTAATTGCAGTGGCCGGCCCGGTGGCATCTGGGGGCCAAAATAGCGGAGGAACGAAAGCCGTGTCAAGGGAACCAGCGGTCCCGGCACAGAGACAGGCAGGGGCGATTTGTGCGCCCTACTACGCGCCTGAGTTTAGTCTGTGACAGCGATGGCGGAAGATCGGACGCATCGCTCACATCCGCCACTTCCGACGTCTCCGCAGGACGAGGAAAAGGAGAGCCAAACCTCCGATCGCGGCTGATAAGTTTCAGGCGGTCGCAGCCGAAGAGCACGGACGTGGAGGTCGCCGACGATGATGGCATCTGGGACCCGACAGTGGCCCAGTCAACGACAGAGCTGGGCTGGCAACTTCCAAGACCCGAAGATATGGCAGGGATTATGGAAGGCAAAAGTCGGCGTGAACGGACCTGGGTGCCTGCATCCGTGAGAGCCTGCTGGCGGTGGACAAGGTTGCCGACAAGTCCGGCAACCTAAAGGAGTCGTTGTCCACAGCCTGCGGATGGCAACAAGATTGGTCGAAGCGGCGACCTCCGGGCTGGCGCGGAGGGTCTCACCCAGCCTGAACATCGAAGCTCGAGCGCGAGAACGCGGAGCTGCGTTCACAGCTCGCAGAGCTCTCAACGAGGGTGGGCCTGACGGAGGAAGCTCAGCCTCCGGAGGCAGGACGCAGCACTTGCGGATAGGGTACGTCCGTGCAATGCCGCCAAGACGCCAGTTCCTGCGCCGGCGGGCGGAGATTTCGAGAGACGGCTGATGGAGCGGATCGATGCGCTGATCGAGAGAAAGTTGGCGGCTTTTGGGCGCAATCGCCTGCGACGTCCGCTCTGGTTGGTCCTCCAATACAGGGTTCCTCCGTCAGTGCCGCAAAGAAGAAGTGCGGCAAAGGGAAGCGTGCCCAGCGTCAGCAGCCAGCTCCTGCCGCGCCTCCCGCAGCTCCGCGCTTCCCGCAGCTCCGCGCTTCCCGCAGCTCCCGCGCCTACCGCAGCTCCCGCGGTTCCGCAAAGCCAGTGGAAACTGGCCGAGCTGCTCGGCAATCAAACATGGGCGGTAGTGGCCAGTCGCAAAACCAAGAGGGCGGCTGCCCTGGTTACTTCCGTAACGCAAGCAGCTGTAACCCGAAAGGTGCCGGCAAAGGAGGTGGCAAAAAAGCAGTCGGTGAAACCGGGAAGGTTGCCACGATCAGCGGCCATCACGGTAACCGTGCCGGAACACAGCCAGACTTTATACGCCGCAGTAATGGCTGCGGCGAAACAAATAAAGCTGGCAGACTGCGGCATCGACACTGTGCGGCCAAGGAGGGCAGTTACGGGTGCTTTGATACTGGAGGTATCCGGCCCCGACTGCGCCTCTAAGGCCGACGTGCTCACCACTAAAATGCAGGAGGCGCTAGCGGACATGGACGTGCACATAGCACGTCCTTGAAGACGGGTGAGTTGAGGGTGATGGACCTTGAGCAGGTCACTGTCACGCAACGGAAGAGTCGCAGCAGCGTGGCGGCAGGAGGCTGTGCTGTCGCAGACGTTAGGGTGGGCACAATCCATCGCACCCCCTCGCGTCTGGGTTCGGCGTGGGTGCGGTGTCCTCTCTGGGCACCGTACGGAAACTGGCCGCGGCAAAGTTCGTTCGGCTGGGATGGACGGCCGCTAAAGTTGAGGTGCTAGCAACAAGGCCGCTGCAGTGCTACCGGTGCCTTGAGTGGGGGCATGTTCGCAGCAGGTGCCCCAGTGAAAGGACCGTAGCGCGCGGTGCTATGCCTGCGCGGAGCCGGGACATAAGGCGAGTCTATGCACTGCGGCCGCGGGAGGTGCCCGCGTGCGCGGACCTTGGCCGCCCAGCCAACCATCGACTGGGAACCAAGGCCTGCGCACCAAAAGAAGGACCAAGGGGAGGGTGTGTATGCAGCCCTCTCTGCACAAGCCACCTCGGGTGCGCCGGGCTATGGAGGCTTCACCTTCAACAGAAGTGTGAAGACCCTCCAAAGCAGCCTGAACCACTGCCGCGGGGCGCAAAACCTGCTGCTGCAAACCCTCGCGGAGTGGTCAGTTGCTCTGGCAGTGGCGGCGGAACCCTACCGAGTCCCGGACCATCCTCGTTGGTTCGGTGACACTAAGTTCCGTTGCTATCTACAAGGGTGGCGGAAGGGAGGATCCTCCCTGCACCCTGATTTCAAGGGGCAGGGGATTCGTCGCCGTCGAGTGGGGTCCCCTTGTAGTATTGGGCTGCGTTTCTCCCAACAGTACCCTCGCCGCTTACGAGGCGTACCTGGACAGGCTGGGCGATTGCATCCGTGCATGCCTTCCCCGTCCTGTGCTTGTCCTGGGTGATTTTAACGCTCACTCTAGATCGTGGGGTTGCACCCGGGACAACGCAAAGGAGAAACCGTTCAAGAATGGGCGGCGGGACTCGACCTCCGACTTTTGAATCGGGGTCCATTAGCACCTGCGTGCGGTGGCGAAGTCAGGGGTGTCGACCTGTCGTGGGCGACTCCCTCTGCCACTCGCATGGTGTCGGGATGGAGAGTGGCGGAAGGCGATGCATCTAAATGCAGGCCACCGCCACATCGTTCTCGATGTGGCGCTCGAAACCTGACAGTGCTACCCGCCGCCAACGCAGTAGCGGCCCTCCTGGTCCTCAAGCGGCTCGACATAGATATGCTCGAAGCCGCAGCCATCGTTACGGCCTGGACAGAGGACCAGCCCAGGGTGCTTGCTGATCGAAGGGTGAAGCGACCTGGTTCAGGCTACGATGACGTCAATCTGCGACGTGTCGATGCCTCGGACCGGGTCCCCAGCTCCGGGCGGTGTACTGGTGGTCGGAAGCCATAGCACAGTTGCGCAGGGACTGTTTGCGGGCCCGACGCCAGTACACCAGAGCCCGCAGAAGAAGACAGGCCTGCCGATGATGAAAAGGCGAAGCGTACACGAAGGCTGTATAGAGGCGCCACAAAAAGCGCTCCAACTCGCAATCGAGGATGCTGGGTCTCGGTCTGGAGCGGGCTCCTCGAGGGCTGAACAGGGACCCATGGGGGCGGCCGTACAAAAATCGTACTAGGCAAGCTCCGACCATGGGTCCCTCCGTTGACGGAAACCTTGGACCCTACTTTCGTTGGAAGAGTTGTGGACACTCTCTTCCCTAGGGTCCAGGGCAGCCCCGCACCCTCAACATTGCGATCAGACGAGGTCGCGTGGTCTGATGAGTTGGGGTGACCAACGAGAGTTGGACCGAGCCGTGAGGCGCCTCGGAGAAAGGAATACGGCCCCAGGCCCCGACGGGATTCCTGGTCGGGCCTGGGTGATCGCTCGCCGCCGGGCTGGGGGAGAGGAGCTGAGACAACTGTTCAACATTGCCCACAAAGTGGTGTCTTCCCTCTGCCTGGAAAGAACAGGATGGTGCTCTTGAGGAAAGATGGCAGGATCGCTGAATCTCCCTCCGCGTACCGACCCATTTGTTTGCTGGATGAGGCGGGCAAATTGTTCGAAGGATAGTGCCGCCCGCCTCAGCACGCACACCTGCGTCAAATTGGGCCCCGACCTGTCGGACAGCCAATTCGGCTTTCGGCAGGCGCGATCGACTGCGGACGCGATCCTTCGCGTCCGAGAGCAGTCGCGGCAGGCGAAGGGGCGGTGTGGCATTGGCGGTCAATCTTGACATGGTAATGCAGCGCTGGTGCTGCCCTGGGTAACCTTAGGAGGCTCTGGCATACCATCGCGTGCCTCCCCTACCTGCTGCGCATCGCTGGGGCGTACTTGCACGACAGGTGCATCCGGTACGATGAGTCGGGACAGGTACTGCCACTGGGCGAACTGCATGAGTTCCTGGCGGATCGTGTTGGGTCATTGACTGGAACATAACGCGGTGCGGGTTTGGTCGCCATTCAGTTGTTGGTGATGATGCTTGCTGTGCGGAATGACGCTCGGTGCGGGCCGGGAGGACGGCGTACCGATATGAAGCGCTGGGCGTGTTGGACCAATCCGGCTGGTCTCCGGATGGCTCTCGTAAGACCGAGGCGCTTTGGTTCCACAAACTCCCCAGAGGAGGAACCACCCAACTTGTCGGTTCGCGTTGGTGACGTGCAAGTCCGGGTGGGACCGGTGATGAAATATCTCGGTCTCATCCTGGACGGTCGCTGGGGCTTCGAGGAGCACTTCGACCGCCTGGTCCCCAAGATCGAGGGTAGTGGGTGCCATGCACCAGCTGCTACCAATCTCGGGGCCCCAGGGAAGGAGTCCGCTGCCTCTACGCGGGCGTCGTGCGATCGATGGCCCTCTATGGGGCGCCCGTATGGTCACATCGACTCACGGGCGTCCGTCGCTGCAGAGCTAAGCTCAATAGCCTGCAGCGAAGGATAATATCAGGATCGCACGGGATATCGTACGATATCTTTCGAGGCGTATATCCTAGCTCGGTTTCCACCTTTGGACATCTTGGCGGAGATGGATGCGCGGGTGTATGCCCGCCTTCGTCTTCCCAGGAGGAAGCCGAGCCCCTGGATCTGAGCGAGTGCGAGCAGGAGCGCAGACGGGCGCTACGAGTCTCTTGCCGAGCTTCGAAGCCTGGCTGCGAGCGGGAAGGCGCGTACTGCGACGGCGCAGGTACTCACCGGGCACGGGTGTTTCGGTGAGAGTACCTGGAGCAAGTTGGACGCGAATCGACAACGCAATGCCACCACTGTGGCGGGGACCGAAGGATTCCGCACAGCACACGCTCGCCGAGTGCCCTGCGTGGGAGTCCGAGCGACGGATCCTGGTCAGAGGATCGGGCAAGATCTCTCTCCGCCAGTCGCAGTAGCGGCTGCGCTGTGAATAAAGGCGCATGGAAGGCGCTAGTCTCCTTCATGTGAAGCCGTCATGGTACAGAAGGAGACCGCCAGCGTGATCAGGGAGAGGGCCGATCCCGCTCCGGAGACAGCGACGCCGGGGCGGTGGCAACGTACGCTCCGGCCCGTCAGCCCTTTAGTCCCGGGCATAAGAATAGAACTAAGGTACCCCTGCCTGTCGTACAAGGCGACTAAAGGGACTTCGGGTTCGCGGAGTGATCAGGGTGGGGCTCTGACCACCCGGAAGCGGAAGGGCGACATGAGTGGTCTCAGTTGCCGTAGCACGAGGAGTGCAAGGGAGGTTTCCTCCCCGGGGACGTGCTCAGGCACCGTGCAGGAGCACCGGTGCGTTCCTATCGGAGATCCGGGCCTCAGAAGCCCACTTTGAGGATGGCCACCGGGGGTTTTAGTGGTTAAATACCACACTAACCCTGTCTCCCCAGGAGGCAGGGTATCTTTCGAAGATTTCCCCCGATAACAAAAAAAGGTTAGGTTAGGTTCCCCCGAAGGGTTCTCGCTTTGTCGTAGCGGGGCTTAGTAACCGTGGCAGTCACCCACGGTGAAGCTAAGAAGGAACCCAAATGGCCGGCCTAAGGCGCTCTGGGAGCCGGCCGAGAACCGCTCCGGGGTGGGCTCGCTGAGCGCTCGCCTCGGAAGCGTGTCGGTGAACTGCTGGGGGCGGAAGTGGCGGGCAGGCCGCCTTCCCGCGCTCCCTCAGTAGCCGAGGCGGAGTCGCGGAGGGAGAGGAGTGTCGGTGTTTCGTTGCCGCTCTCCTATCCTCCGCGACTCAAGCGAAGTCGCACCGCATGGTCTGCGGCTGTGGTGGGGCCGCGGGGAAGAGGAGTGTCGGTGTTTCGTTGCCGCTCTCCCTGTCCTCCGCGGCCGAACATCGGTCGGCAGCGGAGCCTGGACCTTCGCCGCAGGGGCTGGGCTTTCCTGGCCCCATGGCCTCTGGGAGAGGCGGACTCGGGGAGTCCGTTTCCCACCTACAGAGCCGAGATGGAAGGCGCGTCCGTGTTCCGGCGCGCCTTGCAGGAGAGGGGTGGAGAGGGGATGTCCTCCCCGAAGGAGGCCGGCTTGCCGGCAGCGCAGGCGAGGTCGCGGAGGTGTGCGAAAGCGTTCCCGTAACCCGCCGCGCGCGACGAAGGTGGAACACCATGGGGTTTTAGTGGTGATGCGACATAACCCTGCCTTGCAGTGGTACCGCGGGCGGCACCACATGTAAAAGGTTGGGGTGGGGTGCCACGTCAGAAAACCTCCTCGAGGTGCCTGTCGTTGAATTTCCCTTTGATACTATTGTATCCGGGGAAAGGCAACGCCGGGACAGTGCACCCTGGGCACTGGTGATGATACGTTGTTGCCAGTGGCGAATGTTCTGACAGGGGATAGCTGCTCGCGTCCCTCTGATAAGCGGAGGGCACAGCGGGTGGCAGAGGTTGCATTTCCTCTTGATTTCCATATCCGGAGGAAAGACAGCCGAACGATAGTGCGCATTGGGCACTGGTGACGATACGTCGTTCTCAGTGCCCAATGCGAGATTATTCTCCTTGATCTAAGTATCGGGGAAGGCAACAAAATGAAAGATACGTGGGAACTGGTGGCGATACGTCGTTGGCAGTGCCTAATGCTCACAGTGTGAGGACGGGCTCGGTGTGCGTTTTACTGCCACCGGGCACTCAACAAATCGAGCGTTGTGGGAGGTTGCATTTCTCCTTGATTTCTGAATCCGGGGAAAGGCAACAAATGATAGTGGGTATTAGGGCTGGCGACGATATATCGTTTCCAGTGCCTAATGCTCATAGTGGAGGACGGGCTCGGTGTGCGTTTTACTGCCGCCGGGCACTCAACCGTCGAGCGTTGTGGGAGGTTGCATTTCTCCTTGATCAAAGTATCCGGGGAAAGGCAACAAAATGAAGTGCTCGTGGGAACTGGTGACGATACGTCGTCCTCAGTGCCCAATGTGCGGAGTGGAGGTTACATTTCTCCTTGATTTCTGAATCCGGGGAAAGGCAACAAAATGAGGTGTGCATTGGGAACTGGTGGCGATACGTCGTTCTCAGTGCCCAATGCGGAGTGAAGGTTGCATTTCTCCTTGATCAAAGTATCCGGGGAAAGGCAACAAAATGAAGTGCTCATTGGGAACTGGTGGCGATACGTCGTTGTCAGTGCCTAATGCGCGGAGTGAAAATTGCATTTCTCTTTGATCAAAGTATCGGGGAAAGGCAACAAATGATGGTGGGTATTGGGAACTGGTGACGATATATCGTTTCCAGTGCCTAATGCTCATAGTGGAGGACGGGCTCGGTGTGCACTCACACTGCCGCCGGGCATTCAACCGTCAAAACTGGGGAGTTACGTCGGCTTTCCCAGCGCGCCGTAACCCGCTGTACTCTCTTCAAGGACCCCAGCGTTGACGATTATGGGGTACGTCGAAGTCACAGCAGACGGAGGCTTGCCTTAATTGGCCGGCCGCGAGAGGATCACTCTATAAAACCAGACAGCGAAGTCTTAAAACCTGTAGGTACCAGGCGACCCCACAGTATGTAGCCTTGTCTCTGGAATAGGCGTCACCCGGAGACCGACATTTTATTTCGTCCTATCGTAGGAATTAATATGGATAATTCAAAAACCAAGAGAGAGAAGGAGACTTAGCGAACAGCGCTGGAGTCTGTAATAGCAGTCGAAGGTCCCTCAACATCAAAGGGACCAGAGCCAAGACGGTAGAGCAGCATCTGCGGGACCAGTAGTCCCGGCTTTTAAGGATTGAGCGTGGACGCTTTGCGCGCCCAGAAGTACGCCTGTGAGTTTGGGCGCTGAGTGACGGCGGAAGATCGGATGCCTCACTCCAGATCCGCAACATCGGAGGTGTCCGCAAGGACAAGCAGGAAGAGCGAGCCAAGCCTGCGACTGTCGTGGCCGACAAATTCCAGGCAGTCGCAGTCTCAGGCACGGACACGGACGTGGTCGCTGACGAGGAGGATGGCATCTGGGATCCGACGGTGGCCCAGAGCTTGACGGGGCTAAGGCTGGCCTTCCAAAACCCGCAGATCTGGAGCGGGAGATGGAGGCCAAGTCTACCACGGACCTGGATGCCTTCATCCGGTCGTCCTTGTTGGCGGTGGACAGGTTGCCATTAAATCAGGCAACCTCAAAGAACCATTCGTACACGAAACGCGAATGGCGACCCGGTTGTGGAAGCGGCCACGTCGGAACTGGCACGGAGGGTGGCCCAGCTAACGTCGAGAGGCTCGAGCGGGAGAACGCTGAGCTTCGCTCGCAGTGGCCGAGCTCTCGACGAAAGTGGGAAGGCTTTCGGAGGAGCTCGGCGCTCTCTCCGGATAAGAGGAACCTCAGGCGGCTATGCCTCCTCTCAGCAGATTTCAGCGCTCCGAAGACAAAAGCGCAGACGGGCTTATGGAGCGCTTGGGGCGCTCGTAGAGGCAAGATTGGCGGCCTTCGAGGCAAAGATCTTTCCGGAGAGGGCAACCCGGCCTCGGGAGTGAGGCCAGGGAAACCTTCCGCGAGTGTAGTGCAATCGCTGCCAAAATCCGCAGCCGGTGCAGGAGGCACCGTCGCACTCCGCGGAAGTCGACGAAGAAGGGGAAGAAGCCCTCCCACCCTCCAGTGGCCGAGTTGCCTCCAGTGGCGACTCCGGCGGCGGCCACTATTGGTGACAGAAGTGCCCGCAAGCACGTCATGGGCACAGGTAGCCAAAAGGCAAAAAGCCCAAGGCCCAGCAGCCAGCGTATGATTTCCCGCAAAGGGCAAAGCTAAGGGGGCTAAGGCCCAAGCGCATCCCGTCCTCGGCTGCCGTGACGGTTACGCTGCCGACTGGCTCCTCCATTAATTATGCGAAGTAATGGAGGTGGCCAAGTCGAAGATCGAACTGGCGGATATCGGCATCGAGACTGTTCGCCAAAACAGGCATGACTGGTGGTCTTCTGTTGGAGATCAGCGGTCCCGAGTGCAGTTCGAGGGCGGACGGTCTCGCGGCACCATGCGTGAGTCCTTTCCGAGATGGATGTCCGAATTAGCCGCCCGGTTAAGTCGGACGACATTCGCGTGAAGGACCTCGACGATGCCGTCAGCCCGAGCAGTCGCGGCGGCAGTGGCTAAGGCTGGAGAGATTCGGTGGACGGCGATTAGGTCGGAGAGGTCACCGAACACCCGTACTGAGCACGTGCTGGAGTGCGGTGCCCGCGGCAGCGGTGCACAAGCTGGTGACCGCCGGACGCGTATGCGTGGGCTGGGGATCTGCTCGGGCCAAGTATTTGGAACCCAGGCCCATGCACTGCTTCCGGTGCCTGGAAAAAGGACACGTGGGCAGTAGGTGTCCTAACCAGGTGAACCGGAGCACGCGCTGCTACGCTTGTGCGGAGACCGGGCACAGGGCTAAGGAGTGCAGAGCAACTGCACTCAAATGTCCACTGTGCTCGGACCTGGGGCTGCCCTCTAACCATCGTCTGGGTAAGAGGTGCGCCCCACCACAGAAGAAGTGCAGGAAGGACAAGGAGAGTCCTCCTGCCTCCACAAGCGTGGCAGTCCTGGCGGCACCAGCCGCAACCGAAACACTAAGCTCGGGCATGGAGAATGGCTTAGGGTTGTTCACACCCCTCAAGGTCCTCAAGTAACTAAACCACTGCCGCAATGCTCAGCATTTGCCAACCATTGCGGAGTGGGGGTTGCTCTGGCAGTAGTGGCAGGCCCTATGCCGTGCCGGACCGCCCTCGCTGGTTCGGTGATGGGCGCTGGAGTTCCGTGGCGATCTACTGGGGGGTGGAGAGGGTGTCCCACCCTGTTCCCTATTGGGAAAGTCGGGGCTTCGTTGCAGTGCAATGGGGCACCCTGGCCATAAGTTGGCTGCTACGTCTCTCCGCGAGGTCACTCGCCGACTGGACGGCACCTGGACGAGGTGGCACTCTGCGTTCGCAGGTGCCTCCCTCGTCACTTCGGTGTCCTGGGAGACTTCAACGCCCACTCCAGGGGCGTGGGGGAATCAGCGACAGTCAGAAGGAAGACGGTGATGGAATGGGCGGCTGGATTGGACGCCGATTGGCGTCGGGGGTCCCATCTTTGTCGTGCGGTGGCAAGAGTCGGTCGTGGATCTTACATGGGCGACTCCGCTGCGATGCACTATATTGTCGGGCTGGCGGGTTGCAGAGGAGGTGGTCACGTTATCCGACCACCGCCATATTTTATTCGATCTTGCAATCCGCCGCCCCGGCCTTTGACACCAACCGCCGAGAAGAGCGGTCACACGCGACGTTGGTGTCTCAAGCGGCTAGACCGAGATTTGCTCGGGGCCGCCGCCAACGTCGCGATATGGCTAAGAAAGCGCCGAAGAGGTTCCGTCCGATCCGGAAGTGGAAGCGAACTGGTTCCGGGACACGATGACGCGTATTTGTGACGCGTCGATGCCCCGGACCGGTCGCTAAGCGCGGGGCGGTGTACTGGTGGTCGGCAGAGATCGCGGAGCTGCAGGCGATCTGCTTGCGGAGCCGCCGCCAGTACACAGAGCCCGAAAGGAGGCGAAGGCGAGCTCCGAGTGAGGAGATAGCCAGACTCTACGAGGTGTATCGAGCGGCCACGAAGGCGTTGCAGGCAGGCGTCTGCAACGCCAGGTCTCGGTCCTGGAGAGAGCTCCTGGAGGGACTCGACGAGGATCGTGAAGGGCTCAGGATGGTGCGCTCGATCGCCCGGACGCCCCGGTGACAAACTCGATCCGGCCCTCTTGGGAAGAGTGATTAGCTCGCTCTTTCCGGAGAATCAAAGTCCTCGGTCTACCCCAATCTTCGTGTCATTGGTGTGACGAAATGGGGGTGACCGCACAGGAAACTGAACCGAGCCGTGTGCCGCTTGAGGCAGGGGAAAGGCAACAAATGATGGTGGGTATTTGGGAACTGGTAACGATATTTCGTTTCCAGTGCCTAATGCTCATAGTGGAGGGACGGGCTCGGTGTGCCTCACACTGCCGCCGGGCACTCAACCGTCAAAGCAGAGTTGCGTCGGCTCTCCCAGCACGCCGTAACCCGCTGTACTCTCTTCAAAGACCCCAGCGTTGACGATTATGGGGTACGTCGAAGTGCAGCGGAGCGGAGGGCTTGCCTTAACCGGCCGGCCCGCGAGTAAATCTCTATAAAAATCAGACAGCGAAGTCTTAAAAACCTGTGGGTACCGGACGCCCCACGGTATGTAGTCTTGCCCTCGGAAGGCGTAACCCGAGGTCGACCTGTTATTTCGTCAAAACGTGGGAACAAAATGAGCAAACCTAATACAAAACAAGATGCATTGTGGATAGTGACGACGACACGAGCGACTCTATGCTCAGCGTAGAGTCATTCGACGAGAGAAGAAGTGGGAGAAAGCGACCTTCCCTAAGGACGCAGGTATTGGTGCTGGTCCGGTAACGGGCCTGGATGGAAAAACAGCCAAGGCATGACAGCGTCGGCCGCAAGTGAAGGACGACCTCCGACGACGGGGTACGTCGGTACTGACCAAAATGGAGTTGGTGGCCCGCTAAGGAAGCGGGAATTGAGGTTGGAGGCGGAGGCGGAGATCGCATCATCGTCTCGTCAGCTCCGCACCGTCAGGAAGTCGAAACTGTCCAGATCGTCGTCCAACGATGGCGACTTCGAGACAACGACGGGCTTGAAAAGAGGATCGAGGACAGTGTAGGCGTCATCACCATGGTGGCCACAAGGTCAAAACCTTAAAGGCATATGGGTGAAGGCGCTAAAGGAGGCTGCGGAGAATGTCAGCGAGGCCGCTAAGACTCTGCAGCGACGCTGCCTCGGACGAGACTGAGGCTGCAAACTGATAACGCTCGCCTCCAAGGCGAAGTGTCGCAGCTCAGGAAGGAGGTGGCTCATCTGCAGATGCAGGTGGAACGGCCCAGCCAGCACGTCGAGGAGTCGGGCAGGAAGAGCTCGTGCGCTCGATCATTGACCAGGTGGGGTCAATGATCAGCGCCAGGTTCGCCGCCTTGGAGGAACCGTCTCCTTCCGGAGAAGCGTCTTCGCCCCTCACTGGCAGCGGACAAAGAGACAGAAGGCAGTGCGCAGTCCACCATCAGCCCTTCGCCTTCCCAGGCACCGGCTCTCGCAAAGCCGCCTATCAAGGCGCCTAGCGTTAAGCCGGCTGTAGTGGGGTCTTCTGCGGCCCAGAAGCATCCCAAAGGAGGGCGGAGCAAGGCCGCGAAGGAGAACAAAAGATGGCAACAGAGTCTCGACCTCTGCCACCAGCGCCGCAGTCTAAGGATCAACCTTGGACGACGGTGGTGAAGGAAGGACACAAGAAGCAGGGCGGAAAGGCGGCAAAGGGTCCCGGCGAACCCGCAAAGAGGGCGGTAAAGATTGCGACTCCGCGATCATCCCGCTGTATTGAAGTGACCTGGCGGAGGCTGTGGCAGCGAGTGTCATACATTGAGGTGATTACCGAGGCGAAGGCGAAAATAAACCTCGCCGCCCTCGGTATAACCGAGATGCGTTTCGAATCTGCGCCACAGGGGCTCGTATGTTCGAGATCCCCGGCGCAGACGCAGCGAAAGGATAAAGGCCGGGGTGCCCTCACTTGAAGGTTGAGGAGGTGTTCACCGCAGCGGGCAAAGGGTCCAGGTGTCTAGACCGTAAAGACAGCCGAAGTCAAGGTGTCTGGCCTAGATGATTCGGCCTCTGTGGAGGATGTGGTGGCGGCTGTATCGTTGGCTGGCGACTGTCCCAGGGACACTATTAAGTGTAGCGAGGTCCTGCGGTATCCGCAGGCCACGGTATAGCCTGGAGTTCGGTGTCCCGTGGCTGCTGCCAAAAGGTGGCTGCCACTTAGGACGTTTGATGGTCTCGTGGGTGGTGGCTGAGGTGACTCGTAGAGCCCTCACCTCTGAAGGTATTTCCGCTGTTTTGAGGCGGGACACGTGACCAGTGCGACGCACCGATCGACCGGGGAGCTGTGCTGCCGCTGTGGTCAGCCTGGCCACAAGGCGGCGCAGTGCTCCACTACCCGCGCGTTGTGCCGTGTGCGTCGCCGCAAAGAAACCGGCGGACCACAGAATGGAAGGCCTGTAACGCGCCTTCCAAGGCCGGGAAAAGGCCGGTCCGCCCGTTACCACCTCGGCAACCGACCAGCCAGCCGATGGAGGAGGAAGCGTCCCACGACCCTGGGACCACTCCACAGCCGCCGCAGGGGAAAGGTGAGCGTAAGCGTACTCAATTCCCCCTTACGACTCGAGCGATGGACACGGGGAGGTCTGTCGCTCAACACGAGTCTGCGAGGTGAGAGCGCGCCCGGTGTTCCCGCGCGCTCTCAACACAGGGTCAATCTGCCGGGGCTAGACAACTGGCCGACACCCGCTGTGCACGCGGAAGAATGCTCACAGCGTACCCGCATGCACAGTACTTGGGTGGAGCGAAGGAACACCGTGGGGTTTTAGTCGGTGCGAGTCCGACATAACCCGCCCTCGTCCCCGCGGGGGCGGTATGCGTAGGCATTTCCCCATGTAAAAAAAAAAAAAAGGTTAGGTTAGGTTGGGTTAGGTTAGGTTAGGTTCCCCGAAGGTTCCGCTTTGTCGTAGCGGGGGCTTAGTAACCGTGGTGTGGAGTTAACCACGGTGAAGCTAGAAGGAACCCAAATGGCCGGCCTAAGGCGTTTAAAGGCCGGCCCGAGGAGGCCGCTCCGGGCGAGTTAGAGTTGAGCTCGCCCCGGATGCGTGTCGTTGGGCTGCGGGGAGTGGATGGACGGAGCGAGGCCGTCCTCCGCACCATCCGCAGCCGAGGCGGAGTCGGGGGAATGGGGTGGCGGTGCGGGGACTGTTAGCACCGGTACCGCGCATCGTCACCCCACCCTCCGCATCGAGACGGAGTCGCGGAGAGGGAGGTAGTGTCTCCTATCTCCGCGACTCAAGCGGGGGTCGCACCGCTGATGCGGCCGTGGTGGGGCCGCGGGTTCAGTGGAGTGTGGTTGATCCTGCCGCTCTCCCTGTCCTCGCGGCCGAACATTGGTTGGCGGCGGAGCCTATCACCAGATCCGCCGCAGGGGCTGGGGCTTTCCTGGCCCCCATGGCCTCTGGGGGAGCGGACTCGGGGAGTCCGCTTCCCACCTACAGAGGAGGCCGAGTTGGAGGGCGCGTCCGTGTTCCGGCGCGCCCTGCCTGAAAGGTGGAGAGGATGTCCTCCCCGGAGAAGGGGCCGTCTGGTCGGCCGGCGCAGGCGGGGTCGCGGAGGTGTGCAGCGTTCCCGTAACCCGCCATACGCGACGAAGGTGGAACACCATGGGGTTTTAGTCGGTGCGAGTCCGACGCAACCCACCGCCGCTTGCAAGTGGTATCACGTAGGCATTTCCCCATGTAAAAAAGGTTCCCCGAAGGGTTCCGCTTTGTCGTAGCGGGGGCTTAATAACCGTGGTGTGGAGTTAACCACGGTGAAGCTAGAAGGAACCCAAATGGCCGGCCTAAGGCGTTTAAAGGCCGGCCCGAGGAGGCCGCTCCGGGCGAGTTAGAGTTGAGCTCGCCCCGGATGCGTGTCGGTGGGCTGCGGGGAGTGGATGGACGGAGCGAGGCCGTCCTCCGCACCATCCGCAGCCGAGGCGGAGTCGGGGGAATGGGGTGGCGGTGCGGGGACTGTTAGCACCGGTACCGCGCATCACCCCACCTCAAAATGCGAGACGGAGTCGCGGAGGGGAGGAGCCAGTGTGTCTCCTATCCTCCGCGACTCAAGCGGGGGTCGCACCGCTGATGCGGCCGTGGTGGGGCCGCGGGTTCAGTGGAGTGTGGTTGATCCTGCCGCTCTCCCTGTCCTCCGCGGCCGAACATTGGTTGGCGGCGGAGCCTATCACCAGATCCGCCGCAGGGGGCTGGGGTTTTCCTGGCCCCCATGGCCTCTGGGGGGCGGACTCGGGGGAGTCCGCTTCCCACCTACAGAGGAGGCCGAGTTGGAGGGCGCGTCCGTGTTCCGGCGCGCCCTGCCTGGAAGGTGGAGGGGATGTCCTCCCCGGAGGAGAGGCCGGCTTGCCACGTGGTGCGAGCAGGTCGCGGAGGTGTGCGAAAGCGTTCCCGTAACCCGCCATACGCGACGAAGGTGGAACACCATGGGGTTTTAGTCGGTGCGAGTCCGACGCAACCCACCCTTTACAGAAGTGGGTGCCGTAAGGCATTTCCCCATGTAAAAAAAAAAAAAAAAAAAGGTTAGGTTAGGTTCCCCGAAGGGTTCCCTTTGTCGTAGCGGGGGCTTGAAAACAACCGTGGTGTGGAGTTAACCACGGTGAAGCTAGAAGGAACCCAAATGGCCGGCCTAAGGCGCTCCAGGCCAGCCCGAGGGGCACTCCGGGCGAGGCTGGAGCAGGCCGCCCTGGATGCGTGTCGGTGGGCTGCGGGGTGCGGATGGACGGAGTGAGGCCGCCTTACGCACTATCCGCAGCCGAGGCGGAGTCGCGGAGGAGGTAGTGTATCTCCCTTCCTCCGCGACTCAAGCGGGGTCGCACCGCTGATGCGGCCCGTGTGGTGGGGCCGCGGGTTCAGTGGAGTGTCGGTTGATCCTGCCGCTCTCCCTGTCCTCCGCGGCCGAACATTGGTTGGCGGCGGAGCCGCACTGTGATCCGCCGCAGGGGCTGGGGCTTTCCTGGCCCCCATGGCCTCTGGGGGCGGACTCGGGGAGTCCGCTTCCCACCTACAGAGGAGGCCGAGTTGGAGGGCGCGTCCGTGTTCCGGCGCGCCCTGCCAGGAGGGCGAGGAGATGTCCTCCCGGAGAAGGGGCCGTCTGGTCGGCCGGCGCAGGCGGGGTCGCGGATGTGTGCGAAAGCGTTCCCGTGACCCCGCCATACGCGACGAAGGTGGAACACCATGGGGTTTTAGTCGGTGCGAGTCCGACATAACCCACCCTTGCTCCCCTGGCAGGTGGGCGCAGGCATTTCCCCATGTAAAAAAAAAAAAAAAAAGGTTAGGTTAGGTTAGGTTGGCACCCGGCGTCGCTGGGGCTTCGAAGAGCACTTCGACCGCCTGGTCCCCAAGATCGAGAGGGTAGTGGGTGCCATGCAAACGGGCGCTACCCAATCTCGGGGCCCCAGGGAAGGAGTCCGCCGCCTCTATTGCGGGTCGTGCGATCGATTGCCCCTTCGGCAAAGCCCGTAGCGTCACATCGACTGGCTGGAAATCCCGGACGCCGCAGAGCTAAGCCTCAACAGCCTGCAGCGAAAGATGGCCATCAGGATCGCACGAGGATATCGTACGATATCTTTCGAGGCGGCCACTGTCCCAGCCTGGTTTCCACCACTGGACATCCTGGCGGAGATGGATGCGCGGGTGTTTGCCCGCCTTCGTCTTCCCCAGGGTGGGAAGCCGAGCCCCGGATGCGGGCGAGGTGCGAAGGCAGGAGCGCAGACGGGCGCTGCGGGTGGGCGAGAGGTTCCAAGAGCCTGCTTCTTGCGCCAGCGTTGACGCGCCTTTGCCGAGCCGTGCCTGGCTGCGAGCGGGGAAGAGGTGCACGTCACCTTCCGATATTGACGCACCCACGCCCGCAGCACCCAGACATCTACTTTGAATCGACAACGCAATGCCACCACTGTGGTGGGGACCGGGATTCCGCACAGCACACGCTCGCCGAGTGCCCTGCGTGGGAGTCCGGAGCGACTTTGATCCTGGTCCAGAGGATCGGGCAATTTCTCCGCCAGTCGCAGTAGCGGCTGCGCTGGCGGATAAAGGCGCGTGGAAGGCGCTGGTCTCCTTCTGTGAAGCCGTCATGGTACAGAAGGACCGCCGAGCGATCGTAGAGGGCCTGATCCCGCTCGGGATACTTTATGACGCTGGGCGGTGGCAGTAGACGCATCGCCCTTAGTCCCGCATAAGAATAGGGCTATAAAAATCTCCTGCCTGTCGCAAGCCGCTGGGCGACTAAAGGGGACTTCGGGTTCGCGGGTGATCAGGGGGTGGGTTCTCCTGACCAATCTGGAAGCGACCGGGGAAGGACGGCAACTCGGAGTGGTCTCGAGTTGCCGTAGCACCGCGAGGGTGCTAGGGGAGGTTTTCCTCCCCAGGGGATGTGCTCAGGCACCGTGCAGAGGGCACCGGTGCGTTCCTATGGAGATCCCGGAGCCCCTCTAAATAACAGGATGACCACCGGGGGTTTTAGTGGTTACAGTCCCACATAACCCTGTCTCACCCCCAGGAGGCAGGGTATCTTTCGAAAATTTCCCCCGATAACAAAAAGGTTGGCGCGGCGGGTTGCCACGTCAGAAAACCTCCTCGAGTGCCTGGTCGTTGAATTTCCCTTGATACTATTGTATCCGGGGAAAGGCAACGCCGGGACAGTGCACCCTGGGCGCTGGTGATGATACGTTGTTGCCAGTGGCGAATGTTCTGACAGGGGGATAGCTGCTCTGCGTGTCCCTCTGATAAGCGGAGGGCTGGCGGTGGCAGGAGGTTACATTTCCTCTTGATTTCCAAATCCGGAGGAAAGGCAACCGAACGATAGTGCGCATTGGGTACTGGTGACGATACGTCGTCCTCAGTGCCCAATGCGCGGGTGGAGGTTGCATTTCTCCTTGATCAAAGTATCGGGGAAGGCAACAAAATGAAGATGTGCATTGGGAACTGGTGGCGATACGTCGTTGGCGGTGCCTAATGCTCATAGTGGAGGACGGGCTCGGTGTGCGTTTTACTGCCACCGGGCACTGTTTCATCGAGCGTTGTGGGAGGTTGCATTTCTCCTTGATTTCTGAATCGGAAAGGCAACAAATGATGGTGGGTATTGGGAACTGGCGACGATATATCGTTTCCAGTGCCTAATGCTCATAGTGGAGGACAGGCTCGGTGTGCGTTTTACTGCCGCCGGGCACTCAACCTTAAAATCGAAGCGTTGTGGGAGGTTGCATTTCTCCTTGATTTCTGTATCCGGGGAAAGGCAACAAAATGAGGTGCTCATTGGGAACTGATGACGATACGTCGTCCTCAGTGCCCAATGCGCGGGTGGAGGTTGCATTTCTCCTTGATCAAAGTATCGGGAAAGGCAACAAAATGAATTATTCTGCATTGGGAACTGGTGGCGATACGTCGTCCTCAGTGCCCAATGCGCGGGTGGAGGTTGCATTTCTCCTTGATCAAAGTATCCGGGGAAAGGCAACAAAATGAGGGTGCATTGGGAACTGCGGCGATACGTCGTTCTCAGTGCCCAATGCGCGGGTGGAGGTTGCATTTCTCCTTGATCCAAAGTATCCGGGGAAAGGCAACAAATGATGGTGGGTATTGGGAACTGGTGACGATATATCGTTTCCAGTGCCTAATGCTCATAGTGGAGGACAGGCTCGGTGTGCACTCACACTGCCGCCGGGCATTCAACCGTCCAAAACTGGGGAGTTACGTCGGCTTTCCCAGCGCGCCGTAACCCGCTGTACTCTCTTCAAGGACCCCAGCATTGACGATTATGGGGTACGTCGAAGCGCAGCGGAGCGGAGGGCTTGCCTTAATTAGCCCGGCCACGAAGGATCCTCTATAAAAACCAGACAGCGAAGTCTTAAAAACCTGTGGGTACCAGGCGACCCCCACAGTATGTAGCCTTGTCTCTGGAATAGGCGTCACCCGGAGACCGACATTTTATTTCGTCCTAACTCGTGGGATTTGTTATGGAATTTTCAAACAACCTAGAGGGAGAAGGAGACTTAGCTAAGAGTGCTGAGTCTGAAATAGCAGTCGATGGTCCCTCAACACCTAGGGACCAGAGCCAGGAGGGAAGAGCACTATCTGCGGGACCAGTAGTCCCGGCACGGGACAGGCGTGGCCGCTTTGCGCGCCCTAGTACGCCTGTGAGTTTGGGCGGTGAGTGACGGCGGAAGATCGGATGCCTCTCAGATCACAGCCTCGGAGGTGTCCGCAAGGACAAGTAGGAAGAGGAGAGCCAAGCCTGCGACTGTCGTGGCCGACAAATTCCAGGCAGTCGCAGCCTCAGGCACGGACACGGAGTTGGTCGCTGACGAAGAGGGAGGCATCTGGGACCCTACTGTAGCCCAGGCCAAAACGCGGGCGAAAGATAGCCGCTATTCTCACAGATTTAGATTCCGGGAATGGAAGGCAAATCGACCATGGACTTGGATGCCTGCATCCGGGCCAATCTACTGGCGGTCGACAAGGTTGCGATAAATCGGCAACCTTAAAGGTTGCACATTGTGCAGCCTGCGGTTGGCAGCCAGGATGGTCGAGGCAGCCACTGCGGAACTGGCGCGGAGGGTCTCCCAGCCCCCCAATGTTGAGAGGCTAGAGCGTGAGAACGCTGAGCTCCGCTCGCAGCTGTCCGAGCTCTCAACAAAGGTGGGAAAGCTGTCTGAGGAGCTCAGCGCCCTCCGGAGAAGTGGGGAACCTCGTGCAGCCATGCCTCCTACTCAGCGAGCTCCTAGCGCTCCGAAGTCCGGGAGCGTGGACGATGGGCTCATGGAGCGCTTGGGGACTCTAATAGAGGCGAGGCTGGCTGCCTTCGAGGCGAAAATCTTCCCAGAGAGGGCAATTCGGCCACCCTTGGGAGTACGGTCGCAACTTTCCGCGAGTGCTTCGCAACCGCTGCCACAGCCGGTGCAAACAAAACCGTCGCCTACACAACACCTACAGGCAAAGGGGAAAAAGAAGGCGAAACCCTCCCACCCTCCAGTAGCTGAGCTGCCTCCGGTGGCCACACCAAGGCCGCTGATGGTGGTGGAAGTGCCGGCATCCACGTCGTGGGCACAGGTGGCCAAAAAGGCCAAAAATCCTAAGACCCAGCAGTCAGCGGCCCCTGCGGCCACCAAGGCCAAAGCAAAAAAGGCGAAGCTCATACGCACTCCGTCCACGGCTGCCGTGACGGTGACGCTGCCGACTGGCTCCTCCACCACTTACGCAAAAGTGATGGAGGTAGCCAGAATCGAAGATAAGGCTGGCGGACATCGGCATTGAGACTGTTCGCCAAAGCGGGCTGTGACCGGTGGTCTCCTATTGGAGATCAGCGGTCCTGATTGTTAACTCGGGGAGCGGATGGTCTCGCGACTAAAATGCGGGAGGTCCTTTCGAGATGGACGTCGAATTGGCCGCCCGGTCAAGTCGGGCGACATTCGGGTGAAGGACCTCGACGATGCCGTCAGCCCGAGCGATGTCGCGGCGGCGGTGGCTGAGGCTGGAGGGTGTTCGGTGGACGACGTGAAGGTCGGAGAGGTCCACCGAACACCCATGCGTATGGGCACGTGCTGGGTGCGGTGCCCCGCAGCGGCGCTGCGAAAATTGGTGACCGCTGGGCGCGTACGCGTGGGCTGGGGATCTGCTGGGGTGGAGCTCTTAGATCCCAGGCCCATGCACTGCTTCCGGTGCCTGGAGAAGGGGCACGTTGGTAGCAGGTGCCCTAACCAGGCGAACCGGAGCACGCGCTGCTACGCTTGTGGGGAAACCGGGCACAGGGCCAGAGAGTGCAAAGCTCTTGCACTCAAATGTCCACTGTGCTCGGACCTCAGAACTGCCCTCTAACCATCGTCTTGGTAAGAGGTGCGCCCCACCATCAAGAAAGAGCGGGAGAAAACCATCTCCTCCTGCCCCCACAAGCGCAGCAGCAGTCCCAGCGGCACCAGCCGCAACTGCTACAATGCACTGGGCACTCTGTTATTACGTGGATAACTGTTTCCGTAACATCAGGTCGCAAACACGGGCTCTCTTTGCACCCGAATCGATTCAGGTACTCCGAGAACCCGCCGTGCCCAGTGAGTAGTTGCGTGAGGTGCATGTTTGTAGTTACCGATTTTATGAATTCCTGGGCTATATAGATGTTGGGCAAAAATATTTTCGTGCCAGATGCCGTGGCTTCCTCCGTGTACCTCCGGTTCCATTCATGAAGAGTGTCCTCTCGGATTTGTCTCTTCATGAATGGTCAGGCGTGATCATCAGAATGGGTTGTCTTTGTGTATAGCGCTGCGTGTTTGGCGAGCTCATCCGCTCTCTCATTTCCCGCTATCCCCATGGGCCTTCACCCAGTACAGGAGATGGTTTTTCCTTTAGTATTGCCTGGCTTATGTTGTTTTGTGCCTGAATTGCTAAAGGGTGCCTTGTCTCACTGTTGCATAAAGTGTCTAGGGCGGCCCTAGAATCACTGAATATTCCAAATGAATATCCAGCTCTTTCCAGGGCCTCCACCGTTGCATTTTGAGAGCCAGAAGCTCGGCTTGGTATACTGTGCAATGGGACGACAGCTTAAACTTTTGGACTTGGTTTCGACGCCGTCTTTCCATAAGGAAAACGCGGCCCCGATATACCCTCAAACCCGCTGCCGTCCGTGTATATTTTATATTCCAAGTTCGCCAGGGTGTTGATCTGCTCCTGGCTCTCGAGGTGTTTGTACTCTAGATGTTGCTTACATGCAGGGTGTGTAGATTTGGTGTATAGTACTTCCTTCTCGACCTCCCTATCTCCGTATGCATGCTCCTTTTTTCCTTTTCTTATCTCAAAGAGTGTGGCAGCCTCTTTGATACGAAGGTCGAGAGGCAGTATTCCTGACAGTGCGAGTGCGGAGTTAAGCGAAACCGTTCTGTATGCTCGGCATATTTTCTGGGCGAAACCTCTTTGCACGGCATTGAGCTGTTTTCTAGAAACTAGCTTTGCTGCAGATTTCCCCCAGGCTCCAGCCGCATACGTAATGATCGGTTCCACTGCTGCCGTGTATATTATTTTTACTATTTCGGGGTTTTAGCCCCATGTTATTTTAGCCGCTCTAGTTAGATGTTTGTATATGTTGAGTGCTTTTCTGCATGTGAGGGTGATGTGTTTGTTGAAGGTTAGTTTTCTGTCAATGTTTAAGCCCAGCAGTTTGATTTCTCGGTCCATGTCGATTGGGATCCCTCCCATGCTCAGGCGTGGGATGTCATATTTTAACCTGTTTGTTATGACCATTGCTTTTGTTTTATGTGGTGCAAACTTGAGTTTGTTTTGACACCCACGCCTGAACATAATCGAGTGCCTCCCTAGCACTGGTGTTAATGCCCGACGTCTCCCCGCTAAATACGAGCACGACGTCGTCGGCAAATGCCTGTGCGTGGTGCCCCTCTGCTCCAGATCTTTTAATAAGGGGTCAATCAGGAGGTTCCATAAAATGGGTCCCCTATCGAACCCTGTACGCACCCTGGCTAGTACTTTTTGATGTCTCCTCTCCCGCATACCTCACTCTGACCTTTCTGTCCGTCAGGTAACTGTCCAGTATTCTACGGATGTTAATGGGGCACTTCTCATTCGCTAATCTCATTCTGATGGCGGGCCACCAGGCGCTGTCAAAGGCTCCCTCTATGTCTAATGAAACAATGGTGACAATTAGTTTTGTTTCAGCTTATCGCGTACGTGTTCCATTAGATCATAGAGGAGTCTTCCGTACTCTTCTGTGGTACGAAGCCATACTGTCGCGAGCTCAGTCTGGGGACCAGATGCCACTTGAGGCGGCCAACAATCATCCTCTCGAGTAGTTTTCCCATCACCGGGAGGAGGCCAATGGGTCTATAGGACTTTGGTGTGGTATAAGTTTCCTTATCGGGCTTTCTTATTACTACTGTGGCCTCCTTCCAGATGGTGGGGAAAAGACTCAGTTCTAGGCATCTGTTGGCCATCATCAAGTGGAAGTCCGTGTCGCCTTCGACCAGCGCCCGAACAATATCCGCGGTCACTCCATCCCCAGGTGCCTTCTTCGGGTTAAAGGCTCTCGCGGCATTTAGCAGCTCCTCCTTACTAAAGGAGGTCCTGTTCCTCTTCCTGATCCTGACCGTTTATTTGTTCCACGGCTCTTCTTATATCCCGATGATGTTCTAAATCGGTTTGGCGGTCGTCGTTTGGGAAGAATGTGTCCGCGAGCTCTACCACCGATTCTTTTGGAGACAGCACTTTATCGCCTTTCACCATCAATTCATCCTCCTGCCTCCTAGTCGCCTTCCTTAAGATCCTGTATATCCATCCCACATCCCTTCCTTTTCTTGCCTTCCACAGAACTCCTTCCAACTACTTGTCTTAGCTCTCCTCACCTCATTCTCATACTCTTCTTTTTGTTTCAGATACCTGGCTACGACGATGTTTCTCCTGCAGGGTGCTGCGCAGCGGATTCGGCGCTTTAAGGTAAGTGTTTTCTTCTTCTTATCCTCCAACTCCTTGGTCCACCAGGAATCTTGGGTTTGGTTTTGCACTTTATTTTTGGGAGCACCTCCTCACATGCTTCGATCACAACTGCATCATACTCGTTTATGGTGTTCTCTAATTCTTCCTTTGTGTTTGTCCTTTTTAATCTTTGGGTGTCAAGATTTTTGTCCCTCTTGAATTGAGATACCTTTTCAATAAAAGATTGCCAATTCGCATCCCTGGTGTTGTATTTTCTTGTTGTACTCGCCTTTGGCTCGTCTCTTAACCCCTCCTTCCTTAGTGTAAACGTGATACAGTTGTGATCGGAGCTGACGACGTCTTCGATCACCTTCCACTTCCCCAACCTGCTTAGCATGTCGGGGGAGCAGAAGGTGACGTCGACCACACTGCTAAACACTCTGTTTCCTCTCACAGTCTGGAACGTTGGTACACCGCCGCATTCCAGTATCTCCAACCTGTGCTGATTTGCGAAGCCCAATATGGCTTCTCCTCTACTGTCTGTGGTTTTGCTACCCACCAGATACTTTTGGCATTTATGTCGCCTCCTACTATAATAGATTTTGGCCCAAGCTCCTGATTGCGCGACTCAGGTGGTAGAGGTAATCGTCAACCAGTTGGTCTGGTTCAAAGTACACGGATATGAGTGTGGTTTCCAGTCCCTTGCCTCCGACTTCCACCACGGCGATGTTATTCGTGGTGTACTTAGGAGTGGGCTCTGGCGTCTATGTCTGGGTTTAGTACCATTATCGCCGACTTTACTACTTTGTCTTTGCCATTTCCTGGAAGACTCTCACACCCCGGTTAGGTTAGGTTAGGTTAGGTTGGGGTGCCACGTCAGAAAACCTCCTCGAGTGCCTGGTCGTTGAATTTCCCTTTGATACTATTGTATCCGGGGGAAAGGCAACAAATGATGGTGGGTATTAGGAACTGGCGACGATATATCGTTTCCAGTGCCTAATGCTCATAGTGGAGGGACGGGCTCGGTGTGCACTCACACTGCCGCCGGGCACTCAACCGTCGAGCGTTAGGAGGTTGCATTTCCTCTTGATTTCCAAATCCGGAGGAAAGGCAACCGAACGATGGTGCGCATTGGGTACTGGTGACGATACGTCGTCCTCAGTGCCCAATGCGCGGGTGGAGGTTGCATTTCTCCTTGATCAAAGTATCCGGGGGAAAGGCAACAAAAGATGGTGGGTATTGGGAACTGGCGACGATATATCGTTTCCAGTGCCTAATGCTCATAGTGGAGGGACGGGCTCGGTGTGCGTTTTTACTGCCGCCGGGCACTCAACCGTCGAGCGTTGTGGGAG
This sequence comes from Teinopalpus imperialis, assembly GCA_029286865.1. NCBI lineage: Eukaryota > Metazoa > Arthropoda > Insecta > Lepidoptera > Papilionidae > Teinopalpus > Teinopalpus imperialis. Next base: position 19,061,619 of record JAGSMU010000003.1, read on the forward strand.
GTTGCATTTCTCCTTGATTTCTGTATCCGGGGGAAAGGCAACAAATGATGGTGGGTATTGGGAACTGGTGGCGATACGTCGTCCTCAGTGCCCAATGCGCGGGTGGAGGTTGCATTTCTCCTTGATCAAAGTATCCGGGGGAAAGGCAACAAATGAGGGTGCGCATTGGGAACTGGTGGCGATACGTCGTTGTCAGTGCCCAATGCGCGGGTGGAGGTTGCATTTCTCTTTGATCAAAGCATCCGGGGGAAAGGCAACAAATGATGGTGGGTATTGGGAACTGGTGACGATATATCGTTTCCAGTGCCTAATGCTCATAGTGGAGGGACGGGCTCGGTGTGCACTCACACTGCCGCCGGGCATTCAACCGTCCAAAACTGGGGAGTTACGTCGGCTTTCCCAGCGCGCCGTAACCCGCTGTACTCTCTTCAAGGACCCCAGCGTTGACGATTATGGGGTACGTCGAAGTGCAGCGAGCGGGAGGGCTTGCCTTAATTGGCCGGCCCGCGAGAAGGATCACTCTATAAAAACCAGACAGCGAAGTCTTAAAAACCTGTGGGTACCAGGCGACCCCCACAGTATGTAGCCTTGTCTCTGGAATAGGCGTCACCCAGAGACCGACATTTTATTTCGTCCTAACTCGTGGGAATTGTCATGGAAAAGTCAAAAAACCTAGAGAGAGAAGGAGACTTGGCGAAGGACGCTGAGTCTGTAATTGCAGTGGCCGTTCCATTAACATCTGGGGGCCAAAATAGCGGAGAAGTAGCCGTGTCGAGGGAACCAGCGGTCCCGGCACGAGACAGGCGGGGGCGATTTGTGCGCCCTACTACGCCTGCAAGTTTAGGTTGTGAGAGCGACGGCAACAGGTCAGACGCGTCGTTCACATCCGCAGCTTCGGAGGTGTCCGGAAGGACTGGGAGAAAGAGGAGGGCCAAGCCTGCTACAGTGGCGGCCGATAAATTTCAGGCGGTCGTTGCTGTAGCTACGGACACGGAGGCCCAGATGGAGGACGAGGAGGGATTTGGGACCCTACGGTGGCCCAGTCCAAAACGAGAGCGAAGGGTAGCCTTCCAAAACCCGCAGATTTGGAGCGGGAGATGGAAGGCAAATCGACCATGGACTTGGATGCCTGCATCCGGTCCAATCTACTGGCGGTCGACAAGGTTGCCGATAAATCTGGCAACCTTAAGGGTACATTTGTGCACAGCCTGCGGATAGCGGCTAGGATGGTCGAGGCAGCCACTGCGGAACTGGCGCGGAGGGTGGCCCAGCCCCCCAACGTCGAGAGGCTCGAGCGGAGAACACCGAGCTTCGCTCGCAATTGGCTGAGCTCTCGAGCAAGGTGGCGAGGCTGTCAGAAGAGCCAGGTGCCCTCCGAAAGAGGGAATCCTCAGGCAGCTTTCGCCTCATCCTCGGCGATCTCCTGGCCCTCCGAAGTCCGGGAACGTAGACGACGGACTCATGGAACGGCTGGGGGCTCTCATAGAGGCGAGGTTGGCTGCCTTCGAGGCAAAGATCTTTCCGGAGAGGGCAACCCGGCCTCCCTTAGGAGTGCGGCCCGGGAAACCTTCCGCGAGTGTAGTGCAATCGCTGCCACTAAATCCGCAGCCGGTGCAGGAGGCACCGTCGCACTCGCGGAAGACAAACAAGCAGAAAAGCCCTCTCACCCTCCGGTGGCTGAGCTGCTCCAGTGGTGACACCGAGGCCACTAATGGAGGTTCCCTTAAGCACATCGTGGGCACAGGTGGCCAAAAAGGCCAAAAAGCCTAAGGCCCAGCAGCCAACGGCCCCTGCGGCCACCAAGGCAATAACCAAAAAAAAAAAGGCGAAGCTCATACGCACACCGTCCACAGCTGCCGTGACGGTGACGCTGCCGACTGGCTCCTCCACTACTTACGCAAAAGTGATGGAGGTAGCCAAGTCGAAGATAAGGCTGGCGGACATCGGCATCGAGACCGTCCGCCAAAAGCGGGCTGTGACCGGTGGTCTCCTTTTGGAGATCAGCGGTCCTGATTGCAGCTCGAGGGCGGATGGTCTCGCGACTAAAATGCGGGAGGTCCTTTCCGAAATGGACGTCCGAATTGGCCGCCCGGTCAAGTCGGGCGACATTCGCGTGAAGGACCTCGACGATGCCGTCAGCCCGAGCGATGTCGCGGCGGCGGTGGCTGAGGCTGGAGGGTGTTCGGTGGACGACGTGAAGGTCGGAGAGGTCCACCGAACACCCATGCGTATGGGCACGTGCTGGGTACGGTGCCCCGCGGCGGCGCTGCGAAAATTGGTGACCGCTGGGCGCGTACGCGTGGGCTGGGGATCTGCTGGGGTGGAGCTCTTAGATCCCAGGCCCATGCACTGCTTCCGGTGCCTGGAGAAGGGGCACGTGGGTAGCAGGTGCCCTAACCAGGTGAACCGGAGCACGCGCTGTTACGCTTGTGGAAACCGGGCACAGGGCCAAGGAGTGCAAAGCTCTTGCACTCAAATGTCCACTGTGCTGACCTGGGGCTGCCCTCTAACCATCGTCTTGGTAAGAGGTGCGCCCCACCGTCAAAGAAGAGCGGGAGGAAACCATCTTCTCCTGCCCCCACAAGCGTAGCAGCAGTCCCAGCGGCACCAGCCGCAACCCCGAGCACTAGCTCGGGAATGGAGGTCGCGTAGGCCTCTTCGCACCCCTCAAGGTCCTTCAGAGCAACCTAAACCACTGCCGTAATGCTCAGCATTTGTTTATGCAGACCGTTGCGGAGTGGGGGGTTGCTCTTGCAGTAGTGGCGGAGCCCTATGCCGTGCCGGACCACCCTCACTGGTTCGGCGATGAGCTGGGTTCCGTAGCGATCTACTGGGGGGGTGCAGAGGGTGTCCCACCCTGCTCCCTATTGGGAAGGGGTCAGGGCTTCGTTGCAGTGCAATGGGGCACCCTGGCCATAGTTGGCTGCTACGTCTCTCCCGCGAGGTCACTCGCCGACTACGAGGTGTACCTGGACGAGGTGGCACTCTGCGTTCGCAGGTGCCTCCCTCGTCCGTCGATTGTCCTGGGAGACTTCAACGCCCACTCCAGGGCGTGGGGGAATCCCAGCGACGGTCCGAAGGGAGAGACGGTGATGGAATGGGCGGCTGGATTGGACCTCCGATTGGCAAATCGGGGGTCCGTAAGCACGTGCGTGCGGTGGCAGGGGGAGTCGGTCGTGGATCTTACATGGGCGACTCCCGCTGCGATGCGCATGTTGTCGGGCTGGCGGGTTGCAGAGGAGGTGGTCACGTTATCCGACCACCGCCATATTTTATTCGATCTTGCAATCCGTCGCCCCGACGCTGTTACCAGCCGCCGAGAAGGCAGTCACACGCGACGTTGGTGTCTCAAGCGGCTAGACCGAGACTTGCTCGGGGCCGCCGCCAACGTTGCAATATGGCCAGAAAGCGCCGAAGAGGTTCCGTCCGATCCGGAAGTGGAAGCGAACTGGTTCCGGGACACGATGACGCGTATTTGTGACGCGTCGATGCCCCGGACCGGTCGCCCCAAGCGCGGGGCGGTGTACTGGTGGTCGGCAGAGATCGCGGAGCTGCGAGCGATCTGCTTGCGGAGCCGCCGCCAGTACACCAGAGCCCGAAGGAGGCGAAGGCGAGCTCCGAGTGAGGAGATAGCCAGACTCTACGAGGCGTATCGAGCGGCCACGAAGGCGTTGCAGGCAGCTATCTGCAACGCCAGGTCTCGGTCCTGGAGAGCTCCTGGAGGGACTCAACGAGGATCCGTGGGGCGTCCGTACAGGATGGTGCTAGGAAAGCTCCGTCCTTGGACGCCCCGGTGACGGAAACTCTCGATCCGGCCCTCTTGGGAAGAGTGATTCGCTCGCTCTTTTCCGGAGGGCCGGTCAAGTCCTCAGTCTACCCCATTTTCGTGCGAGTGGAGAGACGAGATGGGGTGACCGCACAGGAGCTGGACCGAGCCGTGGGCCGCTTGAGAGGCCGGAACACCGCGCCGGGACCTGACGGAATTCCCGGCCGGGTCTGGGTGTTGAGTCTGGCTACCCTCGGGAACAGGCTGAGGCAGCTGTTCACCAGCTGCCTCCGTTACTCCTCGTTCCCAAGGGCCTGGAAGGAGGCCCGAATGGTCCTCTTGAAGAAGGCAGACAGAGTCGCAGATTCTCCCTCTGCGTACCGTCCCATATGCCTGTTGGACGAGGCTGGCAAGTTATTCGAGAGAATTCTTGCCGGCCGTCTCAACGGGCATCTGTCGCGTGTCGGTCCCGATCTCGCCGAAAACCAGTTCGGTTTCCGACGGGAGCGTTCCACCATCGACGCGGTTCTGCGCGTCCGCTCCCTGTCGGAGCAGGCTGTGTCCCGGGGCGGTGTGGCGTTGGCGATAAGTCTCGACATCGTCAACGCCTTTAACTCCCTGCCCTGGGACGCGATTAGGGGGGGACTCGTACACCATGGTGTTCCCCCCTACCTGCGAGGCGTGATCGCGGACTACTTGCGCGACAGGTACATCTTGTACATGGACCGAGACGGTACGAGGATCCGGAGGGAGATCCAGTGTGGGGTTCCACAGGGGTCGGTGTTAGGCCCGTTACTGTGGAATCTCGCCTACGACTCTGTTCTGCGAGTCGAGCTCCCCGCTGGCGTTAATGTCGTCTGTTACGCGGACGACACGTTGGTGGCCGCCAGCGGGGACTCCTTCGAGAGGACCAAGGAGCTCGCCGAGCTTGGGGCGGAAATCGTCGTCGCCAAAGTCCACGAGTTGGGACTGGAGGTAGCGCCTCACAAGACCGAGGCGCTATGGTTCCACAAACTGCCGCGGAGCAGGGAACCACCCGACTCGTGCGTCCGAGTAGGTGAGTCTGAAGTCAGAGTGGGCGGTACATGAAGTACCTGGGCCTCACTCTGACAGTCGCTGGGGCTTCGAAGAGCACTTCGAGCGCCTGGTCCCCGGATCGAGAGGGTAGCGGGTGCTATGCACAGACTGCTACCCAATCTCGGGGACCGAGTGAGGAAGTTCGCCGCCTCTACGCTGGGGTCGTACGATCCGTAGCCTTGTACGGGCGCCCATCTGGCGAAGAGGTTGGAGCCATCCGACGCTGTAGGACGAAAATCTACAGCGTCCAGAGGAGGATGGCCATACGGGTCGTACGAGGATACCGCACGGTATCGTTTGAGGCGGCGATAATCCTGGCTCGCTTTCCACCTCTGGATATACTGGCGGACATGGACGCGAGGGTGTATCACCGGATTCGCGTCCTACGCCAGAGCGGTGGTGGCGAGCCAGAGGAGGCGCTCGAGGCGGTAAAACGGCAGGAACGACGTATCGCATTCGCGACGTGGCGCGCAAGGCTCCGCGAGGAGCAGTATGCGCGCAAACGCGTCGTCGGAGCATTCCTGCCGGTCTTCGAAGCCTGGATGCAGCGACGAGGAGGAAGACTCACCTACAGACTTACGCAGGTGATCACCGGGCACGGTTGCTTCGGTGATTACCTGTGTAAGATCGGTCGCGAGGCGACGGCGAATTGCTTCCACTGTGGCGGCAACGACCAAGACTCCGCATCGCACACGCTCGCAGCTTGCCCGGCGTGGGAAGACGAGCGGCGGGTCTTGGTCGGCCACATCGGATGGAACCTGTCCCTGCCAGCAGTCGTGTCGGCGATGCTGAGCGGGGAACCGGCGTGGAGGGCCGTAGCCTCCTTCTGCGAGACCGTAATGGTCCGAAAGGAGGCTGCCGAGCGGGATAGAGAGAGGACCGATCCTGCTCGGAGACGGGGCCGACGCGGCGCTCGCGCGCCTCGTCACGGCCCTCCTATCGGTGATCCCCTACCGTAAACGGGGCCCTACGGGTCGCTGACGATCGGAGTGGGGGCTCCGACCGTCCAGTATGAGCGACCCCGAGGAGGACGACGGCACGACGTGGTACCGTGTCGTCGTGATAGTTCCGTGAGGGTTCTGGGGGTGCGATCTTCACGCACGCCCCCGGGACGGGCTATCCCAGCGAAGCGCAGGGGGGTTGCGGTTGCGTTCCTTACGGAGATCCCGCGACCCCTCGCGAGCGTTGGTGGCGACCACCGTGGGGTTTTAGTCGGTGCGAGTCCGACATAACCCGCCCTTGCCCCCGCAGGGGTGGGTATGCGTAGGCATTTCCCACGAAAAAAAAAAAAAAAGGTTCCCCCCCGATGGGTTCTCGCTTTGTCGTAGCGGGGGGGCTTAGTAACCGTGGCTTGGTCACCCACGGTGAAGCTAAGAGGAACCCAAATGGCCGGCCTAAGGCATTCTAAGGCCGGCCCGAGGAGGCCGCTCCGGGCGGGCTGGAGCTGGGCCCACCCTGGATGCGTGTCGGTGGGCTGCGGGGTGCGGATGGACGGAGTGAGGCCGTCTAACGCACCATCCGCAGCCGAGGCGGAGTCGCGGAGGGAGGGTAGTGTATCTCCCTATCCTCCGCGACTCAAGCGGGGGTCGCACCGCTGATGCGGCCGTGGTGGGGCCGCGGGTTCAGTGGAGTGTGGTTGATCCTGCCGCTCTCCCTGTCCTCCGCGGCCGAACATTGGTTGGCGGCGGAGCCTATCACCAGATCCGCCGCAGGGGGCTGGGGTTTTCCTGGCCCTCATGGCCTCTGGGAGGCGGACTCGGGGGAGTCCGTTTCCCACCTACAGAGGAGGCCGAGATGGAAGGCGCGTCCGTGTTCCGGCGTGCCTTGCAGGAGAGGGGTGGAGAGGGAGGTGTCCTCCCCCGGAGAAGGGGCCGTCTGGTCGGCCGGCGCAGGCGGGGTCGCGGAGGTGTGCGAAAGCGTTCCCGTAACCCCGCCATACGCGACGAAGGTGGAACACCATGGGGTTTTAGTCGGTGCGAGTCCGACATAACCCACCCTTGCCCCCGCAGGGGTGGGTATGCGTAGGCATTTCCCCATGTAAAAAAAAAAAAAAAAAAAAAAAGGTTAGGTTAGGTTAGGTTAGGTTAGGTTAGGTTCCCCCCCCCGCTCGGGGGAGTCCGCTTCCCACCTACAGAGGAGGCCGAGTTGGAGGGCGCGTCCGTGTTCCGGCGCGCCCTGCCAGGAGGGGTGGAGAGGGAGATGTCCTCCCCCGGAGAAGGGGCCGCCTGGTCGGCCGGCGCAGGCGGGGTCGCGGATGTGTGCGAAAGCGTTCCCGTGACCCCGCCATACGCGACGATGGAGGAACACCATGGGGTTTTAGTCGGTGCGAGTCCGACATAACCCACCCTTGCCCCCGCAGGGGTGGGTATGCGTAGGCATTTCCCAAAAAAAAAAAAAAAAAAAAGGTTCCCCCCCCCGAATCCCCCGAAGGGTTCCCGCTTTGTCGTAGCGGGGGGGCTTAGTAACCGTGGTGTGGAGTTAACCACGGTGAAGCTAAGAGGAACCCAAATGGCCGGCCTAAGGCGCTCTAAGGCCGGCCTGAGGAGGCTGCCCGGGCGGGCTGGAGCTGGGCCCACCCTGGATGCGTGTCGGTGGGCTGCGGGGTGCGGATGGACGGAGTGAGGCCGTCTTACGCACCATCCGCAGCCGAGGCGGAGTCGGGGAATGGGGTGGCGGTGCGAGGACTGTTAGCACCGGTACCGCGCATCGTCGCCCCACCCTCCGCATCCGAGACGGAGTCGCGGAGGGAGGGTAGTGTATCTCCTATCCTCCGCGACTCAAGCGGGGTCGCACCGCTGATGCGGCCGTGGTGGGGCCGCGGGTTCAGTGGAGTGTGGTTGATCCTGCCGCTCTCCTGTCCTCCGCGGCCGAACATTGGTCGGCGGCGGAGCCTAACACCAGATCCGCCGCAGGGGCTGGGGCTTTCCTGGCCCCCATGGCCTCTGGGGGCGGACTCGGGGAGTCCGCTTCCCACCTACAGAGGAGGCCGAGTTGGAGGGCGCGTCCGTGTTCCGGCGCGCCCCGCCAGGAGGGGTGGAGAGGGAGATGTCCTCCCCGGAGAAGGGGCCGCCTGGTCGGCCGGCGCAGGCGGGGTCGCGGATGTGTGCGAAAGCGTTCCCGTGACCCCGCCATACGCGACGATGGAGGAACACCATGGGGTTTTAGTCGGTGCGAGTCCGACATAACCCACCCTTGCCCCCGCAGGGGTGGGTATGCGTAGGCATTTCCCCATGTAAAAAAAAAAAAAAAAAAAAGGTTCCCCCCCGAAGGGTTCCCGCTTTGTCGTAGCGGGGGGGCTTAGTAACCGTGGTGTGGAGTTAACCACGGTGAAGCTAAGAGGAACCCAAATGGCCGGCCTAAGGCGCTCTAAGGCCGGCCTGAGGAGGCTGCCCGGGCGGGCTGGAGCTGGGCCCACCCTGGATGCGTGTCCGGTGGGCTGCGGGGTGCGGATGGACGGAGTGAGGCCGTCTTACGCACCATCCGCAGCCGAGGCGGAGTCGGGGAATGGGGTGGCGGTGCGAGGACTGTTAGCACCGGTACCGCGCATCGTCGCCCCACCCTCCGCATCCGAGACGGAGTCGCGGAGGGAGGGTAGTGTATCTCCCTATCCTCCGCGACTCAAGCGGGGTCGCACCGCTGAAGCGGCCGTGGTGGGGCCGCGGGTTCAGTGGAGTGTGGTTGATCCTGCCGCTCTCCCTGTCCTCCGCGGCCGAACATTGGTCGGCGGCGGAGCCTATCACCAGATCCGCCGCAGGGGCTGGGGCTTTCCTGGCCCCATGGCCTCTGGGGGCGGACTCGGGGAGTCCGCTTCCCACCTACAGAGGAGGCCGAGTTGGAGGGCGCGTCCGTGTTCCGGCGCGCCCTGCCAGGAGGGGTGGAGAGGAGATGTCCTCCCCGGAGAAGGGGCCGCCTGGTCGGCCGGCGCAGGCGGGGTCGCGGATGTGTGCGAAAGCGTTCCCGTGACCCCGCCATACGCGACGATGGAGGAACACCATGGGGTTTTAGTCGGTGCGAGTCCGACATAACCCACCCTTGCCCCGCAGGGGTGGGTATGCGCAGGCATTTCCCCATGTAAAAAAGGTTCCCCGAAGGGTTCCCGCTTTGTCGTAGCGGGGGCTTAGTAACCGTGGTGTGGAGTTAACCATGGTGAAGCTAAGAGGAACCCAAATGGCCGGCCTAAGGCGCTCTAAGGCCGGCCTGAGGAGGCTGCCCGGGCGGGCTGGAGCTGGGCCCACCCTGGATGCGTGTCCGGTGGGCTGCGGGGTGCGGATGGACGGAGTGAGGCCGTCTTACGCACCATCCGCAGCCGAGGCGGAGTCGCGGAGGAGGGTAGTGTATCTCCCTATCCTCCGCGACTCAAGCGGGGGTCGCACCGCTGAAGCGGCCGTGGTGGGGCCGCGGGTTCAGTGGAGTGTGGTTGATCCTGCCGCTCTCCCTGTCCTCCGCGGCCGAACATTGGCTGGCGGCGGAGCCTAACACCAGATCCGCCGCAGGGGCTGGGGTTTTCCTGGCCCCCATGGCCTCTGGGGGCGGACTCGGGGAGTCCGCTTCCCACCTACAGAGGAGGCCGAGCTGGAGGGCGCGTCCGTGTTCCGGCGCGCCCTGCCTGGAGGGCGGAGAGGGGATGTCCTCCCCGGGAGGAGGGGCCGGCTTGCCGGCCAGCGCAGGCGGGGTCGCGGAGGTGTGCGAAAGCGTTCCTGCAACCCCGCCATACGCGACGAAGGTGGAACACCATGGGGTTTTAGTCGGTGCAAGTCCGACATAACCCACCTTGCCCCCGCAGGGGTGGGTATGCGCAGGCATTTCCCCATGTAAAAAAAAAAAAAAGGTTAGGTTAGGTTAGAGGAGGCCGAGATGGAAGGCGCGTCCGTGTTCCGGCGCGCCTTGCAGGAGAGGGTGGAGAGGGGATGTCCTCCCCGGGAGGAGGGGCCGGCTTGCCGGCCAGCGCAGGCGGGGTCGCGGAGGTGTGCGAAAGCGTTCCCGTGGCCCCGCCATACGCGACGAAGGTGGAACACCATGGGGTTTTAGTCGGTGCGAGTCCGACATAACCCACCCTTGCCCCCGCAGGGGTGGGTATGCGTAGGCATTTCCCCATGTAAAAAAAAAAAAAAAAAAAAAAAAAAAAAAAAAAAAAAAAAAAAAAGGTTAGGTTAGGTTAGGTTAGGTTGGGGTGCCACGTCAGAAAACCTCCTCGAGTGCCTGGTCGTTGAATTTCCCTTTGATACTATTGTATCCGGGGGAAAGGCAACGCCGGGACGGTGCACCCTGGGCACTGGTGATGACACGTTGTTGCCAGTGGCGAATGTTCTGACAGGGGGGGATAGCTGCTCTGCGTGTCCCTCTGATAAGCGGAGGGCACTGTGGAGGGGGCTGCATTCTCTTGATTTTCAAATCCGGAGGAAAGGCAACCGAACGATGGTGCGCATTGGGAAATGTTGACGATACGTCGTTCTCAAGGCCCAATGCGCGGGTGGAGGTTGCATTTCCCCTTGATCAAAGTATCCGGGGGAAAGGCAACAAATGATGGTGGGTATTAGGAACTGGCGACGATATATCGTTTTCAGTGACTAATGCTCATAGTGGAGGGACGGGCTCGGTGTGCACTCACACTGCCGCCGGGCATCCAACCGTCCAAAACTGGGGAGTTACGTCGGCTCTCCCAGCACGCCGTAACCCGCTGTACTTTCTTCAAAGACCCCAGCGTTGACGATTATGGGGTACGTCGAAGTGCAGCGGAGCGGAGGGCTTGCCTTAATTGGCCGGCCCGCGAGGAGTAAATCTCTATAAAAAATCAGACAGCGAAGTCTTAAAAACCTGTGGGTACCGGACGCCCCCCACAGTATGTAGTCTTGCCCCCGGAAAGGCGTAACCCGGGGGTCGACCGTTTTTCGTCCAAACTCGTGGGTACTAATATGAGCAAACAAATTTCAAGATGCAGGGTGGATAGTGACGACGACACGAGCGACTCTATGCTTAGCGTGGAGTCACTCGATGAGAGAAGGAGCATAGCAGGGAGAAAACGTCCTTCTAAGGACGCAGAGATCGGTGTTGGTCCGGCGATGGGCCAAGATGTGGGAAGTGGTCGGGGAAAGGCAACAACATCTGCCAAACGAGGTCGAGGACGTCCCCCAACGACTGGGGAGTACGTCGGCCTTGCCCAGGCCAAAATGGCGTTAGTGGAAGCTAGGAGGGAGGAGGAGAGGTTGGAGGCGGAGGCAGAGATTGCCTCATCGTCTCGTCAGCTCCGTGCCGGCAGGAAGTCAACCCTGTCGGAGTCGTCGTCCAACGATGGCGACTTCGAGCCGGCATCGGAGCTGCAAAAGAGGATCGAGGACAGCGTCGGCGTCATCTCCATGGTGGCCCAAAGGTCGAAGAACCTGAAGGGCATCTGGGTGAAGGCCCTGAAGGAGGCTGCAGAGAACGTAAGCGAGACCGCTAAGACTCTGCAGCGACGCTGTACCTCGGAAGAGACACGAAAACTGCAGGCGGACAACGCTCGCCTCCAAGGCGAAGTGTCGCAATTGAGGAAGGAAGTGGCCTACCTGCGGATGCAGATCGACCGGCCCACCCAACAAGCCGAGGGAGCAGGAAGAGAGGAGTTAGCGCGTTCGATCATTGACCAGGTGGGGTCAATGATCAACGCCAGGTTCGCTGCACTGGAGGACCGTCTCCTTCCGGAGAAGCGTCTTCGCCCATCACTGGCGGCGGACAAGAGACCGGATGAGGTGCCCGGTCTACCGTCCAGCCCCTTGCCTTCCCGGGCACCGGCTCCTGCAAAGCCGCCCATTGTGAAGCCGGCACTAGTCGGGTCTTCTGTGGCCCCGAGGCATCCCAAGGGAGGGCGGAGCGAGCCCACGAAGGAAGGCCAAAAGACGGCAGCTGAGTCCCGAACTTCGCCACCGGCACCACAGTCTATGGAGCAACCGTGGACTACGGTGGTAAAGAAGGGACTCAAGAAGAAGGGTGGAAAGACGACGGTAAAGAGTCCCGGCGATTCCGCAAAGAGGATGGCCAAGATCGCGACTCCGCGATCCTCTGCTGTGGTAGTGACCCTGGAGCCGGAGGCAGCGGCTGCAGGCGTTACTTATATTGATGTTATTACCGAGGCGAAGGCAAAAATCAATCTCGCCGCCCTCGGTATAACTGAGATGCGCTTCCGTATCTGCGCCACAGGGGCACGCATGTTCGAGATCCCCGGCGCAGACAGCGAAGTAAAGGCGGATGCCCTCGCTCAAAAACTGAGCGAGGTGCTTGCAGCAGCGGGCAAGCGAGTGCGAGTATCTAGACCGGTGAAGACTGTTGAAGTAAAGGTGTCCGGTTTGGATGACTCCACCACAGCAGAGGATATAGTTGCGGCGGTAACAAAGGCTGGCGGCTGTCCCAAGGAAGCTGTTAAGTGCAGTGAGGTCCTGCGATATCCCGCAGGCCTTGGGATGGCCTGGGTCCGGTGCCCCGTGGCTGCCGCCAAAAAGGTGGTAGCCAGTGGGCGCCTAATGGTCTCATGGGTGGCAGCCGAGGTGAAGCTCGTGGAGCCCTCACCTTTGAGGTGTTTCCGCTGTTTCGAGGCGGGACACGTGAGGGCTCAGTGCGACGCACCGATCGACCGGGGGGAGCTGTGCTGCCGCTGTGGTCAGCCTGGCCACATGGCGGCGCAGTGCTCCGCTACCCCGCGTTGTGCCGTGTGCGTCGCCGCAAAGAAACCGGCGGACCACAGAATGGGGGGGAAGGCCTGCCATGCGCCTTCCAAGGCCGGGAAAAGGCCGGTCCGCCCGTTGCCACCTCGGCAACCGACCAGCCAGCCGATGGAGGAGGAAGCGTCCCTAGACCCTGGGAGCACTCCACAGCCGCCGCAGGGGGGGATGAGGAGAGCGTAGGCATACTCGATTCCCCCCCCTTACGACTCGAGTGATGGACTCGGGGAAGTCTGTCGCTCGTATGAGTCAGCGTGGTGAGAGCGCGCCCGGTGTTCCCGCGCGCTCTCAAAACAGGGCCAAGTCTGCCGGGGCCACACAACTGGCCGCCACCCGCTGTGCACGCGGAAGAATGCTTACAGCGTACCCGCATGCACAGTACTTGGGTGGAGCGAAGGAACACCGTGGGTTTTAGTCGGTGCGAGTCCGACATAACCTGCCTTGTCCACTCAAGTGGGGCGGCAGGCATTCCCCACGAAAAAAAAAAAAAAAAAAGGTTAGGTTAGGTTAGGTTAGGTTAGGTTGGGGTGCCACGTCAGAAAACCTCCTCGAGTGCCTGGTCGTTGAATTTCCCTTTGATACTATTGTATCCGGGGGAAAGGCAACGCCGGGACGGTGCACCCTGGGCACTGGTGATGATACGTTGTTGCCAGTGGCGAATGTTCTGACAGGGGGGGATAGCTGCTCTGCGTGTCCCTCTGATAAGCGGAGGGCACAGCGGAGTGGCAGGGGGGTTGCATTTCCTCTTGATTTCCATATCCGGAGGAAAGGCAACCGAACGATGGTGCGCATTGGGCACTGGTGACGATACGTCGTTCTCAGTGCCCAATGCGAGGTTGCATTTCTCCTTGATCAAAGTATCCGGGGGAAAGGCAACAAAATGAGGGTGTGCATTGGGAACTGGTGGCGATACGTCGTTGGCAGTGCCTAATGCTCACAGTGGTGGACGGGTCCGGTGTGCACTCACACTGCCGCCGGGCACTCAACCGTCGAGCGTTGTGGGAGGTTGCATTTCTCCTTGATTTCTGTATCCGGGGGAAAGGCAACAAATGATGGTGGGTATTGGGAACTGGTGACGATATATCGTTTCCAGTGCCTAATGCTCATAGTGGTGGGACGGGTCCGGTGTGCACTCACACTGCCGCCGGGCATTCAACCGTCCAAAACTGGGGAGTTACGTCGGCTCTCCCAGCGCGCCGTAACCCGCTGTACTTTCGTCAAAGACCCCAGAGTTGACGATTATGGGGTACGTCGAAGTGCAGCGGAGCGGAGGGCTTGCCTTAATTGGCCGGCCCGCGAGGAGTAAACCTCTATAAAATAATCAGACAGCGAAGTCTTGAAAACCTGTGGGTACCAGGCGACCCCCACAGTATGTAGCCTTGCCCTCGGAATGGCGTAACCCGGGGGCCGACCTTTTATTTCGTCCAAAAACGTGGGAACAGATATGAGCAATTTGAAAAACAAAAACTTGAGGGTGGATAGTGATGACGACACGAGCGACTCTATGCTTAGCGTGGAGTCACTCGATGAGAGAAGAAGCATTGCGGGGAGGAAACGTCCTTCGAAGGACGCAGAGATGGGTGTCGGTCCGGCAATCGGCCAGGACGGCAAGAACAGCCAGACTATGACGGTGTCTGCCAAGAGAGGTCGTGGGCGACCACCAACTACAGGGGAATACGTGGGTCTAGCCCAAGCCAAAATGGCATTGGCGGCCGCGAAAGAAGCGGAAATGAGGGTGGAGGCGGAGGCGGAGATCGCAGCATCGTCTCGTCAGCTCCGCGCCGGCAGGATAACAACCCTGTCGGAGTCGTCGTCCTACGATGGCGACTTCGAGACGGCGGCGGAGCTAGAAAAGAGGGTAGAGGACAGCGTGGGCGTCATCACCATGGTTGCAACAAGGTCGAAGAACCTGAAAGGCATCTGGGTGAAGGCGCTCAAAGAAGCTGCAGAGAACGTCATCGAGGTTACCAAGACTCTGCAGCGACGCTGTACCTCAGACGAGACGCGGAAGCTGCAGGCCGAAAATGCTCGCCTACAAGGCGAAGTGTCTCAGCTGAGGAAGGAGGTGGCCGACCTGCGGATTAAAATCGACCGGCCCAGCCAACAAACTGAGGGAGCGGGCAAGGAGGAGCTCGTGCGCTCGATCATTGACCAGGTGGGGTCAATGATCAACGCCAGATTTGCCGCGCTGGAGGTCCGCCTCCTGCCGGAAAAGCGCCTCCGCCCCCCATTAGCGGCGGACAAGAGGCTGGAAGTAGTGCCCGGTCCCTCGTCCAGCTCTTCGCCTTCCCAGGCACCGGTTACGACAAAACCACCTGTCATGGCGGCTAGCGTCAAATCGGCTGTCGCTGGGGTTGCGGTGGCCGCAAAGCGCCCCAAAGGGAAACGGAGCGAGGCCATTAAGGAGGGCCCAAAGAAGGCAGTTGAGTCCCGACCCCTGCCACTTGCACCTGAGTCCATGGACCAACCTTGGACCACAGTGGTTAGGAAGGGGCTCAAAATCAAGGAGGGCAAAGTCACGAAAAGTGTTGGCAAACCGAGGGCGGTGAAGATTGCGACTCCGCGATCCTCTGCTGTGGTGGTGACCCTGGAGCCGGAGGCAGCGGCTGCAGGAGTCACCTACATTGATGTAATTACCGAGGCGAAGGCGAAAATCAACCTAGCCTCCCTCGGTATCACTGAGATGCGCTTCCGCATCTGCGCCACGGGGGCTCGTATGTTCGAGATCCCCGGCGCAGACAGCGACAAAAAGGCGGATGCCCTCGCTCAAAAATTGAGCGAGGTGCTTATTGGAAAGCGTGTGCGAGTATCCAGACCGGCGAAGACTGCAGAAGTCAAGGTGTCCGGTCTGGACGACTCCACGACAGCAGAGGATGTAGTAGCGGCGGTGACGAAGGCTGGCGGCTGTCCCAAGGACACCATCAAGTGCAGCGAGGTCCTTCGGAATCCCACAGGCCTTGGGATGGCCTGGGTCCGGTGCCCCGTGGCTGCCGCCAAAAAGGTGGCAGCCAGCGGGCGCCTTATGGTCTCGTGGGTGGCGGCCGAGGTGAAGCTCGTGGAGCCCTCACCTCTTAGGTGCTTCCGCTGTTTCGAGGCGGGGCACGTGAGGGCTCAGTGCGACGCACCGATCGACCGGGGGGAGTTGTGCTGCCGATGTGGTCAACCTGGCCACAAGGCGGCAACATGCTCCGCCACCCCGCGTTGCGCCGTGTGCGTCGCCGCAAAGAAACCGGCGGACCACAGAATGGGGGGGAAGGCCTGCAAAGCGCCTTCCAAAGCCGGAAAAAGGCCGGTCCGCCCGTTGCCACCTCGGCAATCGACCAGCCAGCCGATGGAGGAGGAAGCGTCCCGAGACCCTGGGACCACTCCACAGCCGCCGCAGGGGGGAAAGGTGAGAGCGTAGGCGTACTCAATTCCCCCCTTACGACTCGAGCGATGGACACGGGGAGGTCTGCCGCTCAACACGAGTCAGCGAGGTGAGAGCGCGCCCGGTGTTCCCGCGCGCTCTCAACGCAAGGCCAAGTCTGCCGGGGCCACACAACTGGCCGCCACCTGCTGTGCACGCGGAAGAATGCTCACAGCGTACCCGCATGCACAGTACTTGGGTGGAGCGATGGAACACCGTGGGGTTTTAGTCGGTGCGAGTCCGACATAACCCGCCCTCGCGGGGCGGGTATGCGTAGGCATTTCCCCACGAAAAAAAAAAAAAAAAAAGGTTAGGTTAGGTTGGGGCTCAAAAACAAGGGAGGGAAGATTAAGCAAATTGTTGGCAAACCGAGGGCGGTCAAAATTGCAACTCCGCGATCCTCTGCTGTGGTCGTGACCCTGGAGCCGGAGGCAGCGGCTGCAGGCGTCACATACATAGACGTAATTACCGAGGCGAAGGCAAAAATCAACCTGGCCTCCCTCGGTATTACAGAGATGCGCTTCCGCATCTGCGCCACGGGGGCTCGGATGTTTGAAATCCCTGGCGCAGACAGTGGAGCAAAGGCGGACGCCCTCGCTCAAAAATTGAGCGAGGTGCTATCAGCAGCGGGAAAAGGAGTCCGAGTATCCAGACCGGCGAAGACTGCAGAAGTCAAGGTGTCCGGTCTGGACGACTCTACCACAGCAGAAGACGTAATTGCGGCGGTAACGAAGGCTGGCGGCTGTCCCAAGGATGCTATAAAGTGCAGCGAGGTCCTGCGATATCCCGCAGGCCTTGGGATGGCCTGGGTCCGGTGCCCCGTGGCTGCCGCCAAAAAGGTGGCTGCCAGCGGGCGCCTTATGGTCTCATGGGTGGCAGCCGAGGTGAAACTCGTGGAGCCCTCACCTCTGAGGTGTTTCCGCTGTTTTGAGGCGGGACACGTGAGGGCTCAGTGCGACGCACCGATCGACCGGGGGGAGCTGTGCTGCCGCTGTGGCCAGCCTGGCCACAAGGCGGCGCAGTGCTCCGCTACCCCGCGTTGTGCCGTGTGCGTCGCCGCAAAGAAACCGGCGGACCACAGAATGGGGGGGAAGGCCTGCTATGCGCCTTCCAAGGCCGGGAAAAGGCCGGTCCGCCCGTTGCCACCTCGGCAACCGACCAGCCAGCCGATGGAGGAGGAAGCGTCCCTAGACCCTGGGACCACTCCACAGCCGCCGCAGGGGGGGATGAGGAGAACGTAGGCATACTCGATTCCCCCCCTTACGACTCGAGTGATGGACTCGGGGAAGTCTGTTGCTCGTATGAGTCAGCGAGGTGAGAGCGCGCCCGGTGTTCCCGCGCGCTCTCAAAACAGGGCCAAGTCTGCCGGGGCCACACAACTGGCCGCCACCCGCTGTGCACGCGGAAGAATGCTCACAGCGTACCCGCATGCACAGTACTTGGGTGGAGCGAAGGAACACCGTGGGGTTTTAGTCGGTGCGAGTCCGACATAACCCGCCCTCGTCCCCGCGGGGGCGGGTATGCGTAGGCATTTCCCCACGAAAAAAAAAAAAAAAAAAAAAAGGTTAGGTTAGGTTGGGGTGCCACGTCAGAAAACCTCCTCGAGTGCCTGGTCGTTGAATTTCTCTTTGATACTATTGTATCCGAGGGAAAGGCAACGCCGGGACGGTGCACCCTGGGCACTGGTGATGACACGTTGTTGCCAGTGGCGAATGTTCTGACAGGGGGGGATAGCTGCTCTGCGTGTCCCTCTGATAAGCGGAGGGCACTGCGGAGTGGCAGGGGGGTTGCACTTCCTCTTGATTTCCATATCCGGAGGAAAGGCAACCGAACGATGGTGCGCATTGGGAACTGGTGACGATACGTCGTTCTCAGTGCCCAATGCGCGGGTGGAGGTTGCATTTCTCCTTGATCAAAGTATCCGGGGGAAAGGCAACAAAATGAAGGTGTGCATTGGGAACTGGTGGCGATACGTCGTTGGCAGTGCCTAATGTTCACAGTGTGGGGGACGGGCTCGGTGTGCGCTTTTACTGCCGCCGGGCACTCAACCGTCGAGCGTTGTGGGAGGTTGCATTTCTCCTTGATTTCTGTATCCGGGGGAAAGGCAACAAATGATGGTGGGTATTAGGAACTGGTGACGATATATCGTTTCCAGTGCCTAATGCTCATAGTGGAGGGACGGGCTCGGTGTGCACTCACACTGCCGCCGGGCATCCAACCGTTCAAAACTGGGGAGTTACGTCGGCTCTCCCAGCGCGCCGTAACCCGCTGTACTTTCGTCAAAGACCCCAGTGTTGACGATAATGGGGTACGTCGAAGTGCAGCGGAGCGGAGGGCTTGCCTTAATTGGCCGGCCCGCGAGGAGTAGACCTCTATAAAATAATCAGACAGCGAAGTCTTGAAAACCTGTGGGTACCAGGCGACCCCCACAGTATGTAGCCTTGCCCTCGGAATGGCGTAACCCGGGGGCCGACCTTATATTTCGTCCACAATCGTGGGAACAGTTATGAGTAATCTAAAAAACAAAAGCGTGAGGGTAGACAGTGACGACGACACGAGCGACTCTATGCTCAGCGTAGAGTCATTCGATGGGAGAAGGAGTGTAGCAGGAAGAAAACGTCCTTCTAAGGACGCAGAGATTGATGTTGGTCTGGCCATGGGTCAGGAGGGAAAGATCGGGCAGGGCATGGTTGCGACTGCCAAGAGGGTCGAGGGCGACCTCCAACAACTGGGGAATACGTCGGCCTTGCACAGGCCAAAATGGCGTTGGTGGCCGCTAAAGAAGCGGAGATGAGGGCAGAGGCGGAGGCGGAGTTAGCATCGTCGTCTCGTCAGCTCCGGGCCGGCAGGATAACAACCCTGTCGGAGTCGTCGTCCAACGATGGCGACTTCGAGCCGGCATCGGAGCTGCAAAAGAGGATCGAGGACAGCGTCGGCGTCATCTCCATGGTGGCCCAAAGGTCGAAAAACCTGAAGGGCATCTGGGTGAAGGCGCTGAAGGAGGCTGCAGAGAACGTAAGCGAGACCGCTAAGACTCTGCAGCGTCGCTGTACCTCGGAAGAGACACGAAAACTGCAGGCGGACAACGCTCGCCTCCAAGGTGAAGTGTCGCAGTTGAGGAAGGAAGTGGCCTACCTGCGGATGCAGGTCGACCGGCCAAACACACAAGTCGAGGGAGTAGGTAGAGAGGAGCTGGCGCGTTCGATCATTGACCAGGTGGGGGTCAATGATCAACGCCAGGTTCGCTGCGCTGGAAGACCGCCTCCTACCAGAAAAGCGTCTCCGCCCACCATTGGCGGCAGATAAGAGACCGGAAGCGGTGCCCGGTCCTCTGTCCAGCCCTTCGCCCTCCAAGGCATCGGCTGTCGCAAGGCCGCCTGTTAAGGCGACTATCGTTAAGCCGGCTGCCGCAGGGTCTTCTAAGGCCCCAAAGCATCCCAAGGGAGGGCGGAGTGAGCCCGCGAAGGGAGGTCCAAAGACGTCGACTGAGTCCCAAACTTCGCCACCGGTGCAGCAGTCTATGGAGCAACCATGGAGTACGGTTGTGAAGAAGGGACTCAAGAAGAAGGGTGGGAAGGCGGCAAAGAGTCCCGGCGAACCCGCAACGAGGAGGGCAGTCAAGATCGCGACTCCGCGATCGTCCGCTGTGGTGGTAACACTGGAGCCGGAGGCTGTGGCAGCGGGCGTCACGTACGTCGCGGTTATTACCGAGGCGAAGGCTAAAATTAATCTTGCCGCCCTCGGAATAACTGAGATGCGCTTCCGCATCTGCGCCACGGGGCCTGTATGTTCGAAATCCCAGGCGCAGAAAGCGGAGCAAAGGCGGACGCCCCAGCCCAGAAATTGAGGAAGTGCTCACCGCAGCGGGCAAAGCGGTCCGGGTATCAAGACCGGCAAAGACCGCCGAGATTAAAGTGTCCGGTCTTGATGACTCGGTCTCTGTGGAGGAAGTGGTGGCGGCTGTTTCGTTGGCTGGCGGCTGTCCCAAGGAGGATGTAAAGTGCAATGAGGTCCTGCGGTATCCCGCAGGCCTTGGGATGGCCTGGGTCCGGTGCCCCGTGGCTGCCGCCAAAAAGGTGGCCGCCGGGGGACGCCTTATGGTCTCGTGGGTGGCGGCCGAGGTGAAGCTCGTAGAGCCCTCACCTCTGAGGTGTTTCCGCTGCTTTGAGGCGGGACACGTGAGGGCTCAGTGCGACGCACCGATCGACCGGGGGGAGTTATGCTGTCGCTGTGGCCAACCTGGCCACAAGGCGGCACAGTGCTCCGCAACCCCGCGTTGTGCCGTGTGCGTCGCCGCAAAGAAACCGGCGGACCACAGGATGGGGGGGAAGGCCTGCAAAGCGCCTTCCAAGGCCAGGAAAAGGCCGGTCCGCCCGTTGCCATCTCGGCAACCGACCAGCCAGCCGATGGAGGAGGAAGCGTCCCTAGACCCTGGGACCACTCCACAGCCGCCGCAGGGGGGGATGAGGAGAGCGTAGGCATACTCGATTCCCCCCCTTACGACTCGAGTGATGGACTCGGGGAAGTCTGTCGCTCGTATGAGTCAGCGAGGTGAGAGCGCGCCCGGTGTTCCCGCGCGCTCTCAAAACAGGGCCAAGTCTGCCGGGGCCACACAACTGGCCGCCACCCGCTGTGCACGCGGAAGAATGCTTACAGCGTACCCGCATGCACAGTACTTGGGTGGAGCGAAGGAACACCGTGGGGTTTTAGTCGGTGCGAGTCCGACATAACCCGCCCTCGTCCCCGCGGGGGCGGGTATGCGTAGGCATTTCCCCACGAAAAAAAAAAAAAAAAAAAAGGTTAGGTTAGGTTAGGTTAGGTTAGGTTAGGTTAGGTTAGGTTTCCCCGAAGGGTTCCCGCTTTGTCGTAGCGGGTTTAGTAACCGTGGCTTGGTCACCCACGGTGAAGCTAAGAGGAACCCAAATGGCCGGCCTAAGGCGCTCTGTGGCCGGCCTGAGGTGGCTGCCCGGGAGGGCTCGTAATGAGCTCACCTCGGAAGCGTGTCGGTGGACTGCTGGGGGTGGAAGTGGCGGAGCGAGGCCGCCTTCCCGCCCTCAGTAGCCGAGGCGGAGTCGCGGAGGGAGAGGAGTGTCGGTATTGCGTTGCCGCTCTCCTATCCTCCGCGACTCAAGCGGGGTCGCACCGCATGATGCGGCTGTGGTGGGGCCGCGGGGGAAGAGGAGTGTCGGTGTTTCGTTGCCGCTCTCCCTGTCCTCCGCGGCCGAACATCGGTCGGCGGTGGAGCCGCAGACCAGATCCGCCGCAGGGGGCTGGGTTGGCTTAGTGCTTTCCTGGCCCCCATGGCCTCTGGGGGGCGGACTCCGGGGGTCCGCTTCCCACCTACAGAGGAGGCCGAGCTGGAGGGCGCGTCCGTGTTCCGGCGCGCCCTACCTGGAGGGGTGGAGAGGGAGATGTCCTCCCCCGGAGTAGGGGCCGGCTTGCCGGCCAGCGCAGGCGGGGTCGCGGAGGTGTGCGAAAGCGTTCCCGTGGCCCCGCCATAAGCGACGAAGGTGGAACACCATGGGGTTTTAGTCGGTGCGAGTCCGACATAATCCATCCTTGCCCCCGCAGGGGTGGGTATGCGTAGGCATTTCCCCACGAAAAAAAAAAAAAAAGGTTAGGTTTCCCCCCCGAAGGGTTCCCGCTTTGTCGTAGCGGGGGCTTAGTAACCGTGGTGTGGAGTTAACCACGGTGAAGCTAAGAGGAACCCAAATGGCCGGCCTAAGGCGCTCTGTGGCCGGCCCGAGGTGGCCGCCCGGGAGGGCTCGTAATGAGCTCACCTCGGAAGCGTGTCGGTGGACTGCTGGGGGTGGAAGTGGCGGAGCGAGGCCGCCTTCCCGCCCTCAGTAGCCGAGGCGGAGTCGCGGAGGGAGAGGAGTGTCGGTATTGCGTTGCCGCTCTCCTATCCTCCGCGACTCAAGCGGGGTCGCACCGCATGATGCGGCTGTGGTGGGGCCGCGGGGGAAGAGGAGTGTCGGTGTTTCGTTGCCGCTCTCCCTGTCCTCCGCGGCCGAACATCGGTCGGCGGTGGAGCCGCAGACCAGATCCGCCGCAGGGGGCTGGGTTGGCTTAGTGCTTTCCTGGCCCCCATGGCCTCTGGGGGGCGGACTCGGGGGGGTCCGCTTCCCACCTACAGAGGAGGCCGAGCTGGAGGGCGCGTCCGTGTTCCGGCGCGCCCTACCTGGAGGGGTGGAGAGGGAGATGTCCTCCCCCGGAGTAGGGGCCGGCTTGCCGGCCAGCGCAGGCGGGGTCGCGGAGGTGTGCGAAAGCGTTCCCGTGGCCCCGCCATAAGCGACGAAGGTGGAACACCATGGGGTTTTAGTCGGTGCGAGTCCGACATAATCCATCCTTGCCCCGCAGGTGGGTATGCGTAGGCATTTCCCCATGTAAAAAAAAAGGTTAGGTTTCCCCGAAGGGTTCCCGCTTTGTCGTAGCGGGGGCTTAGTAACCGTGGTGTGGAGTTAACCACGGTGAAGCTAAGAGGAACCCAAATGGCCGGCCTAAGGCGTTCTAAGGCCGGCTCGAGGAGGCTGCCCGGGCGGGCTGGAGCTGGGCCCGCCCTGGATGCGTGTCGGTGGGCTGCGGGGTGCGGATGGACGGAGTGAGGCCGTATTACGCACCATCCGCAGCCGAGGCGGAGTCGGGGGAATGGGGTGGCGGTGCGGGGACTGTTAGCAGCGGTACCGCGCATCGTCGCCCCCACCCTCCGCATCTGAGACGGAGTCGCGGAGGAGGGTAGTGTATCTCCTATCCTCCGCGACTCAAGCGGGGTCGCACCGCTGATGCGGCCGTGGTGGGGCCGCGGGTTCAGTGGAGTGTCGGTTGATCCTGCCGCTCTCCCTGTCCTCCGCGGCCGAACATTGGTTGGCGGCGGAGCCTAACACCAGATCCGCCGCAGGGGGCTGGGACTTTCCTGGCTCCCAAGGCCTCTGGGGGGCGGACTCGGGGAGTCCGCTTCCCACCTACAGAGGAGGCCGATGGAAGGCGCGTCCGTGTTCCGGCGCGCCTTGCAGGAGAGGGGTGGAGAGGGGGATGTCCTCCCCCCGAAGGAGGGGCCGGCTTGCCGGCCAGCGCAGGCGGGGTCGCGGAGGTGTGCGAAAGCGTTCCCGTAACCCCGCCATACGCGACGAAGGTGGAACACCATGGGGTTTTAGTCGGTGCAAGTCCGACATAACCCACCCTTGCCCCCGCAGGGGTGGGTATGCGTAGGCATTTCCCCATGTAAAAAAAAAAAAAAAAAAAAAAGGTTAGGTTAGGTTAGGTTAGGTTAGGTTCCCCCCCGAAGGGTTCCCGCTTTGTCGTAGCGGGGGGGCTTAGTAACCGTGGTGTGGAGTTAACCACGGTGAAGCTAAGAGGAACCCAAATGGCCGGCCTAAGGCGTTCTAAGGCCGGCCCGAGGAGGCTGCCCGGGCGGGCTGGAGCTGGGCCCACCCTGGATGCGTGTCGGTGGGCTGCGGGGTGCGGATGGACGGAGTGAGGCCGTCTTACGCACCATCCGCAGCCGAGGCGGAGTCGGGGGAATGGGGTGGCGGTGCGAGGACTGTTAGCACCGGTACCGCGCATCGTCGCCCCCACCCTCCGCATCCGAGACGGAGTCGCGGAGGGAGGGTAGTGTATCTCCCTATCCTCCGCGACTCAAGCGGGGGTCGCACCGCTGATGCGGCCGTGGTGGGGCCGCGGGTTCAGTGGAGTGTCGGTTGATCCTGCCGCTCTCCCTGTCCTCCGCGGCCGAACATTGGTTGGCGGCGGAGCCTAACACCAGATCCGCCGCAGGGGGCTGGGGCTTTCCTGGCCCCCATGGCCTCTGGGGGGCGGACTCGGGGGAGTCCGCTTCCCACCTACAGAGGAGGCCGAGTTGGAGGGCGCGTCCGTGTTCCGGCGCGCCCTGCCAGGAGGGGTGGAGAGGGAGATGTCCTCCCCCGGAGAAGGGGCCGTCTGGTCGGCCGGCGCAGGCGGGGTCGCGGATGTGTGCGAAAGCGTTCCCGTGACCCCGCCATACGCGACGATGGAGGAACACCATGGGGTTTTAGTCGGTGCAAGTCCGACATAACCCACCCGTGCCCCCGCAGGGGTGGGTATGCGCAGGCATTTCCCATGTAAAAAAAAAAAAAAAAAAAGGTTAGGTTAGGTTAGGTTAGGTTAGGTTAGGTTAGGTTCGCCCGTCTGGGCGAAGAGGTTGAGCCATCCGACGCTGTAGGACTAAGATCTACAGCGTCCAGCGTAGGATGGCCATACGGGTCGTACGAGGATACCGGACGGTATCGTTTGAGGCGGCGACAATCCTGGCTCGCTTTCCACCTCTGGATATACTGGCGGACATGGACGCGAGGGTGTATCACCGAATTCGCGTCCTACGCCAGAGCGGTGGTGGCGAGCCAGAAAAGGCGCTCGAGGCGGTAAAACGGCAGGAACGACGTATCGCATTCGCGACGTGGCGCGCAAGGCTCCGCGAGGAGCACTATGCGCGCAAACGCGTCGTCGGAGCATTCCTGCCGGTCTTCGAAGCCTGGATGCAGCGACGAGGAGGAAGACTCACCTACAGACTTACGCAGGTGATCACCGGGCACGGTTGCTTCGGTGATTACCTGTGTAAGATCGGTCGCGAGGCGACGGCGAATTGCTTCCACTGTGGTGGCAACGACCAAGACTCCGCATCGCACACGCTCGCCGCTTGCCCGGCGTGGGAAGCCGAGCGGCGGGTCTTGGTCGGTCACATGGGACGGAACCTGTCCCTGCCAGCAGTCGTGTCGGCGATGCTGCGCGGGGAATCGGCGGAGGGCCGTAGCCTCCTTCTGCGAGACCGTAATGGTCCGAAAGGAGGCTGCCGAGCGGGATAGAGAGAGGACCGATCCTGCTCGAAGACGGCCGACGCGGCGCTCGCGCGCCTCTTCACGGCCCTCCCGGTGATCCCCTACCGTAAACGGGGCCCTACGGGTCGCTGACGATCGGAGTGGGGGTCTGACCGTCCAGTAATAGCGACCCCGAGGAGGACGACGGCACGACGTGGTACCGTGTCGTCGTGATAGTTCCGCGAGGGTTCTGGGGTGCGATCTTCGCACGCCCCGGACGGGCTATCCCAGCGAAGCGCAGGGGGGTTGCGGTTGCGTTCCTTACGGAGATCCCGCGACCCCTCGCGAGCGTTGGTGGCGACCACCGTGGGGTTTTAGTCGGTGCGAGTCCGACATAACCCGCCCTTGCCCCCGCGAGGGCGGGTATGCGTAGGCATTTCCCCACGCTAAAAAAAAAAAAAAAAAAAAAAAAAAAGGTTAGGTTAGGTTTGGTTAGGTTAGGTTAGGTTAGGTTGGGGTGCCACCCCCCCCGAAGGGTTCTCCCCCCCGAAGGGTTCTCGCTTTGTCGTAGCGGGGGGGCTTAGTAACCGTGGCTTGGTCACCCACGGTGAAGCTAAGAGGAACCCAAATGGCCGGCCTAAGGCGCTCTGTGGCCGGCCCGAGGTGGCCGCTCCGGGAGGGCTCATAATGAGCTCACCTCGGAAGCGTGTCGGTGGACTGCTGGGGGTGGAAGTGGCGGAGCGAGGCCGCCTTCCCCGCCCTCAGTAGCCGAGGCGGAGTCGCGGAGGGAGAGGAGTGTCGGTGTTGCGTTGCCGCTCTCCCTATCCTCCGCGACTCAAGCGGGGGTCGCACCGCATGATGCGGCTGTGGTGGGGCCGCGGGGGAAGAGGAGTGTCGGTGTTTCGTTGCCGCTCTCCCTGTCCTCCGCGGCCGAACATCGGTCGGCGGTGGAGCCGCAGACCAGATCCGCCGCAGGGGGCTGGGTTGGCTTAGTGCTTTCCTGGCCCCCATGGCCTCTGGGGGGCGGACTCGGGGGAGTCCGTTTCCCACCTACAGAGGAGGCCGAGATGGAAGGCGCGTCCGTGTTCCGGCGCGCCTTGCAGGAGAGGGGTAGAGAGGGGATGTCCTCCCCGAAGGGTTCTCCCCCGAAGGGTTCTCCCCCGAAGGGTTCTCCCCCGAAGGGTTCTCCCCCGAAGGGTTCTCCCCCGAAGGGTTCTCCCCCGAAGGGTTCTCCCCCGAAGGGTTCTCCCCCGAAGGGTTCTCCCCCGAAGGGTTCTCCCCCGAAGGGTTCTCCCCCGAAGGGTTCTCCCCCGAAGGGTTCTCCCCCGAAGGGTTCTCCCCCGAAGGGTTCTCCCCCGAAGGGTTCTCCCCCGAAGGGTTCTCCCCCGAAGGGTTCTCCCCCGAAGGGTTCTCCCCCGAAGGGTTCTCCCCCGAAGGGTTCTCCCCCGAAGGGTTCTCCCCCGAAGGGTTCTCCCCCGAAGGGTTCTCCCCCGAAGGGTTCTCCCCCGAAGGGTTCTCCCCCGAAGGGTTCTCCCCCGAAGGGTTCTCCCCCGAAGGGTTCTCCCCCGAAGGGTTCTCCCCCGAAGGGTTCTCCCCCGAAGGGTTCTCCCCCGAAGGGTTCTCCCCCGAAGGGTTCTCCCCCGAAGGGTTCTCCCCCGAAGGGTTCTCCCCCGAAGGGTTCTCCCCCGAAGGGTTCTCCCCCGAAGGGTTCTCCCCCGAAGGGTTCTCCCCCGAAGGGTTCTCCCCCGAAGGGTTCTCCCCCGAAGGGTTCTCCCCCGAAGGGTTCTCCCCCGAAGGGTTCTCCCCCGAAGGGTTCTCCCCCGAAGGGTTCTCCCCCGAAGGGTTCTCCCCCGAAGGGTTCTCCCCCGAAGGGTTCTCCCCCGAAGGGTTCTCCCCCGAAGGGTTCTCCCCCGAAGGGTTCTCCCCCGAAGGGTTCTCCCCCGAAGGGTTCTCCCCCGAAGGGTTCTCCCCCGAAGGGTTCTCCCCCGAAGGGTTCTCCCCCGAAGGGTTCTCCCCCGAAGGGTTCTCCCCCGAAGGGTTCTCCCCCGAAGGGTTCTCCCCCGAAGGGTTCTCCCCCGAAGGGTTCTCCCCCGAAGGGTTCTCCCCCGAAGGGTTCTCCCCCGAAGGGTTCTCCCCCGAAGGGTTCTCCCCCGAAGGGTTCTCCCCCGAAGGGTTCTCCCCCGAAGGGTTCTCCCCCGAAGGGTTCTCCCCCGAAGGGTTCTCCCCCGAAGGGTTCTCCCCCGAAGGGTTCTCCCCCGAAGGGTTCTCCCCCGAAGGGTTCTCCCCCGAAGGGTTCTCCCCCGAAGGGTTCTCCCCCGAAGGGTTCTCCCCCGAAGGGTTCTCCCCCGAAGGGTTCTCCCCCGAAGGGTTCTCCCCCGAAGGGTTCTCCCCCGAAGGGTTCTCCCCCGAAGGGTTCTCGCTTTGTCGTAGCGGGGGGGCTTAGTAACCGTGGCTTGGTCACCCACGGTGAAGCTAAGAGGAACCCAAATGGCCGGCCTAAGGCGCTCTTTGGCCGGCCCGAGGAGGCCGCTCCGGGAGGGCTCATAATGAGCTCACCTCGGAAGCGTGTCGGTGGACTGCTGGGGGTGGAAGTGGCGGAGCGAGGCCGCCTTCCCCGCCCTCAGTAGCCGAGGCGGAGTCGCGGAGGGAGAGGAGTGTCGGTGTTGCGTTGCCGCTCTCCCTGTCCTCCGCGGCCGAACATCGGTCGGCGGTGGAGCCGTAGACCAGATCCGCCGCAGGGGGCTGGGTTGGCTTAGTGCTTTCCTGTCCCCCATGGCCTCTGGGGGGCGGACTCGGGGGAGTCCGTTTCCCACCTACAGAGGAGGCCGAGATGGAAGGCGCGTCCGTGTTCCGGCGCGCCTTGCAGGAGAGGGGTAGAGAGGGGATGTCCTCCCCGAAGGGTTCTCCCCCGAAGGGTTCTCCCCCGAAGGGTTCTCCCCCGAAGGGTTCTCCCCCGAAGGGTTCTCCCCCGAAGGGTTCTCCCCCGAAGGGTTCTCCCCCGAAGGGTTCTCCCCCGAAGGGTTCTCCCCCGAAGGGTTCTCCCCCGAAGGGTTCTCCCCCGAAGGGTTCTCCCCCGAAGGGTTCTCCCCCGAAGGGTTCTCCCCCGAAGGGTTCTCCCCCGAAGGGTTCTCCCCCGAAGGGTTCTCCCCCGAAGGGTTCTCCCCCGAAGGGTTCTCCCCCGAAGGGTTCTCCCCCGAAGGGTTCTCCCCCGAAGGGTTCTCCCCCGAAGGGTTCTCCCCCGAAGGGTTCTCCCCCGAAGGGTTCTCCCCCGAAGGGTTCTCCCCCGAAGGGTTCTCCCCCGAAGGGTTCTCCCCCGAAGGGTTCTCCCCCGAAGGGTTCTCCCCCGAAGGGTTCTCCCCCGAAGGGTTCTCCCCCGAAGGGTTCTCCCCCGAAGGGTTCTCCCCCGAAGGGTTCTCCCCCGAAGGGTTCTCCCCCGAAGGGTTCTCCCCCGAAGGGTTCTCCCCCGAAGGGTTCTCCCCCGAAGGGTTCTCCCCCGAAGGGTTCTCCCCCGAAGGGTTCTCCCCCGAAGGGTTCTCCCCCGAAGGGTTCTCCCCCGAAGGGTTCTCCCCCGAAGGGTTCTCCCCCGAAGGGTTCTCCCCCGAAGGGTTCTCCCCCGAAGGGTTCTCCCCCGAAGGGTTCTCCCCCGAAGGGTTCTCCCCCGAAGGGTTCTCCCCCGAAGGGTTCTCCCCCGAAGGGTTCTCCCCCGAAGGGTTCTCCCCCGAAGGGTTCTCCCCCGAAGGGTTCTCCCCCGAAGGGTTCTCCCCCGAAGGGTTCTCCCCCGAAGGGTTCTCCCCCGAAGGGTTCTCCCCCGAAGGGTTCTCCCCCGAAGGGTTCTCCCCCGAAGGGTTCTCCCCCGAAGGGTTCTCCCCCGAAGGGTTCTCCCCCGAAGGGTTCTCCCCCGAAGGGTTCTCCCCCGAAGGGTTCTCCCCCGAAGGGTTCTCCCCCGAAGGGTTCTCCCCCGAAGGGTTCTCCCCCGAAGGGTTCTCCCCCGAAGGGTTCTCCCCCGAAGGGTTCTCCCCCGAAGGGTTCTCCCCCGAAGGGTTCTCCCCCGAAGGGTTCTCCCCCGAAGGGTTCTCCCCCGAAGGGTTCTCCCCCGAAGGGTTCTCCCCCGAAGGGTTCTCCCCCGAAGGGTTCTCCCCCGAAGGGTTCTCCCCCGAAGGGTTCTCCCCCGAAGGGTTCTCCCCCGAAGGGTTCTCCCCCGAAGGGTTCTCCCCCGAAGGGTTCTCCCCCGAAGGGTTCTCCCCCGAAGGGTTCTCCCCCGAAGGGTTCTCCCCCGAAGGGTTCTCCCCCGAAGGGTTCTCCCCCGAAGGGTTCTCCCCCGAAGGGTTCTCCCCCGAAGGGTTCTCCCCCGAAGGGTTCTCCCCCGAAGGGTTCTCCCCCGAAGGGTTCTCCCCCGAAGGGTTCTCCCCCGAAGGGTTCTCCCCCGAAGGGTTCTCCCCCGAAGGGTTCTCCCCCGAAGGGTTCTCCCCCGAAGGGTTCTCCCCCGAAGGGTTCTCCCCCGAAGGGTTCTCCCCCGAAGGGTTCTCCCCCGAAGGGTTCTCCCCCGAAGGGTTCTCCCCCGAAGGGTTCTCGCCGTGACGATGCGGCCGAGTCATCGTTGCGCGACGTTTACGGGAGGGCCAAGCTTCGCCTCCAAATCGCCATCGCCGAGGCCAAGGCTGGGGCGAGAAACGAGCTGCTGGAGACTCTGGACCGTGATCCGTGGGGTCGCCCATACCGCATGGTGCGGGGGAAACTTCGCCCATGGGCACCCCCTCTGACGCGGAGTCTCCAGCCCCAGTTCGTGGACGCAGTGGTTGCAGCTCTGTTCCCCCAGAGAGAGGAACACACGCCGCCGACCATGGCTCCGACTGCGCTGGATGCGGTTGCTGGCGGGGACGAGGTGGTACCGCCGGTAACCCCGGGAGAGTTCGGGGCCGCGATCCTTCGACTCCGTTCGAGGAATACGGCCCCGGGACCCGACGGTGTCCCTGGCCGTGCGTGGGTCCTAGCATCCGGCGCACTCGAGGGCAAACTCAGGGGACTATTCGATGCCTGCCTAACGCAGGGCCGTTTTCCACGGGTGTGGAAGGCGGGCACGATGGTCCTCTTGAGGAAGGAGGGGCGCCCGAGGGACTCGCCCTCTGCGTACCGGCCCATAGTGCTGTTGGACGAGGTGGCAAAGCTCTTTGAGCGTGTCATTGCCGGTCGCCTCGTCCGACATCTGGTGGGGTCGGTCCGGACTTGGACGATAACCACCCGGTTTTCGCGAGGGCAGGTCCACGATACATGCGATCATGCGAGTGAAGAGGACGGCGGAGGAAGCAGTCGCCCGGGGTGAGGTCGTCTTGGCGGTGTCTCTTGACATCGCCAACGCCTTCAACACCTTGCCCTGGAGTTGCATCAGGGAGGCACTCCGGTATCACCGGGTGCCGAACTACCTCCAGCGCATGATCGCATCCTATCTCGGGCAGGTCGGTGGCGTACAGGTGTCGGAACGCGTGGCATAGTCGCGTAGTGTCGTGCGGTGTCCCACAGGGTTCGGTTCTCGGACCGCTCCTGTGGAACATCGGCTACGACTGGGTGCTTCGCGGATCCCTACTGCGAGGCCTCTGCGTGACTTGCTACGCCGACGACACCTTGGTGACGGCAAGGGGCGGCACCTATAGGGAGTGCACCATACGTGCTACAGCGGGAGTGGCCCACGTAGTGGGTCGTATCCGAAGGCTGGGTCTCGAGGTGGCCCTTAACAAGTCTGAGGCCTTGTGTTTTCACGGGCCTCGAAACGCGCCACCCTCGGGACTGCACATCGTAGTGGGCGGAGTTCGCATCGGCATCAAGTCCCAGATGAAATATCTGGGACTCACTTTGGACGGTCGATGGAACTTCGAGGTGCACTTCCTAGGCTTATTGCCCAGGCTGTTGCGTGCGGCGGCCGCAGTCGGCAGCTTGCTGCCGAATATCGGAGGTCCGAATGCGGCTTGTCGGCGCCTGTACCTGGGCATGGTGCGCTCCATGGCGCTGTACGGGGCACCCGTGTGGAGTGACGCTCTGAATAGCCGGACAATCGCTCTTCTGCAAAGGCCCCAGAGGGCGATGGCGATCAGAGCGATCCGGGGGTACCACACGGTGTCCCACGAGGCGGCGTGTGTGCTGGCGGCGTCCCCTCCCTGGGAACTGGAGGCGAAAGTTCTCGCGTCCGTTTTCTTTTGGCGTGAGAGCTTGATCGCGGTGCGCCAGTTCCCACCCACGAGGGAGGAGGTTGATGCGGCGAGGGCGGAGCGTCGAAGGGTCATGGTGCGGAGGTGGCAGCATGCACTTCGACAACCCCGGGCCGGAACCACGACCGTAGAGGCAGTACGTCCAGTTCTCGTGCAGTGGCTGGACAGACGTCACGGAGTGCTCACCTTCCGGTTGTCGCAGGTGCTTACGGGGCATGGATGCTTCGGGAAGTACCTACACTTGATCGGAAGGGAGCCAAACGAGGGCTGTCACCACTGTGACGGCTGCCTCCAAGACACGGCCCAGCACACGCTGGAGGTGTGTCCGCGGTGGGCAGAACAGCGCCGAGCACTGAGTGCCGTAATGGGCAACGACTTGTCGCTGGCGGCCGTAGTTCGCGCCATGATCGACAGTCGGGAAGGGTGGGCAGCAGTGCAGGTGTACTGCGAGGCGGTGATGTCCACGAAGGAGGAGGCGGAGCGAGTTCGGGAGTCAGCCGCCTCGGATCCAGTCCGCAGACGCCGCATCGGGCGAAGACGCAGAGCGTATGCGCTCACCATTCCGCCCTGATACGACTCGAGCTATAGACCCGGGGAGGTCCGTAGCTCAAAATGAGTCGGCGAGGTGAGAGCGCGCCTCGTGTTCCCGCGCGCTCTCCATAAAGGTTACCAACGGCCGGGGCCCGCAAAAGCGAGCCGCCACTGCTGTGCACGCGAACGAATGCGTAAGCGTACCCGTATGCACAGCACTCGGTGGGCAGAAGGAACACCGTGGGGTTTTAGTCGGTGCGAGTCCGACATAACCCGCTCTCGTCCCCGCGAGGGCGGGTATGCGTAGGCATTTCCCCACGCAAAAAAAAAAAAAAGTCGCGGAGGATAGGGAGAGCGGCAACGCAACACCGACACTCCTCTCCCTCCGCGACTCCGCCTCGGCTACTGAGGGCGGGAAGGCGGCCTCGCTCCGCCACTTCCGCCCCCAGCAGTCCACCGACACGCTTCCGAGGCGAGCTCGTTACGAGCCCACCCGGAGCGGTTATTCCCGGGCCGGCCTCAGAGCGCCTTAGGCCGGCCATTTGGGTTCCTCTTAGCTTCACCGTGGGTGACCAAGCCACGGTTACTAAGCCCCCGCTACGACAAAGCGAGAACCCTTCGGGGGAACCTAACCTAACCTAACCTTTTTGTTATCGGGGAAATCTTCGAAAGATACCCTGTCTCCTGGGGGAGAGACAGGGTTATGTGGTATTTCTAACCACTAAAACCCCCCCGGTGGCCATCCTCAGTGCATTGGGAGGGGCTCCGGGATCTCCTACGGAACGCACCGGTGCCCTCAGCACAGTGCCTTAGTTGTTCCAGGGGAGGCCGCGCCTCCCCTCGCACCCTCGCCGTGCTACGGCAACCCTGGACCACTTCAGGTTGCCGTCCCTCCCGGGTTCGCTTGCCTGGGCGGTCAGAGCCCCCACCCTGAGCGCCCGCGAACCCGCAGTCCCCTTTTAGTCGCCTTGTACGACAGGCAGGGGATACCTTAGCCCTATTCTTATGCCCGAGCTAAAGGGCTGACGGGCCGGGGCGTCCGTTGCCACCGCCCCGGTAAACGCCAGCTCGAGCGGGATCGGCCCTCTCCCGATCCTGCTGGCGGTCTCCTTCTGTAACATAACAATTTCACAGAAGGAGACCAGCGCCTTCCATGCGCCTTTATCCGCCAGCGCAGCCGCTACTGTGACTGGCGGAGAGAGGTCTTGCCCGATCCTCTGGACCAGGATCCGTCGCTCGACTCCCACGCAGGGCACTCAGCGAGCGTGTGCTGTGCGGAATCCCGGTCCCCGCCACAGTGGTGGCATTGCGTTGTCGATTCGCGTCAATCCTGTTCAGGTACTCACCGAAACACCCGTGCCCAGTGAGTACCTGCGTTAATCGGAAGGTGACGTGCACCTCTTCCCCGCTCGCAGCCAGGCTTCGAAGCTCGGCAAGAGCGCGCTGACCGTGCGCTGGCGCAAGAAACGAGGCTCTTGTAGCCTCTCGCCACACCCGCAGCGCCCGTCTGCGCTCCTGCCTTCGCACCTCGCCCGCATCCAGGGCTCGGCTTCCACCTGGGAAGACGAAGGCGGGCAAACACCCGCGCATCCATCTCCGCCAGGATGTCCAGTGGTGGAAACCGAGCTAGGACAGTGGCCGCCTCGAAGATATCGTACGATATCCTCGTGCGATCCTGATGGCCATCTTTCGCTGCAGGCTATTGAGCTTAGCTCTGCAGCGACGGACGCCCGTGAGTCGATGTGACCATACGGGCGCCCCGTAGAGGGCCATCGATCGCACGACCCCCGCGTAGAGGCGGCGGACTCCTTCCCTGGGGCCCCGAGATTGGTAGCAACCGGTGCATGGCACCCACTACCCTCTCGATCTTGGGGACCAGGCGGTCGAAGTGCTCCTCGAAGCCCCAGCGACCGTCCAGGATGAGACCGAGATATTTCATCACCGGTCCCACCCGGACTTGCACGTCACCAACGCGAACCGACAAGCTGGGTGGTTCCCTCCCTCTGGGGAGTTTGTGGAACCAAAGCGCCTCGGTCTTATGAGGCGCTATCCGAAGACCCAGCTCGTGGATTTTATCCACGACGCATGCCACCCCAAGCTCAGCAAGCCGGATGGTGCTTTCGAAGCTGTCCCCGTCGGCCAGTACCAGAGTGTCATCTGCATAGCAGACGACACTAACACCGACGGGGAGATCGACCCGCAGGACCGCGTCGTACGCGAGGTTCCACACCAGGACCCAACACGGATCCTTGTGGAACCCCGCAGTTCACCTCCCTCAGGTGGACTGACGCGTCCCGACCCACGTACCGGATGCACCTGTCGTGCAAGTACGGTACGGTACCTAACCTAACCTAACCTAACCTAACCTAACCTAACCTAACCTTTTTTACATGGGGAAATGCCTACGCATACCATCTCTGCGGGGCAAGGATGGGTTATGTCGGACTCGCACCGACTAAAACCCCATGGTGTTCCACCTTCGTCGCGTATGGCGGGGTTACGGGAACGCTTTCGCACACCTCCGCGACCCCGCCTGCGCTGGCCGGCACGCCGGCCCCTCCTTCGGGGGAGGACATCTCCCTCTCCACCCCTCTCCGGTAAGGCGCGCCGGAACACGGACGCGCCTTCCAACTCGGCCTCCTCTGTGGGTGGGAAGCGGACTCCCCCGAGTCCGCCCCCCAGAGGCCATGGGGGCCAGGAAAGCACTAAGCCAACCCAGCCCCCTGCGGCGGATCTGGTCTGCGGCTCCACCGCCGACCGATGTTCGGCCGCGGAGGACAGGGAGAGCGGCAACGAAACACCGACACTCCTCTTCCCCCGCGGCCCCACCACAGCCGCATCATGCGGTGCGACCCCCGCTTGAGTCGCGGAGGATAGGGAGAGCGGCAACGAAACACCGACACTCCTCTCCCTCCGCGACTCCGCCTCGGCTACTGAGGGCGGGGAAGGCGGCCTCGCTCCGCCACTTCCACCCCCAGCAGTCCACCGACACGCTTCCGAGGCGAGCTCGTCACGAGCCCACCCGGAGCGGCCTCCTCGGGCCGGCCAAAGAGCGCCTTAAGCCGGCCATTTGGGTTCCTCTTAGCTTCACCGTGGGTGACCAAGCCACGGTTACTAAGCCCCCCCGCTACGACAAAGCGAGAACCCTTCGGGGAACCTAACCTAACCTAACCTAACCTAACCTTTTTTTTTTTTTGACCCCGTTTTTGGGGGTCTCGCCGGCCCTGCTGATATTTATCATTCAGCATTATTTTATTCTATGGGATTGACTCTGGGAAAATAAGTTTTTCAGTGTGTTTTGTTATTATTATTATAATTTTTTTTTTTTTAATATATATATATTTTTTATATCCGTCCCGGCCAACGTTACAAATTAATATTATTGTTTTATGTACATTTTGTTACATTATATTTTTGTTTATTAGTAAACAGGAATTATTTTAGATTTATTACATTAATTAATTTTTTTTTTTTGGGTTTTCGTGATAGCCTGTTCTGCGCAGAGATCAGGCAACAGTACCCGAACAGTATATTTCATTGCTAGAGTATTTACATGCTTAATAACTAGTGCTATTACTATATAATTGTATTGATATTATATAATTGTATTTCAATGATATTTTAATTGCGTAATTGTAGTAGATTTGGAATGTATGAATTGATTTTATCATATTATTATTCTATATAAATTCATTAAATTGCAATTATATATTTAAATGATTTTAATTTTAAATCTTTGCGACAGTTTATTATTATTGAATGTTTACACATACATTTCCTTGATTTAGTTTTGGATTGTGGGTTTTCATGACAACCTGTTCCACGCAGGGTACAGGTTACAGTACCCAGAGCCCTTACTTTTATAAAGTATTTACACATTGTATGCCTGATTAAGCGCTATGTAGTGCTGTTTCTATATTACAATATTGGGTTTGCATTTAATAGTGTCTTAATATCGCTATTGTGTTAGATTTGGAATATGTGAAATTGATTTGTATGTGATGAGGGAAATAATAATCGGATGTCAATTTAGTTTGCATTCGGGAATTGAAATAGATTTAATATGATTGAATTGATTTATGATAATTGAGATTTATTGGTTAATATACAGTTATTTCTGGTCTGATTTGATTTGGGTCCAGGTTCTGTGGTTACGCCAACTTGGGTATTGGTGCCTGACCACTACGTCTTTGACAGAAGTTTTGTGTTATGCTTGCGGATTAGACAACGGTAGACCCGTTTGCCTTGGCTGCCAACCGCATTATTTTTTTACAATATTTAAAGAACGTGTCCCTGCTGCCGTCGTCCAGCACAATCTGTGCAAGATTGTCCCTGGTAATAGTTATTTTAATTTCTTGCTCACAATCGTATTTTTGCCTAGAGAATCTTGGGCATTCTGTGAGAATATGTTCCACGGTCTCATTGCTTGTGCCATTGCACGAACAAAACGGGTCTGGAGCCAGCCCAAATCTATGAAGATAGGCTCTGATGCCTCCATGGCCCGTTAAGTATTGTGTACTGACGTTGGAGTGATTGACGTTCCTAAACACCCTGTGGGCGACTCTTACGTCTTGAAAAAAGAGCTTTATTGTGCTTGTTGGGGGACATTCTTCGTATCTCCTCTGCCAGACAGTGATTGTTTCATTCCTTAATACTTTCTTGGCAAAGGAAAGTGGGAACCTGTCGTATGTTGGGGTTTCCTTTGATGTCAATGCGGCGCTTTTGGCAAGTTCGTCGGCGCGTTCGTTGCCCGGAAGACCCGAGTGAGCCTTGATCCAGGCTAATTGGATTTCTAGACCTATGCTCTCGGCCTCGTTTAAGAGTTTGTGCGTTTCGTTCGCTAGGGGGTGAAGTGAAGCAGGATTGCACACGGACTGCATGGCAGACCTAGAGTCAGATAGCAGCGTTACTTTCGCGTATTTTTTAGACTTTTTTATGACTAGTTCCAGTGCCTTTTTAATTGCTGCTAGTTCGGCTTGGTAAACGCTACAAAAGTTTTCTAGTCTTATTTTCTTTTTTAATTGCTCCTCTTCTCCGCACCAGATTGTGACTGCCGCTCCAACTCTCCCCTCCAGTTTGCTGCCATCCGTATAGATGAGGGCCTGATCTCTGTTCAGTCTTTCCAGTTCATCTGAGGTGTTTATCTCGATGAAACTGCGTTTGGTGCGATTCATCGGGTGAGGAAGCTGTGAGGGATGCGTCCTTCGTTCCAGCTTCCTTCCTGGGAGAGCTGAGAGCGGTTTTCCCCCGCTTAATCTCAAAGATCTTCAATTGTTCTTCGGCTCTTAGATCCAGCGGCAAGACGTCTGCCAGAACCGCCGATGCCGTTGTAGAAGTTGTTCTATGCGCTTTTGCTATGCGAATAGCAAAGCTTCTTGTGATTTGGTCCAGCTTTCGGCGGTTCTGTCTTCTGTTTCTGGCTTCAGCCCAGACGTTCGCCGCGTAGAGGATTGTCGGTTCTACAACCGTTTTATAAATTGTGCGGAGGATGCCGCTATTAAGGCCCCAGTGTGCACTTGCCGCTCTTGTGACAGATTTAAAGATGTTCACTGCCTTACGGTGTCTTTCGGCGATGTGGTCACCAAAGTTTAGGTTCGAGTCTATTATTAGACCCAGAACTTTTAGGCTACCTGTAATTGGGATCTCGATTCCCTCAAATACCACCTTTGGCTGACGGTATTTGAGGCGTCTGGTAATGAAAATTGCTTGTGTCTTTTGAGCGGCAAAGTGTAACTTATGGGCTTTTCCCCATTTTGAGATTAGATCGAGGGCCCCGGTTAGGGGAAGATTCCAATCTGTCAGTGCAGTCTTCCGCTGCGATGACTAGGATGTCATCGGCGAAAGCCTGCACGTGTGCCTCAAGGCTGTCTGCTGCCTGCAGTAGTGGGTCCAATTGCGTATTCCAAAGAATAGGTCCGCAAGTGGAA
Source organism: Teinopalpus imperialis (assembly GCA_029286865.1). Taxonomy (NCBI): domain Eukaryota; kingdom Metazoa; phylum Arthropoda; class Insecta; order Lepidoptera; family Papilionidae; genus Teinopalpus; species Teinopalpus imperialis. The sequence goes on from JAGSMU010000003.1 coordinate 19,099,006, forward strand.
CCCTGGATGCAACCTTTGCTCGTGTTGCGAATGGCACTGGCTCCTGCGTAGCGTATCTCTACTGATCTGTTTGAGAGGTAACTGCGCACCAGCCCAAGGGTTGCAGTGTCGATTTCTTTGTTTCCCAGTTCCTTGAGTATGGCCGGCCACCAGGCGTTGTCGAACGCGCCCTCGATGTCCAGGGATACGACCACGATCAATTTCCGGTGTTTTAAACCTTCTTTGATCGTGGTCATGGCATCGTAGAGGGCGTCCTCCGTGCTCCTCTGCGGTCGGAAGCCGTACTGCCTTGGGCTGAGTGCGCGGCCCCTCTCCAGTGACCACGATATTCTGTTGGTAAATAACTTTTCCAGTGTCTTCCCCAACACCGGCAGCAGTCCGATGGGTCTGTAGGATTTCGCTGCGGCATAATCGTCCTTTCCTGGTTTGGGAATTACTTTTATAACTGCCTTCTTCCAACATTTGGGGAAGTAACGTAATCTAAGACAGGCGTTATATATTGATAGGAGCGTGTCTTTCTCTGTCATGAATACTTTTAGGCAGATATCTGAGGTGAACCCGTCCTCTCCCGGGGCCTTTTTTGGGCTCATTTCAGTCAATGTGTTTAGGACTTCTTCAGCAGTGAAGCTTTTCGTGTCAGTGCCAGTTGGTGAGTGGGGTGGTCTGTGGGGTGCCTCAGTCGAGGCCCTGATTGCTGCGTGTTCAGCGTTGTCCGTCTCCTTGCAATCTTTCGGGAAGAACGTTTCGGCGAGCAGGGCCGCGGAGTCCTCTGGGGATAGCATATTACCGGTTTGAGGATCTTTCAATTGTTCATCGTCTCTTTTATCCCCACAGATCTTAAGAACGCGGTAAATGCGCTCCCACATGGTCTCCCGATTCTGACTCGCGCAAAAGCTCTTCCAGCTCTCTGTGATGGCTATCTGAATTTGCTGCTTATATGCTGTTTTGGCTTCTAGGTACTCCGCTATTATAAAGGGCTTCCTGCGAGGGTTCGCTCCTCCAATTTTTCGTCGGATTCTCTTCATGCTAGCTTTCTGTCTAGCTAAATCTTGGGTCCACCAGTGTGGTTTTTTGTGATTGTTCTCCTTTATTCTGGGAATTGATTTATCACAGGTTGTCATTATTGCCTCGGTAAGGTCGGTCACCGCGGCTTCAAGTTCATCCTCTCGGGCTATGTTGTTGATCGCCTTTGCCGTCATACGTTTTCTCCTGAGCTCCCCGGACAGTGTCTGACTGAAGTTGCTCCAATCCGCCCTCTTGGTGTTAAAGAGCCTAGTTGTTGGTCTGGGTCTGCTCGAGGAGCCCAGGTGAAGCGCTAGGTCAAAGGTGATGGGCCTGTGGTCTGAGAGATGGCTAAAGTCTGGGTCAACCCGCCAGTTAAGCATGCTGGGTAATAGGTCAGTCGACGCCGCGGTAACATCCACATAGCTAGAGTAGGTCCTTCCTCCTCTTACTATGTGGAATGTTGGGGTTGTGCCTCTGTTCAAGACTGAAAGTCCTCTGCTTGCCAGAAAATTCACCATTGCTGCTCCTCTCGGGTCCTCCGTGCGACTGCCCCACCAAGGGCTCTTTGCATTGAAGTCCCCCGCCAGAAGTAGTTTGCGTGTGTCCAATTTGTCTATGCAGAGGTTCAACGTCCGAATGTCCTCCTCGATGTCTTTCCCGCCTTCAAGGTACGCGCTTATCACTCCAATGTCAGTGTTCCCGATGTGGATTTTTGTTGCCACTATGTTATTTGTGATGATTGTCCGGTTACGGGTTACTTGAACCGACTTATGCAGGACGACCACAGCAGATTTGACTGGTTCTTGGTCTGCTAGGTTTTGTATAATGTTGGCGGCGCAAGTCAAACTGCCCTTGTTCCCTATATAGGGTTCTTGTAGAAGGAGAACTGCGATATTTCCTTCAGAAGCCGTAGCTATCAACTCCTTTGTGGCGGCAAATCCTCTACCCAAATTGGCCTGTACGAACATAATCTTGGGAGGGGTGTTGCTGGTGCTTTCCTCTTTAGCAATAATCGACCCTGGCCCGCGCTAGGCGGTCCCATCTTTTCCATAGGTCGCACTCGCTGCTGTAGGCTGGGTGTGTGTTGTTCGTCGTGTTTCCTGAACTAAGACAGTTTGCGCACTTAGGTGGTTCCGATCGTTTGTGGCAGTCCCGAGTGTCGTGATTGTCTCCGCAGTACCCGCATACCTTAGTTCGTTGGCAAGCTCTTGCGAGGTGTCCGAAGCCCAAGCATCTGAAACACTGTATGACCGGTGACTGGTCCAGTGCTGTCAACATCTGGTATCCGGCCCGGATTTTGGTGTTTACCAGCGCCTTCCAGATCCTTGGGTCCACCTCGAGTATTGCGTTTGTGAGTGTATCATTTCTGCCTTCGGTTCTTCTGATCACTCTTATTTTTCTGTTTGCTTTGGGGACATCTTTAATAATGCTGTCGTTCTGTTTTAGGATAGCATCTGCCAGCTGAGAGTCATGTAGGTCCCTGGCGAGTCCTACTAGTTTTATGAGCGGCGGTCTGTTAGTTAACTCCTTGGTTGAGAGGGAGCTGTCGGCCTGTGTGAGGGCTCTGCTGAAGGTATGTCTTTCTTCTCCAGAGGAGCAGGTTACTACGACCTTTTGGTTTTTGGCCTTGCGAATGCCTGAGATGCCAATTCCCTTCTCTATAACATTGACGCCTGTCTTTATCTTTTGTACAATGTCCTCACTTGTGTGCCGTGGGTCGATAGATTCGATTAGGACATTGTACTTCGGGGAGGCGGTTTCTGGTTGATTCATTTGTGGTGCTTCTGTATTTCGTTTTCTGCTGTAGGAAACAGTTTTCCACTGTTTAGCCTCGCTTTCGCTCTCCCGAATCTCACCAGCAGCTTCTATGGCCGACTTTATAGGTGCGAGTAGATCGGATAGTTGTTGCTTGGTGTCTGTGATGGCAAGCTCCAGACCTAGTCCTGCCGCTCCCTGGTGAATTTCGGGTGATGTGATTTGAATATCCCTTAGATCGTTTATGTCCCTTTTTGTCTCTCGTAGGTGGTCCAGCACAGGGGCAAGAGAGTTGCTGAGGTCTTTTTGAAGTTCTTCCCTGGTTAGTATGGGGACCTGGGGTGTTTGCGTTGTGCTGCCTTGCGCTCGGATAATTGCCGAGATTTCGCCGATCTCTTTCCTCAGCTCTGCCAGCGCTGTCTCTGTTTTTTTCCGAAGTGTTTTCGGTGCAACAGTGCGCTGGTGTGAGATATGCCATTTCGTGGGTTCGTGCTTCGCACCATTTTGCCAGATCCACCCTTAGTCCCCGCAGCTGTTCCTCTACTCGCTCTGTTTTGCTCGTTAGATCGTTGAGCTTTGCATCCTTATTAGCAGTGATCTTGTGGTGAGATTCTTCCTCTTTGTTTGAAGTGGCGGATGTCTGTTTGTGCGTGTACTCTTTTAGCTCCTTGTATATGGCGGTAATCATTTTTAGGGGGCTATCCAGCTCGAAGTTTAGCCATCCTCTTATGCTTTCAACAGAGCTCAGCGTGCTGTCCAGAGTTTCTTTGATCTCTTTTATTTTGGTGGTGTGTTCCATTTGAAAATCATTGATCTTGCGTACGTGCGCTCTCTCGCAGCGCACGAGTTCTTTTGCTGCTCTGCTTTTTTCCTGTTCCAGAGACACTCTATGTCTGGCTCTGGAATCGGACAGAGATAGCACAATCTCATATAGAGATTGGAGACACTCATGCGCCTCGGATTTGCTTTCGCGTCGCATGTTTCCAGCTTTTTCAAGTGCATCTTTCCCTGATTGTAGAAGCTCGTTGGCTCGGTGGGTTGCCAGATCCATAGCGACTCCAGTTCGCTTGCCGGAAGGTGGAAGGATGCTGACCCTCCCGCTCCCGACACTGTCGGCGTCCGACCATTCGTCGTCGGTTTTAGGTTCTATGGTGGTTGGTCCCCAGTGGTCCTGGGCCTGCATCCTTTCACTGCCGGTCGCGCTCTGTAAGTCGTTGTCGATAGATAGGTACTCTGAGGGACACACGCTGGTTTGTGCCCCTCTCACCGTAGCCGTTTTTCTAAGTGATACTTCTTGTAGCGATGAAGGTGCTTTTTTCCCCTTCGTTGGGGGAGCGCCTTTAAGGGATGAAGCTTTGGTTACTATATTTTTATCCGACATCCTTATTTCTCGTGAGTTTTAGTCGAGCTAACTAAGGCGACAGAGAACAAGGGCGAAGGGAAGTGTGTAGTTCGCGCAATTTTAATTTGTCTGTAGGAGGAGGGGGGAGTGTCCGATATTCGTCCTTTGAGTTCTATAAGTTGCGTTTTTATACGCTTAATAAAACTGTATATGAAGATTTTAGAAAATCTCAAAAATAAAAAAGTTTTCTTTGTTTGATAAGTAACTCGTGATTTCCCACGCCTTCCTTTGTACTCTGTATCTTTTTAATTCTAGGGTTTATGTTTCTAAAAACTTGCATGCACTTAGTTTAACATATAGCCTAACTAAATATGGTATTAACACTTTAGGTCTCTTAATAAGTAGTCATTCAAAATTAGGTTATAAGTTCAGAATTCAGTTTGATCGGGCGCGAAATTTGCAGCTGTTCACGTATGTTTAGTTGGCGGCTAATTTTCTGTTTATAGTTATGTAGAGCCCTAGGTTACGCTCCCACTAGTTCTTGTATTTCTTACGTAAGTTGGATAATAAGCTCAGAATTTCACTTTTAAGTTTGCAATTTTTTGAAAATTTATTTATCTTCAGAACAGGCAAACCCTGGGCGTCACTTTAGTACTTAAATATTCAAAGTCGTTTTTGTGGGCGACCCTATGCGTTACGACCTAAATTTTTAGAATTTATGCACAGATAAAAAAGTCAAAATATGAATTGAAATTACGTAACTCACGTGTTTATATCCGACTTAGTCCACTATAATGTCAATAACTTAAAAACTACTCAACCGATTTGCTTGAAATTTTGCATGCTAATTGTCTATAATATTGTCTGTATAATTAACACTAGAAATGTATATGCCGTCACTTAAGTTTCTTTTCTAGGGGGGCCGGAAGTTTACATTCGCACTCACCTGCGGAAAAACTTATGCCAATTCCACAATTTTAGTGTCTGGATGGTGGTTGATGGCTCTAAATGTAGCTAATAGGTTGGTCCATCAGCCCAGATGTTGAAAAACATCCGCGCTGCTCTGGATTAGAATTCGGCCACGCCCTTTTTTTTCTTTTAACTTCTATAACTTTTCTTTCTTTTGCAGGAAAAATCTAAGTCTTGGTGTAAAGTAGCGCCTCAACGGCCTCTACAAGGAGAACCAAAAATATAGGGGGGTACAGGCGACTGATCCGGCGGCGTATGCAGGTAAGTATTTTCACCACGTGGTAAGTGTGAAAAATTTGATGTTTTTCATCCAAATTCGTGCTGCGTTCACTTTATTTTTAAAAACTAATTTCACTACACTGTTCAGCGTAATTTTCCGCGTCTTTTGATGTATAACACGATATACTTTGAACACTTTGATTATTTTATTTGATTTTAAGAGCACGGAGCGTCTCCGGAACGATGCGCACGGGTCGGACGTTGGCACGGAACTGGGGTTAGGTTAGGTTAGGTTAGGTTAGGTTAGGTTAGGTTAGGTTAGGTTAGGTTAGGTTAGGTTAGGTTAGGTTAGGTTAGGTTCCCCGAAGGGTTCCCGCTTTGTCGTAGCGGGCTTAGTAACCGTGGTGTGGAGTTAACCACGGTGAAGCTAAGAGGAACCCAAATGGCCGGCCTAAGGCGCTCTAAGGCCGGCCCGAGGAGGCTGCCCGGGCGGGCTGGAGCTGGGCCCGCCCTGGATGCGTGTCGGTGGGCTGCGGGGTGCGGATGGACGGAGTGAGGCCGCCTTACGCACTATCCGCAGCCGAGGCGGAGTCGCGGAGGGTAGTGTATCTCCCTATCCTCCGCGACTCAAGCGGGGTCGCACCGCTGATGCGGCCGTGGTGGGGCCGCGGGTTCAGTGGAGTGTCGGTTGATCCTGCCGCTCTCCTGTCCTCCGCGGCCGAACATTGGTCCGCGGCGGAGCCTAACACCAGATCCGCCGCAGGGGCTGGGGCTTTCCTGGCCCCCATGGCCTCTGGGGCGGACTCGGGGAGTCCGCTTCCCACCTACAGAGGAGGCCGAGTTGGAGGGCGCGTCCGTGTTCCGGCGCGCCCTGCCAGGAGGGGTGGAGAGGGAGATGTCCTCCCCCGGAGAAGGGGCCGCCTGGTCGGCCGGCGCAGGCGGGGTCGCGGATGTGTGCGAAAGCGTTCCCGTGACCCCGCCATACGCGACGATGGAGGAACACCATGGGGTTTTAGTCGGTGCGAGTCCGACATAACCCACCCTTGCCCCCGCAGGGGTGGGTATGCGTAGGCATTTCCCCATGTAAAAAAAAAAAAAAAAAAAGGTTAGGTTAGGTTAGGTTAGGTTAGGTTAGGTTAGGTTAGGTTAGGTTAGGTTAGGTTAGGTTAGGTTAGGTTAGGTTAGGTTAGGTTTTTTTTTTTTTTTTTTTTTTTTTCTTAATCTTATGTTTAATCATATTGGAACAATTTTAATTCTTATTGGATAATATGTTTATATGTGAGATTAACTGTTTGTTTCTTTGTTACTTGGGAGTATGTTTCCTGGCAGAACGCTATTTGATACGTTTCTGCCTAGGTTACATATCCCCATATATTCCACCGAGGATTTTACTTTCCCCGATGGCCGTTTACTGACTAATTTATACACGTATATAATAAAAGTTGGCTTTACAGTATTTACATAAAAATCATATCTTAACTATTGATTCTTTGAGACGTAGGGTGTACAACTGCTAATGGATACAGGTTGTACTACCTAGTCTCATGCCCTTAAACCATACAGAAGTACTGTACAGTTAAGAATTAATTATTGAATATTCTAGTATATATATATAAGTGTGTCCCGAATAAAGAAAATGATTTATCGCTAAACTGAGGAATACGACTTCTATTGAAGCCGCATTTCCCGGAGGCTCGAGTCTCGAGACGCTCGACTAAATGTTCTTATTACTAACACAGAACACTTAAATATTAATTACATTTACAAATATTAAATCAAATGTTTTAACCTATTCTTACACTATAATTTTACATAGAATGAATAATTTTACATGAAAGATGCTTACGCTTAACGAATAATATAAAACAATACTCCTTATACTAAAAATAAACGCACACGTGCAAGCGCTTCGCCGTGGCTAAAAATAGACCCGACGCGACAAGGCCACGCTTTCTCCGCCGCCGGCGCACGCTCAGGGAGCGAGGCGCGGCGCGGGGGGCGCGGTGCGCTGTCGGTTCGTGAGAACAATAAATTTAAACATGAATAAAATAGAGACCGTGCTATGGTCACTACCACGCTACGGTGCTCGCTATTTGTTGCAATGAAATTCGCAGCTAGGGTTGGGCGGCGGTGCGGTGCCATATGCTTAATACTATTTGTATGATGTACGGCTAAAGAACAATTGGTATGTATACAGATGTCTGTTGTTAATTGCTAAAAACTAGAATTATCTTTAGAATTTAGAACAAGCGAAATACAGAATAATTAACACATAAATTTCTTATATAAAGCAAAGAAAAATCATTTTATATACAGGTATCTATTCTATATTAACGCTAATTTCTTAAAGCTAGATTATTGGAATTTGAAAAAGAACTACAAATATAATAACTGCGTTAATTTAAACAATTGAGCCGCGTCGCCGCATCTAAAATAGATTACCGCTTGAGGCCCCGGTCCCTTCGTGGAATGCGCGGGAGCGGGCCAGGCGCGGGGTGCAGCGCTATCGGTTGTGGGAATAAGATTTAAAATAATTAGTAAGAAGCGATGAACAATTTAAACCATGCCACGGCCACTCCCGAGCGGCGATGCTCGCAGTTGAATACGCACATCGTTCTCAGCCCGGGAATGTCGGTGGCATGTGCCATATGCTTAAACATTAGTTTGACATAATTAAAGGTATTTACAAAGCTGGCCTACTACAATTTAATAAATGGTAAATAATATGATCGTAAAAGAAAATAAACATAAATATATGGCGACATTATATGATGCAAAAACAACAATTATTTATCTATATACAAGTATCTATTCTAATTAATCAATACGATAACATAAGCAATTGACTGCGTCGCCGCATCTAAAAATAGACACCGCCCCGGTCCCTTCGCGGAATGCGCGGGGAGCGGGCGGGCGGGCGACGCAGCGTGCCGTCGGTTGTGAAAGTAAAATGTATACAATTAAAATTTAAACGGTGCCGTGACCGCTCCCGCGTGCTCAGCGGTGCTCGCCATGAGATACGATGCACCGTTCGCAACCCGGGAAGGGCGGCGGTACGTAATTAGACACAAATTTGACGTGATTAATTAATTGAATGCTTGCAAAGCTGGCCTAATATAATTTAATAAAAGAAAATAACAAGATTGTAAAAGAAAATAAACATAAATATATGACAACATTATATACAGCAAAAAGATCAACAACAATTCTTTTGTATACAAATATCTATTCTATATTAGTACTAATTTCTTAGAGCTAGACCTATCATAAGGATTTTGAGAAGTAATTACAAAAAAAAAAAAAAAAGAAAGAAATTATTACTAAGATTGCATAAACAATTGAACTGCGTCGCCGCATCTAAAAATAGACACCGCCCCGGTCCCTTCGCGGAATGCGCGGGGAGCGGGGCGGGGCGGGGGCGACGCAGCGCGCAGTCGGTTGTGAAAGTAAAATGTATACAATTAAAATTTAAACGGTGCCGTGGCCGCTCCCGCATGCTCAGCGGTGCTAGCCGTTAGATACGGTGCACCGTTCGCAACCCGGGAAGGGCGGCGGCGCGTACATGACACAAATTTAACATGGTTAATTGAGGCAATTTAATGTATGATAAATGACATGACTTGTAGATATAAAAATAGTATATAACAGTTATATTAAAATGGTAAAAATTTAGATGTAAAGTTGAAAAACTGCTCCAATCGTCGCTGACCGTGAGAGAGAGGAGCTACGCTCCGTAGTCTACTCTGTTGTCGACTCTCTCTCTCATGGCTCGCAAGCGTGGGCAGGACATTGAGTTCGCGGTGTGTTTAATGTCATTTTTTGTTTTAAACTTATCATTATGCGCAACACAATTAAAACATTTCGCTGAGTTCGGAGCGTCTTTGCTTGGGCACTCAGCAACTTGATGTTCGGTGCTAGCACAGTGGGAGCAAGGGCTCACTGTCATTATGATCATAGGCTTAAGTCTGCGGACAGGTTCAGCCTTAATCTCTGATCGTGTTTTTAATCTCAGCAACGTGTCATCCCGCTGGGTCGTGGTGTCAAATTCGATCCGCAATTTATTATTCGACACAGCTTGAATGCGTGCCGGTGCGTATGTTGATTCACGGTACGTAATACTCTTCTTAAAAGCTTGTATCACTTGCCTGGTCTTGGTCTCCGCCACCGTGCTGACTATGATAGCTGGCTTGGTCGCAGGTGGTGGAGCAGGCGTGGCCGAAGATGTGGCGCCACCGCCCTGAGTCGCTGGAGTGCGGCCGGTCATTGCGGCCTGAGAGTATGACGTGGTGCGAGTCTGCTGGAGCTGCGCTGAGATCTGCCCCTTAAATTTGGCCATCTCGTCACGTACACAGGCCACGATGTCAGCCTTTAAATCGCTGTCGATGGGTGTGATCGCAGGTGTAGTTGCTGCATCAGGAGTGATGCTAGCCAACTTGTGGCCGCAGCGACGAATTTCCGTCGCAGCCAAAGTAATGAGACGCTTGTTTGCTGCTGTTACCGATTTACCCTCGGTCACAGCTTTGTTTATGCATTCGGTGAGTTTGTAGACAACGCTTAAAAACGTGTCTACATCGCAGACTTCCTCCACCCCCGCCGGTAGGGCGGGGGAGAGGTTATCCGCTGCTGTCGTCTTACTCGACATCGCAAGCGATTACAAACATTAATTTGCGGGGGAAAAGCGGCCCCTAATGTACAAAGTTTTATGCAATAATCTATTTTATTGTCCACACTGCACTTTAAAACTATAATTAAGCACTAATAATAATAAACAAAAAAGTCGGTTTGAGATTTAATATTACGTAAGCTATAGGGTCCTTTTAACGAAAAAGGTCTGTAACTTAAAAACTATTATTCAGAAAAATCTGAAATTTGGCACACAGAAGGATAGGTAGGTGGTCTATTTAAAACACAAAAAATATAGGGGGGTCATCGCGACAAATCGAGTGCCGCACGCGATTGAAGTTGACAACTCCGCACAATTATTGTTTTAAAAACAGTTTTTGCCCCAAAATGGGTTTAAAAGTAAATAAATTGTTAATAAAAAACTACACCATCACATTGTTCACACTTTTCTACGTCTTTTGATGCATAATACGACTATTTTCACAAAACTTTTCCCACTTTCGTGATTTTTAAACACGGAGCGCTTCAGTTTCGATGCGTACGGGTCGATATGAGCGCGAGACCGGTTAGGCTAGGTTAGGTTAGGTTAGTTAGGTTAGGTTAGGCTAGGTTAGGTTAGGTTAGGTTAGGTTAGGTTAGGTTAGGTTAGGTTAGGTTAGGTTAGGTTAGGCTAGGTTAGGTTAGGTTAGTTAGGTTAGGTTAGGTTAGGTTAAGGTTAGGTTAGGCTAGGTTAGGCTAGGTTAGGCTAGGCTAGGCCAGGCCAGGCTAGGCTAGGCTAGGCTAGGTTAGGTTAGGTTAGGCTAGGTTAGGCTAGGCTAGGCCAGGCCAGGCCAGGCCAGGCTAGGCTAGGCCAGGCCAGGCTAGGCTAGGTTAGGTTAGGTTAGTTAGGTTAGGTTAAGGTTAGGTTAGGTTAGGTTAGTTAGGTTAGGTTAAGGTTAGGTTAGGTTAGGTTAGGTTAGTTAGGTTAGGTTAGGTTAGGTTAAGGTTAGGTTAGGTTAGTTAGGTTAGGTTAGGCTAGGCTAGGCCAGGCCAGGCTAGGCTAGGTTAGGCTAGGCTAGGCCAGGCCAGGCTAGGCTAGGCTAGGCTAGGTTAGGCTAGGCTAGGCTAGGCTAGGCTAGGCTAGGCTAGGCCAGGCCAGGCCAGGCCAGGCTAGGCTAGGTTAGGCTAGGTTAGGTTAGGTTAGGTTAGTTAGGTTAGGTTAGGTTAAGGTTAGGTTAGGTTAGGCTAGGCTAGGCTAGGTTAGGCTAGGCTAGGTTAGGCTAGGTTAGGCTAGGCTAGGCCAGGCCAGGCTAGGCTAGGCTAGGCTAGGTTAGGCTAGGCTAGGCTAGGCCAGGCCAGGCCAGGCCAGGCTAGGCTAGGTTAGGTTAGGCTAGGTTAGGCTAGGTTAGGCTAGGCTAGGTTAGGCTAGGTTAGGCTAGGTTAGGCTAGGCTAGGCTAGGTTAGGTTAGGCTAGGCTAGGTTAGGTTAGGCTAGGCTAGGTTAGGTTAGGTTAGGTTAGGCTAGGTTAGGTTAGGTTAGGCTAGGTTAGGTTAGGCTAGAGTTAGGTTAGGTTAGGCTAGGTTAGGCTAGGTTAGGTTAGAGTTAGGTTAGGTTAGGTTAGGTTAGGTTAGGTTAGGCTAGGTTAGGTTAGGTTAAGGTTAGGTTAGGCTAGGTTAGGTTAGGTTAGGCTAGGTTAGGTTAGGTTAGGTTAGAGTTAGGTTAGGTTAGGCTAGGTTAGGTTAGAGTTAGGTTAGGTTAGGCTAGGTTAGGCTAGGTTAGGCTAGGTTAGGTTAGGTTAGGTTAGGTTAGGCTAGGTTAGGTTAGGTTAAGGTTAGGTTAGGTTAGGCTAGGTTAGGCTAGGTTAGGCTAGGTTAGGCTAGGTTAGGCTAGGTTAGGCTAGGTTAGGTTAGGCTAGGTTAGGTTAGGTTAGGCTAGGTTAGGCTAGGTTAGGCTAGGTTAGGCTAGGTTAGGCTAGGTTAGGCTAGGTTAGGTTAGGCTAGGCTAGGTTAGGCTAGGTTAGGTTAGGCTAGGTTAGGCTAGGTTAGGTTAGGCTAGGTTAGGCTAGGTTAGGCTAGGTTAGGCTAGGTTAGGTTAGGCTAGGCTAGGTTAGGTTAGGCTAGGTTAGGTTAGGCTAGGTTAGGTTAGGTTAGGTTAGGTTAGTTAGGTTAGGTTAGGCTAGGCTAGGTTAGGTTAGGCTAGGCTAGGTTAGGTTAGGCTAGGTTAGGTTAGAGTTAGGTTAGGTTAGGCTAGGTTAGGTTAGGCTAGGTTAGGTTAGGTTAGGCTAGGTTAGGTTAGGTTAGGCTAGGTTAGGCTAGGTTAGGTTAGGCTAGGTTAGGTTAGGCTAGGTTAGGCTAGGTTAGGCTAGGTTAGGCTAGGTTAGGCTAGGTTAGGCTAGGTTAGGCTAGGTTAGGCTAGGTTAGGTTAGTTAGGTTAGGTTAGGCTAGGTTAGGCTAGGTTAGGCTAGGTTAGGTTAGGCTAGGTTAGGCTAGGTTAGGTTAGGTTAGGCTAGGTTAGGTTAGGCTAGGTTAGGTTAGGTTAAGGTTAGGTTAGGCTAGGTTAGGCTAGGTTAGGTTAGGTTAGGTTAGGCTAGGTTAGGTTAGGCTAGGTTAGGTTAGGCTAGGTTAGGTTAGTTAGGTTAGGTTAAGGTTAGGTTAGGTTAGAGTTAGGTTAGGTTAGGTTAAGGTTAGGTTAGGTTAGGTTAGGTTAAGGTTAGGTTAGGTTAGGCTAGGTTAGGTTAGAGTTAGGTTAGGTTAGAGTTAGGTTAGGTTAGGCTAGGTTAGGTTAGAGTTAGGTTAGGTTAGGTTAGGTTAGTTAGGTTAGGTTAAGGTTAGGTTAGGTTAGGTTAGGTTAAGGTTAGGTTAGGCTAGGTTAGGCTAGGTTAGGTTAGGCTAGGCTAGGTTAGGTTAGAGTTAGGTTAGGTTAAGGTTAGGTTAGGCTAGGTTAGGCTAGGTTAGGTTAGGTTAAGGTTAGGTTAGGTTAGGTTAAGGTTAGGTTAGGCTAGGCTAGGTTAGGTTAGGTTAGAGTTAGGTTAGGTTAGGCTAGGTTAGGTTAGGCTAGGTTAGGCTAGGTTAGGTTAGGCTAGGTTAGGCTAGGTTAGGCTAGGTTAGGTTAGAGTTAGGTTAGGTTTAAACGCTCGGTCTTGGTCTCCGCCACCGTGCTGACTATGATAGCTGGCTTGGTCGCAGGTGGTGGAGCAGGCGTGGCCGAAGATGCGGCGCCACCGCCCTGAGTCGCTGGAGTGCGGCCGGTCATTGCGGCCTGAGAGTATGACGTGGTGCGAGTCTGCTGGAGCTGCGCTGAGATCTGCCCCTTAAATTTGGCCATCTCGTCACGTACACAGGCCACGATGTCAGCCTTTAAATCGCTGTCGATGGGTGTGATCGCAGGTGTAGTTGCTGCATCAGGAGTGATGCTAGCCAACTTAGGCCGCAGCGACGAATTTCCGTCGCAGCCAAAGTAATGAGACGCTTGTTTGCTGCTGTTACCGATTTACCCTCGGTCACAGCTTTGTTTATGCATTCGGTGAGTTTGTAGACAACGCTTAAAAACGTGTCTACATCGCAGACTTCCTCCACCCCCGCCGGTAGGGCGGGGGAGAGGTTATCCGCTGCTGTCGTCTTACTCGACATCGCAAGCGATTACAAACATTAATTTGCGGGGTAAAGCGGCCCCTAATGTACAAAGTTTTATGCTATAATCTATTTTTATTGTCCACACTGCACTTTAAAACTATAATTAAGCACTAATAATAATAAACAAAAAAGTCGGTTTGAGATTTAATATTACGTAAGCTATAGGGTCCTTTTAACGAAAAAGGTCTGTAACTTAAAAACTATTATTCAGAAAAATCTGAAATTTGGCACACAGAAGGATAGGTAGGTGGTCTATTTAAAACACAAAAAATATAGGGGGGTCATCGCGACAAATCGAGTGCCGCACGCGAATGAAGTTGACAACTCCGCACAATTATTGTTTTAAAAACAGTTTTTGCCCCAAAATGGGTTTAAAAGTAAATAAATTGTTAATAAAAACTACACCATCACATTGTTCACACTTTTCTACGTCTTTTGATGCATAATACGACTATTTTCACAAAACTTTTCCCACTTTCGTGATTTTTTAAACACGGAGCGCTTCAGTTTCGATGCGTACGGGTCGAGCGCGAGCGCGAGACTGGTTAGGTTAGGTTAGGTTAGGTTAGGTTAGGTTAGGTTAGGTTAGGTTAGGTTAGGTTAGGTTAGGTTAGGTTAGGTTAGGTTAGGTTAGGTTAGGTTAGGTTAGGTTAGGTTAGGTTAGGTTAGGTTAGGTTAGGTTAGGTTAGGTTAGGTTTTTTTTTTTTTATAATATTGGCCCTGCTGCTATTTTTCATGCAGCAACGTTTATTACTTAGTTTGTTTAGGGAAGATAGGAAAACAATGTTTTTTTTTGTGTATTCGTAGTAAAATAACTAGTTTATAAATTCTGACCGATTGCCTCACTGTTATTTAGGCCACCGTGGAGCCATTAGCTTTGGCAGCCAATCGCATGACCGTTTCACAATATTTGAAGAATATGCCTCTGAGATCGTCGCTTCGCACGATTTGCACAATAGTTTCTTTTCGTATGGAAAAGTCCATCCTGTGTTCACAGTCAAGGCGGTTTAAGGTAAATCTCGGGCAATCAGTAATAATATGCTCTATAGTTTCAGCGCAAGCATTGTTACAAACACAGGATGATCTGGATGCGAGGTTAAATCTGAACAAATATGCTTTTATGCCACCGTGTCCCGTGAGAAACTGCGTACAAATATTTGTATGATACATGCTCCTAAAGACGCGATGTGCCAATCTTACATCTTCAAAAAATAATTTGATGGTTGAGGAGCATGCGTCGAACCGTTTTTGCCAATTACCAATTGTAGAATCCCTGATAGACCGCTTAGCATATGTAATAGGGAAGCGGTCGTAGGCGGGAGCCCTTTTGGACATAAGAGCAGCCCGCTTCGCAAGCGCATCGGCTCGCTCGTTCCCGGGTAGGCCCGAGTGCGCCTTAATCCAGGCCAAGGAGAAGAATTTTCCTTCCAATTGTATCCCTCGCATTAGAGAGCGTATTTCTACTGCAAGTGGATGAAGAGATACCGGGTCACTCAAACATTGAAGAGCCGACAAGGAGTCGCTTAAGATAACTGGCCTGTTAAAGTTCTTAGGCCTTACATTAATGAGTTCCAGAGCTCTCCGGATAGCTGCCAGCTCCGCCTGGAAGACGCTACAATATCTAGCAAGGTTGAGGGAAGAGTGAGTCATTTCCTCATCATTGGTCCACACTGTTACCGCCGCACCAACTCCTCCATCCAGCTTGCTTCCATCGGTATAAATAAGAGTTTGGTCCTTATCAAACGCTTTAAGATCATCTAGGTTTCTTATTTCCAAGAACTTTATTGGGTAACGGCAAGCTGGATGGGGGAGCTGGTAAGGGGTTGCCAAACGTTCGAGCATCCTTCCAGGCAGTTCCGGCAGCTCCGCACCTCGCCTTACCAGGTACAACTTCAACTGCTCCTCGGCTCGGAGGTCCAGAGGTAGTATTCCGGCTAAAATTGTGGATGCGATGGTGGAAGTAGTTCGATGTGCTTTAGCGATCTGGATTGCGAAGTTTCTAGATATTCTGTCTAAACATCGGCGATTTTGTTTGTTAGATCTAGCTTCCGCCCAGACGTTGGCAGCATAAAGGACCGTTGGTTCCACCACCGCATTATAAATAGTTCGGAGAACATCACTATTAAGACCCCAGTGAGCACTAGCTGTTCTGGATACAGCCTTGAAGATATTTGCAGCCTTGGTGTACCGGTCAGAAATGTGTTTATTAAAATTTAATCTTTTGTCCAGTATCAGGCCCAGAACTTTAAGGTTGTCCGTGAGGGGGATTTCTGTGCCTTCAAATATTACTTGCGGCTGTTGGAATTTGAGCTTATTAGTGATTAGTAAGGCTTGAGTTTTTTGGGCGGCAAAGCGTAATTTATTGGCCTTACCCCATCCAGAGACGGTTTCCAGGGCCTCGGAGAGAACTCGCTCCAGTTCACTGGTACTGTTTTCTGAAGCCACAAGCAATATGTCATCCGCATACGCTTGTATGTGAACTTCCAGCTCTTCGGCTTTTTGAAGCAGCGGGTCTAGCTGGACGTTCCATAGGAGAGGTCCGCAAATTGACCCTTGAATGCATCCCTTATTAGTTTCTTGTAGTACGCAGGCCCCAGCATAGTGTAGTTCCACTGCCCTGTCTGAAAGGTAGCTACCAATGAGCCCCAGAGCAGCACGGTCGATGTCCCTAGCAGCCAACTCGGATAGGATAGCTGGCCACCAAGCGTTGTCGAAGGCGCCCTCAATATCCATGGAAACAACAACGACGAGTTTGCGGCTTTTAAGACCCTCCTTGATTGTTGTAATGGCGTCATAGAGGGCGTCCTCCGTACTCCGCTGGGGGACGAAACCGTACTGTCTGCGACTCATTGATCCACTAACCCCCAGGGACCAGGTTAGCCTATTGGTGAGGAGTTTTTCAAGGACCTTGCTCAATATTGGTAATAATCCTATGGGTCTATAAGACTTGGGGCAAGTGTAGTCATTTTTACATGCCTTGGGGATGACTTTGATTGTTGCCTTTTTCCAAGGCGTAGGGAAATGCTTGAGGATAAGGCATGCGTTAAAGAGGGAAACGAAGAAGTTTTGGTCCGTGTGAAAGGCGTTCAGGCAAATATCCGCAGTAAAACCGTCCGCTCCGGGCGCCTTTTTTGGACACATGCCGGCAAGGGCGTTAGCAATTTCGTCTCCCGTAAAGCGCACTATATCATAGTGTTCGCTTTTTGGAGTATCGTTGGTAATCTCATCTACCAAGGCTCGGGTTAATCCTTGATCCTCGGAGTCAGTATCCAGTACCCTTAAGGAATTCTGTAAAATGACAACGGCGGACTTTACTGGGCCCGGTCCTTTTAAGTTTTGTACAGATTTGGCAGCACAAGACAAAAAGCCCTTGCTGCCCACGTAGGGCTCCTGCAGGAGTAGCATAGCATAATTATTTTCTATTGCCACAGCTATTGTCTCCTTAGTGGCAGCAAAACCTCGACCCAAATTGACCTGGACAATCTTGAACGACAGAGTTTGGATTTCGGTGCCTAGAGCCTTAGCAGTAGCTAACTTTTGATCGCGCTATCCTGTCCCATCTTTGCCAAAGTTCGCAATCGGGACTGTAGGCTGGGTGCGCGGCAACAGTAGGACTCTTTGAATTGACGCAGTTTGCACAACGAGGGGAGCCCGAGCGGTTCGTACACTCTCTGGTGTCGTGAGAGCCAGCGCAATAACCGCAGACGATGTGATTCGAACAGTCTCTTGCCAAATGCCCATAACCCAGGCAATTGAAACACTGGACTAGTGGTGACTGATCGAGAGCTGGCACCATTTGGTAGCCGGCACGGATTCTCCTGTTGACGAGGGCCTCCACATCTTTGGGTCGACCTCTAAAATTGCATTCGTAAGCGAGTTGTTCCTACCCTTTGTGCGCCTTATCACCCTGATGGTGGTCTTGTCCTTTGGTACTTCCTGTAATAAGTTGTCATTTTGTTTGACGATAGCTGCCTCGAGCTGAGAATCTGTTAAATCTTTAGATAGTCCCACTAGTTTTATCAGAGGTGCTTTGTTCAATAGCTGCCTAGCTGAAAGGGAGCAGTCCAACTTTTTTAGTGCTGCTTCGAAGGAAATGCGTTCCCGTTCGGAGTCACAGCTAACAATTACACCTTGGTTTTTTGTTTTGCGGATACCAACCACCCCTATGCCTTTTTCCACCACATTTATATCCGACTTTAGTCTCCTGATGATGTCTTCACCGGTGTGACGAGGATCTATGGATTCTATCAGGAGGTTGAATCTAGGGGGCACTGATACGTCATTTGTGCTTAGAACCCTTTCACTTCGTCCTCGCCTCCTTCGTGACATTGCATAACTCCACTGACCGTCACCTGTCTCTGAGTTGAGTTGTTCGTTCACCGCTGTAACAGCTGTTTTTATAGGAGCTATGAGCTCTGTTAGCTGCTGTCTGGTCTCAGATAAGGTCATTTCCAGCCCAATCCCCGACGCCCCCTGGTGAAGGACGGTGGCTGCGTATTGCAGGTCCTTTAACTCGGCCACGTCCCTCTTAGTCTCTCTTAAGTGGTCAAGAACTGGTATGAGCGATTCCCTCACGTCCTGCTGGAAAATTTCCCTCGTGAGATTGCAGATATGCGGATTTGATGTCTGCTCCGTCTGTGCTCTTATGAGGCAGGTAATGCTGTCCAAATCTCTTTTGATGTCACTGAGAGATGGCCCAGTGTTTTGAGCGAGATGATCGTCCGGCGGGGACGCCGGCTCCAGCTGATTTTGAGTAGTTGCGCAAGATATAAACCGGCGCTCCAAATCGGCCCGAACCTCTCCAAGATGTTGCATGACAGACTCCACCTTCATGGTTAATTCACGAAGTTGATGTTCAGTACTGACTTCAGTCTTCTGAGCTGTTATTGGCTCTTCTTTAGATACGGTTTGCGACATCGTGGACAGTTCCCTAAGCTCTTTATGTATCGCTGCGATGGTTTTTAAGGGTCCGTCCATCTCGAAATTAAGCCAGCCGCGTATACTTTCAACAGTGCGCAAAATGCTGGTTGTTGTCTCATGAGAAAGATTTAGTTTCTCAGTAAGATCAGTTTGGATTTCGTGTAATTTGCGGTTATGTGCCCTCTCGCATCTGACCAGCTCTTTAGCAGCCCTGGTTCTTTCTTGTTCCAAAGCCACCCTGTGTCTGGCTCTCGAGTCTGATAATGACAACGCAATCTCATAAAGAGACTGAAGGCATTCATGGGTCTCAGATTTGCACTCTTTTTTCATATTCCCAGACCTCTCAAGAGCCTCCTTCCCCGCCAAGAGGAGCTCATTAGCCCTATGCGTAGCAAGGTCCATTGAAACACCCGTTCTTCTGCCCGAGGAGGGGAGTAGACTCGTTCGGCCGCTGGCGACGCTATCTACGTCGGACCACTCATCGTCTGTCTTGGGCTCAGGAGTCATTTCACCAGACTCTGAAGGTGCAGCTTTCACGCATAAGCGTGCTGGTTGGTATTCGCTACAAGAGTGGTACTCTGACTGTAGCGCGCTGTTCTGAGCTCCCCTTACCGTGGCAGCCTTTCGAAGACATGTGACATCCTGCAGAGAGGAAGGTGCCTTTTTGGGTTTAGTTGAAGAAGTTCCTTTGAGCGATGAGGTTCGTGTATTTATATTTTTATCTGCCATTTTTCAAATCAAGTTTATGTAAGGTTTGGGTTAGGGGTTCGGTTAGGTTAGGTTAGGTTAGGTTAGGTTAGGTTAGGTTAGGTTGGGGTGCCACGTCAGAAAACCTCCTCGAGTGCCTGGTCGTTGAATTTCCCTTTGATACTATTGTATCCGGGGGAAAGGCAACGCCGGGCCGGTGCACCCTGGGTACTGGTGATGATACGTTGTTGCCAGTGGCGAATGTTCTGACAGGGGGGGATAGCTGCTCTGCGTGTCCCTCTGATAAGCGGAGGGCACTGCGGAGTGGCAGGGGGGTTGCATTTCCTCTTGATTTCCGTATCCGGAGGAAAGGCAACCGAACGATGGTGCGCATTGGGTAATGGTGACGATACGTCGTCCTCAGTTCCCAATGCGCGGGTGGAGGTTGCATTTCTCCTTGATCAAAGTATCCGGGGGAAAGGCAACAAAATGAAGGTGTGCATTGGGAACTGGTGGCGATACGTCGTTGGCAGTGTCTAATGCTCACAGTGTGGGGGGCGGGCTCGGTGTGCGTTTTACTGCCGCCGGGCACTCAACAAATCGAGCGTTGTGGGAGGTTGCATTTCTCCTTGATTTCTGAATCCGGGGAAAGGCAACAAATGATGGTGGGTATTGGGAACTGGCGACGATATATCGTTTCCAGTGCCTAATGCTCATAGTGGAGGACGGGCTCGGTGTGCGTTTTTACTGCCACCGGGCATTCAACCGTCGAGCGTTGTGGGAGGTTGCATTTCTCCTTGATTTCTGAATCCGGGGGAAAGGCAACAAATGATGGTGGGTATTGGGAACTGGCGACGATATATCGTTTCCAGTGCCTAATGCTCATAGTGGAGGGACGGGCTCGGTGTGCGTTTTTACTGCCGCCGGGCACTCAACCGTCGAGCGTTGTGGGAGGTTGCATTTCTCCTTGATTTCCGTATCCGGGGGAAAGGCAACAAAATGAGGGTGCGCATTGGGAACTGGTGACGATACGTCGTCCTCAGTGCCCAATGTGCGGGTGGAGGTTGCATTTCTCCTTGATTTCTGTATCCGGGGGAAAGGCAACAAAATGAGGGTGTGCATTGGGAACTGGTGGCGATACGTCGTTCTCAGTGCCCAATGCGCGGGTGGAGGTTGCATTTCTCCTTGATCAAAGTATCCGGGGGAAAGGCAACAAAATGAGGGTGCGCATTGGGAACTGATGGCGATACGTCGTTCTCAGTGCCCAATGCGCGGGTGGAGGTTGCATTTCTCCTTGATCAAAGTATCCGGGGGAAAGGCAACAAATGATGGTGGGTATTGGGAACTGGTGACGATATATCGTTTCCAGTGCCTAATGCTCATAGTGGAGGACGGGCTCGGTGTGCACTCACACTGCCGCCGGGCATTCAACCGTCAAAACTGGGGAGTTACGTCGGCTTTCCCAGCGCGCCGTAACCCGCTGTACTCTCTTCAAGGACCCCAGCATTGACGATTATGGGGTACGTCGAAGTGCAGCAGACGGAGGCTTGCCTTAACCGGCCGGCCCGCGAGGAGTAAACCTCTATAAAAAATCAGACAGCGAAGTCTTAAAAACCTGTGGGTACCAGGCGACCCCCACAGCAAGTAGCCTTGTCTCTGGAATAGGCGTCACCCGGAGACCGACATTTTATTTCGTCCTAACTCGTGGGAATAGATATGGAACATACAAAAAACCAAGAGAGAGAAGGAGACTTAGCGAAAAGCGCTGAGTCTGTAATAACAGTCGACGGTCCCTCAACATCCAGGGACCAGAGCCAGGAGGGAAGATCAGTGTCTGCGGGACCAGTAGCCCCGGCACGGGACAGGCGTGGACGCTTTGCGCGCCCAAGTACGCCTGTGAGTTTGGGCGGTGAGAGTGACGGCGGAAGATCCGATGCCTCACTCAGGTCCGCAACCTCGGAGGTGTCCGCAAGGACAAGCAGGAAGAGGTGAGCCAAGCCTGCGACTGTCGTGGCCGACAAATTTCAGGCAGTCGCAGTCTCAGGTACGGACACGGAGGTGGTCGCTGACGAGGAGGATGGCATCTGGGATCCAACGGTGGCCCAGAGCTTGACGAGGGCTAAGTCTGGCCTTCCAAAACCCGCAGATCTGGAGCGGGAGATGGAGGCCAAGTCGACCACGGACCTGGATGCCTTCATCCGGTCGTCCTTGCTGGCGGTGGACAAGGTTGCCGACAAATCGGGCAACCTCAAGGGCTCATTCGTCCACAGCCTACGAATGGCGACCCGATTTGTGGAGGCAGCCACATCGGAACTGGCACGGAGGTGGCCCAGCCCCCAACGTCGAGAGGCTCGAGCGGGAGAATGCTGAGCTTCGCTCGCAATTGGCCGAGCTCTCGACGAAGGTGGGGAGGCTTTCGGAGGAGCTCGGCGCTCTCCGGATGCGAGGGGAACATCAGGCAGCCATGCCTCCTCCTCAGCGGGCCCCTAGCGCTCCGAGGACAAAGAACGCAGAGGAAGGGCTGATGGAGCGCTTGGGAGCGCTCGTAGAGCAAGATTGGCTGCCTTCGAGGCAAAGATCTTTCCGGAGAGGGCAACCCGGCCTCCCCTGAAAGCGAGACCGGGGCAAACTTCCGCGAGTGTAGTGCCACTAAATCCGCAGCCGGTGCAGGAGGCACCGTCGCACTCGCGGACGAAGAAGCCCTCTCACCCTCCGGTGGCTGAGCTGCCTCCAGTGGTGACACCGAGGCCACCAATGGAGGTGCCCGCAAGCACGTCATGGGCACAGGTAGCCAAAAGGCCAAAAGCCTAAGGCCCAACAGGCAGCGGCTCCTGCGGCCACCAAGGCAAAAGCCAAAATAAAGTCGAAGCCCATACGCACACCGTCCACAGCTGCCGTGACGGTGACGCTGCCGACTGGCTCCTCCACCACTTACGCAAAGTGATGGAGGTAGCCAAGTCGAAGATAAGGCTGGCGGACATCGGCATCGAGACTGTTCGCCAAAACGGGCTGTGACCGGTGGTCTCCTCTTGGAGATCAGCGGTCCCGAGTGCAGTTCGAGGGCGGACGGTCTCGCGGCAAAATGCGTGAGGTCCTTTCCGAGATGGATGTCCGAATTGGCCGCCCGGTCAAGTCGGGCGACATTCGGGTGAAGGACCTCGACGATGCCGTCAGCCCGAGCGAGGTCGCAGCGGCTGTGGCTAAGGCAGGAGGGTGTTCGGTGGACGACGTTAAGGTCGGAGATGTCCACCGAACACCCATGCGTTTGGGCACGTGCTGGGTACGGTGCCCCGCGGCAGCGGTGCACAAGTTGGTGACCGCCGGACGCGTATGCGTGGGCTGGGGATCTGCTCGGGTAGAGCTGTTGGAACCCAGGCCCATGCACTGCTTCCGGTGCCTGGAAAAGGGACACGTGGGCAGTAGGTGTCCTAACCAGGTGAACCGGAGCACGCGCTGCTACGCTTGTGCGGAGACCGGGCACAGAGCTAAGGAGTGCAGAGCAACTGCACTCAAATGTCCACTGTGCTCGGACCTGGGGCTGCCCTCTAACCATCGTCTTGGTAAGAGGTGCGCCCCACCACAGAAGAGAGGTAGGAAGGACAAGGAGAGTCCTCCTGCCTCCACAAGCGTGGCAGTTCCGGCGGCACCAGCCGCAACCCGAGCACCAGCTCGGGAATGGAGGTCGCGTAGGCCTCTTCGCACCCCTCAAGGTCCTCCAGAGTAACCTAAACCACTGCCACAATGCTCAGCATTTGTTTATGCAGACCATTGCGGAGTGGGGGGTTGCTCTGGCAGTAGTGGCGGAGCCCTATGCCGTGCCGGACCACCCTCGCTGGTTCGGTGATGAGCTGGGTTCCGTGGCGATCTACTGGGGGTGGTGAGGGTGTCCCACCCTGCTCCCCTATTGGGAAGGGTCAGGGCTTCGTTGCAGTGCAATGGGGCACCCTGGCCATAGTTGGCTGCTACGTCTCTCCCGCGAGGTCCCTCGCCGACTACGAGGTGTACCTGGACGAGGTGGCACTCTGCGTTCGCAGGTGCCTCCCTCGTCCGTCGATTGTCCTGGGAGACTTCAACGCCCACTCCAGGGCGTGGGGGAATCCCAGCGACAGTCGAAGGGGAGAGACGGTGATGGAATGGGCGGCTGGATTGGACCTCCGACTGGCAAATCGGGGGTCCGTAAGCACGTGCGTGCGGTGGCAGGGGGAGTCGGTCGTGGATCTTACATGGGCGACTCCCGCTGCGATGCGCATGTTGTCGGGTTGGCGGGTTGCAGAGGAGGTGGTCACATTATCCGACCACCGCCACATTATTTTCGATCTTGCAATCCGCCGTCCCGACTATGCCTCCAGCCGCCGAGAAGGCAGTCACGCGACGTTGGTGTCTCAAGCGGCTAGACCGAGACTTGCTCGGGGCCGCCGCCAACGTTGCAATATGGCCAGAAAGCGCCGAAGAGGTTCCGTCCGATCCGGAAGTGGAAGCGAACTGGTTCCGGGACACGATGACGCGTATTTGTGACGCGTCGATGCCCCGGACCGGTCGCCCCAAGCGCGGGGCGGTGTACTGGTGGTCGGTAGAGATCGCGGAGCTGCGAGCGATCTGCTTGCGGAGCCGCCGCCAGTACACCAGAGCCCGAAGGAGGCGAAGGCGAGCTCCGAGTGAGGAGATAGCCAGACTTTACGAGGTGTATCGAGCGGCCACGAAGGCGTTGCAGGAAGCTATCAGCAACGCCAGGTCTCGGTCCTGGAGAGAGCTCTTGGAGGGACTCAACGAGGATCCGTGGGGGCGTCCGTATAGGATGGTGCTAGGAAAGCTCCGTCCTTGGACGCCCCCGGTGACGGAAACTCTCGATCCGGCCCTCTTGGGAAGAGTGATTAGCTCGCTCTTTCCGGAGGGCCGGTCAAGTCCTCGGTCTACCCCAATCTTCGTGTCATTGGTGTGACGAAATGGGGGTGACCGCACAGGAGCTGGACCGAGCCGTGGGCCGCTTGAGAGGCCGGAACACCGCGCCGGGACCCGACGGAATTCCCGGCCGGGTCTGGGTGTTGAGTCTGGCTACCCTCGGGAACAGGCTGAGGCAGCTGTTCACCAGCTGCCTCCGTAACTCCTCGTTCCCTAGGGCCTGGAAGGAGGCCCGAATGGTCCTCTTGAAGAAGGCAGACAGAGTCGCCGATTCTCCCTCTGCGTACCGTCCCATATGCCTGTTGGACGAGGCTGGCAAGTTATTCGAGAGAATTCTTGCCACCCGTCTCAACGGGCATCTGTCGCGTGTCGGTCCCGATCTCGCCGAAAACCAGTTCGGTTTCCGACGGGAGCGTTCCACCATCGACGCGGTGATGCGCGTCCGCTCCCTGTCGGAGCAGGCTGTGTCCCGGGGCGGCGTGGCGTTGGCGATAAACATTGATATCGTCAACGCCTTTAATTCCCTGCCCTGGGACGCGATAAGGGGGGGACTTGTACACCATGGTGTTCCCCCCTACCTGCACGGCGTGATCGCGGACTACTTGCGCGACAGGTACATCTTGTACGTGGACCGAGACGGTACGAGGATCCGGAGGGAGATCCAGTGTGGGGTTCCACAGGGGTCGGTATTAGGCCCGTTACTGTGGAATCT
This sequence comes from Teinopalpus imperialis, assembly GCA_029286865.1. NCBI lineage: Eukaryota > Metazoa > Arthropoda > Insecta > Lepidoptera > Papilionidae > Teinopalpus > Teinopalpus imperialis. The sequence goes on from JAGSMU010000003.1 coordinate 19,123,748, forward strand.
CGCCTACGACTCTGTTCTGCGAGTCGAGCTCCCCGCTGGCGTTAATGTCATCTGTTACGCTGACGACACGTTGGTGGTCGCCAGCGGGGACTCCTTCGAGAGGACCAAGGAGCTCGCCGAGCTTGGGGCGGAAATCGTCGTCGCCAAAGTCCACGAGTTGGGACTGGAGGTAGCGCCTCACAAGACCGAGGCGCTATGGTTCCACAAGCTGCCGCGCAGCAGGGAACCACCCGACTCGTGCGTCCGAGTAGGTGAGTCTGAAGTCAGAGTGGGGCGGTACATGAAGTACCTAGGCCTCACTCTGGACAGTCGCTGGGGCTTCGAAGAGCATTTCGAGCGCCTGGTCCCCCGGATCGAGAGGGTAGCGGGTGCTATGCACAGACTGCTGCCCAATCTCGGGGGACCGAGTGAGGAAGTCCGCCGCCTCTACGCTGGGGTCGTACGATCCGTAGCCTTGTACGGGGCGCCCATCTGGGCGAAGAGGCTGGCCATCCGACGCTGTAGGACTAAGATCTACAGCGTCCAGCGTAGGATGGCCATACGGGTCGTACGAGGATACCGGACGGTATCGTTTGAGGCGGCGACAATCCTGGCTCGCTTTCCACCTCTTGATATACTGGCGGACATGGACGCGGGGGTGTATCACCGAATTCGCGTCCTACGCCAGAGCGGTGGTGGCGAGCCAGAAGAGGCGCTCGAGGCGGTAAAATGGCAGGAACGACGTATCGCACTCGCGACGTGGCGCGCAAGGCTACGCGAGGAGCACTATGCGCGCAAACGCGTCGTCGGAGCATTCCTGCCAGTCTTCGAAGCCTGGATGCGGCGACGAGAAGGAAGACTCACCTACAGACTTACGCAGGTGATCACCGGGCACGGTTGCTTCGGTGATTACCTGTGTAGGATCGGTCGCGAGGCGACGGTGAATTGCTTCCACTGTGGCGGCAACGACCAAGACTCCGCATCGCACACGCTTGCTGCTTGCCCGGCGTGGGAAGCCGAGCGGCGGGTCTTGGTCGGTCACATCGGACGGAACCTGTCCCTGCCAGCAGTCGTGTCGGCGATGCTGCGCGGGGAATCGGCGTGGAGGGCCGTAGCCTCCTTCTGCGAGACCGTAATGGTCGAAAGGAGGCTGCCGAGCGGGATAGAGAGGACCGATCCTGCTCGAAGACGGGGCCGACGCGGCGCTCGCGCGCCTCTTCACGGCCCTCCCGGTGATCCCCTACCGTAAACGGGGCCCTACGGGTCGCTGACGATCGGAGTGGGGGCTCCGACCGTCCAGTAATAGCGACCCCGAGGAGGACGACGGCACGACGTGGTACCGTGTCGTCGTGATAGTTCCGCGAGGGTTCTGGGGGTGCGATCTTCTCGCACGCCCCCGGGACGGGCTATCCCAGCGAAGCGCAGGGGGGTTGCGGTTGCGTTCCTTACGGAGATCCCGCGACCCCTCGCGAGCGTTGGTGGCGACCACCGTGGGGTTTTAGTCGGTGCGAGCCCGACATAACCCGCCCTTGCCCCCGCAGTGGGTATGCGTAGGCATTTCCCCATGTAAAAAAAAAAAAAGGTTAGGTTAGGTTAGGTTAGGTTAAGGTTAGGTTAGGTTCCCCGAAGGGTTCCGCTTTGTCGTAGCGGGGGGGCTTAGTAACCGTGGTGTGGAGTTAACCACGGTGAAGCTAAGAGGAACCCAAATGGCCGGCCTAAGGCGCTCTAAGGCCGGCCCGAGGAGGCCGCTCCGGGCGGGCTGGAGCTGGGCCCGCCCTGGATGCGTGTCGGTGGGCTTCGGGGTGCGGATGGACGGAGTGAGGCCGTCTTACGCACCATCCGCAGCCGAGGCGGAGTCGGGGGAATGGGGTGGCGGTGCGAGGACTGTTAGCACCGGTACCGCGCATCGTCGCCCCACCCTCCGCATCCGAGACGGAGTCGCGGAGGGAGGGTAGTGTATCTCCTATCCTCCGCGACTCAAGCGGGGTCGCACCGCTGATGCGGCCGTGGTGGGGCCGCGGGTTCAGTGGAGTGCTGGTTGATCCTGCCGCTCTCCCTGTCCTCCGCGGCCGAACATTGGTCGGCGGCGGAGCCTAACACCAGATCCGCCGCAGGGGCTGGGGTTTTCCTGGCCCCATGGCCTCTGGGGGCGGACTCGGGGAGTCCGCTTCCCACCTACAGAGGAGGCCGAGTTGGAGGGCGCGTCCGTGTTCCGGCGCGCCCTGCCTGGAGGGCGGAGAGGGGATGTCCTCCCCGGAGAAGGGGCCGCCTGGTCGGCCGGCGCAGGCAGGGTCGCGGATGTGTGCGAAAGCGTTCCCGTAACCCCGCCATACGCGACGATGGAGGAACACCATGGGGTTTTAGTCGGTGCGAGTCCGACATAACCCACCCTTGCCCCCGCAGTGGGTATGCGTAGGCATTTCCCCATGTAAAAAAAAAAAAAAAAGGTTAGGTTAGGTTAGGTTAGGTTAGGTTAGGTTAGGTTAGGTTAAGGTTAGGTTAGGTTCCCCGAAGGGTTCCGCTTTGTCGTAGCGGGGGCTTAGTAACCGTGGTGTGGAGTTAACCACGGTGAAGCTAAGAGGAACCCAAATGGCCGGCCTAAGGCGCTCTAAGGCCGGCCCGAGGAGGCCGCTCCGGGCGGGCTGGAGCTGGGCCCACCCTGGATGCGTGTCGGTGGGCTGCGGGGTGCGGATGGACGGAGTGAGGCCGTCTTACGCACCATCCGCAGCCGAGGCGGAGTCGGGGAATGGGGTGGCGGTGCGAGGACTGTTAGCATCGGTACCGCGCATCGTCGCCCCACCCTCCGCATCCGAGACGGAGTCGCGGAGGGAGGGTAGTGTATCTCCTATCCTCCGCGACTCAAGCGGGGTCGCACCGCTGATGCGGCCGTGGTGGGGCCGCGGGTTCAGTGGAGTGCTGGTTGATCCTGCCGCTCTCCCTGTCCTCCGCGGCCGAACATTGGTCGGCGGCGGAGCCTAACACCAGATCCGCCGCAGGGGCTGGGGTTTTCCTGGCCCCATGGCCTCTGGGGGCGGACTCGGGGAGTCCGCTTCCCACCTACAGAGGAGGCCGAGTTGGAGGGCGCGTCCGTGTTCCGGCGCGCCCTGCCTGGAGGGGCGGAGAGGGGATGTCCTCCCCCCGGAGGAGGGGCCGGCTTGCCGGCCAGCGCAGGCGGGGTCGCGGAGGTGTGCGAAAGCGTTCCCGTAACCCCGCCATACGCGACGAAGGTGGAACACCATGGGGTTTTAGTCGGTGCGAGTCCGACATAACCCACCCTTGCCCCGCAGGGTGGGTATGCGTAGGCATTTCCCCATGTAAAAAAAAAAAAAGGTTAGGTTAGGTTAGGTTAGGTTAGGTTGGGGTGCCACGTCAGAAAACCTCCTCGAGTGCCTGTCGTTGAATTTCCCTTTGATACTATTGTATCCGGGGAAAGGCAACGCCGGGACAGTGCACCCTGGGCACTGGTGATGATACGTTGTTGCCAGTGGCGAATGTTCTGACAGGGGGATAGCTGCTCTGCGTGTCCCTCTGATAAGCGGAGGGCACAGCGGAGTGGCAGGGGTTGCATTTCCTCTTGATTTCCAAATCCGGAGGAAAGGCAACCGAACGATAGTGCGCATTGGGAACTGGTGACGATACGTCGTTCTCAGTGCCCAATGCGCGGAGTGAGTTGCATTTCTCCTTGATCAAAGTATCCGGGGAAGGCAACAAAATGAGGTGTGCATTGGGAACTGGTGGCGATACGTCGCTCTCAGTGCCCAATGCGCGGAGTGAGTTGCATTTCTCCTTGATCAAAGTATCCGGGGAAAGGCAACAAAATGAGGTGTGCATTGGGAACTGATGGCGATACGTCGTTGTCAGTGCCTAATGCTCATAGTGGAGGACAGGCTCGGTGTGCGTTTTACTGCCACCGGGCACTCAACCGTCGAGCGTTGTGGGAGGTTGCATTTCTCCTTGATTTCTGAATCCGGGGGAAAGGCAACAAATGATGGTGGGTATTGGGAACTGGCGACGATATATCGTTTCCAGTGCCTAATGCTCATAGTGGAGGACAGGCTCGGTGTGCGTTTTACTGCCGCCGGGCACTCAACAAATCGAGCGTTGTGGGAGGTTGCATTTCTCCTTGATTTCTGAATCCGGGGAAAGGCAACAAATGATGGTGGGTATTGGGAACTGGCGACGATATATCGTTTCCAGTGCCTAATGCTCATAGTGGAGGACGGGCTCGGTGTGCGTTTTTACTGCCGCCGGGCACTCAACCGTCGAGCGTTGTGGGAGGTTGCATTTCTCCTTGATCAAAGTATCCGGGGGAAAGGCAACAAAATGAGGGTGCTCATTGGGAACTGGTGACGATACGTCGTCCTCAGTGCCCAATGCGCGGAGTGAGTTGCATTTCTCCTTGATTTCTGTATCCGGGGAAAGGCAACAAAATGAGGTGTGCATTGGGAACTGGTGGCGATACGTCGCTCTCAGTGCCCAATGCGCGGAGTGAGTTGCATTTCTCCTTGATCAAAGTATCCGGGGAAGGCAACAAAATGAGTGCGCATTGGGAACTGGTGGCGATACGTCGTTGTCAGTGCCTAATGCGCGGGTGGAGGTTGCATTTCTCTTTGATCAAAGTATCCGGGGGAAAGGCAACAAATGATGGTGGGTATTGGGAACTGGTGACGATATATCGTTTCCAGTGCCTAATGCTCATAGTGGAGGGACGGGCTCGGTGTGCACTCACACTGCCGCCGGGCATTCAACCGTCCAAAACTGGGGAGTTACGTCGGCTTTCCCAGCGCGCCGTAACCCGCTGTACTCTCTTCAAGGACCCCAGCGTTGACGATTATGGGGTACGTCGAAGTGCAGCGGAGCGGAGGGCTTGCCTTAATTGGCCGGCCCGCGAGAAGGATCACTCTATAAAAACCAGACAGCGAAGTCTTAAAAACCTGTGGGTACCAGGCGACCCCCACAGTATGTAGCCTTGTCTCTGGAATAGGCGTCACCCGGAGACCGACATTTTATTTCGTCCTAACTCGTGGGAATTAATATGGATAATTCAAAAAACCAAGAGAGAGAAGGAGACTTAGCGAACAGCGCTGAGTCTGTAATAGCAGTCGAAGGTCCCTCAACATCAAGGGACCAGAGCCAAGACGGTAGAGCAGCATCTGCGGGACCAGTAGTCCCGGCACGGGACAGGCGTGGACGCTTTGCGCGCCAAGTACGCCTGTGAGTTTGGGCGCTGAGAGTGACGGCGGAAGATCGGATGCCTCACTCAGATCCGCAACATCGGAGGTGTCCGCAAGGACAAGTAGGAAGAGGAGAGCCAAGCCTGCGACTGTCGTGGCCGACAAATTCCAGGCAGTCGCAGTCTCAGGCACGGACACGGACGTGGTCGCTGACGAGGAGGATGGCATCTGGGATCCGACGGTGGCCCAGAGCTTGACGAGGGCTAAGGCTGGCCTTCAAAACCCGCAGATCTGGAGCGGGAGATGGAGGCCAAGTCTACCACGGACCTGGATGCCTTCATCCGGTCGTCCTTGTTGGCGGTGGACAAGGTTGCCGACAAATCGGGCAACCTCAAGGGCTCATTCGTACACAGCTTGCGAATGGCGACCCGATTTGTGGAAGCGGCCACGTCGGAACTGGCACGGAGGGTGGCCCAGCCCCCCAACGTCGAGAGGCTCGAGCGGGAGAACGCTGAGCTTCGCTCGCAATTGGCCGAGCTCTCGACGAAAGTGGGGAGGCTTTCGGAGGAGCTCGGCGCTCTCCGGATAAGAGGAACCTCAGGCAGCCATGCCTCCTCCTCAGCGGGCCCCTAGCGCTCCGAAGACAAAAAGCGCAGACGGGCTTATGGAGCGCTTGGGAGCGCTCGTAGAGCAAGATTGGCGGCCTTCGAGGCAAAGATCTTTCCGGAGAGGGCAACCCGGCCTCCCTTAGGAGTGAGGCCCGGGAAACCTTCCGCGAGTGTAGTGCAATCGCTGCCACTAAATCCGCAGCCGGTGCAGGAGGCACCGTCGCACTCGCGGAAGTCGACGAAGAAGGGGAAGAAGCCCTCCCACCCTCCAGTGGCCGAGTTGCCTCCAGTGGCGACTCCGACGACGCGGCCACTATTGGTGACAGAAGTGCCCGCAAGCACGTCATGGGCACAGGTAGCCAAAAAGGCAAAAAAGCCCAAGGCCCAGCAGCCAGCGGCGCCTGTTCCACCCAAGGGCAAAGCTAAGGGGCTAAGGCCCAAACGCATCCCGTCCTCGGCTGCCGTGACGGTTACGCTGCCGACTGGCTCCTCCATTAATTATGCGAAAGTAATGGAGGTGGCCAAGTCGAAGATCAGGCTGGCGGATATCGGCATCGAGACTGTTCGCCAAAACGAGCTGTGACTGGTGGTCTTCTGTTGGAGATCAGCGGTCCCGAGTGCAGTTCGAGGGCGGACGGTCTCGCGGCAAAATGCGTGAGGTCCTTTCCGAGATGGATGTCCGAATTAGCCGCCCGGTTAAGTCGGACGACATTCGCGTGAAGGACCTCGACGATGCCGTCAGCCCGAGCGAAGTCGCGGCGGCAGTGGCTAAGGCTGGAGGGTGTTCGGTGGACGACGTTAAGGTCGGAGAGGTCCACCGAACACCCATGCGTTTGGGCACGTGCTGGGTGCGGTGCCCCGCGGCAGCGGTGCACAAGCTGGTGACCGCCGGACGCGTATGCGTGGGCTGGGGATCTGCTCGGGTAGAGCTGTTGGAACCCAGGCCCATGCACTGCTTCCGGTGCCTGGAAAAGGGACACGTGGGCAGTAGGTGTCCTAACCAGGTGAACCGGAGCACGCGCTGCTACGCTTGTGCGGAGACCGGGCACAGGGCTAAGGAGTGCAGAGCAACTGCACTCAAATGTCCACTGTGCTCGGACCTGGGGCTGCCCTCAAACCATCGTCTGGGTAAGAGGTGCGCCCCACCACAGAAGAGAGGTAGGAAGGACAAGGAGAGTCCTCCTGCCTCCACAAGCGTGGCAGTCCCGGCGGCACCAGCCGCAGCCGAGCACTAGCTCGGGCATGGAGGTGGCTTAGGGTTGTTCACACCCCTCAAGGTCCTCCAGAGTAACCTAAACCACTGCCGCAATGCTCAGCATTTGTTTATGCAGACCATTGCGGAGTGGGGGGTTGCTCTGGCAGTAGTGGCGGAGCCCTATGCCGTGCCGGACCACCCTCGCTGGTTCGGTGATGAGCTGGGTTCCGTGGCGATCTACTGGGGGGGTGGAGAGGGTGTCCCACCCTGTTCCCTATTGGGAAGGGGTCAGGGCTTCGTTGCAGTGCAATGGGGCACCCTGGCCATAGTTGGCTGCTACGTCTCTCCCGCGAGGTCACTCGCCGACTACGAGCTGTACCTGGACGAGGTGGCACTCTGCGTTCGCAGGTGCCTCCCTCGTCCTTCGGTGTCCTGGGAGACTTCAACGCCCACTCCAGGGCGTGGGGAATCCAGCGACAGTCGAAGGAGACGGTGATGGAATGGGCGGCTGGATTGGACCTCCGATTGGCAAATCGGGGGTCCGTAAGCACGTGCGTGCGGTGGCAGGGGGAGTCGGTCGTGGATCTTACATGGGCGACTCCCGCTGCGATGCGCATGTTGTCGGGCTGGCGGGTTGCAGAGGAGGTGGTCACGTTATCCGACCACCGCCATATTTTATTCGATCTTGCAATCCGCCGCCCCGACGCTGACACCAGCCGCCGAGAAGGCAGTCACACGCGACGTTGGTGTCTCAAGCGGCTAGACCGAGATTTGCTCGGGGCCGCCGCCAACGTCGCGATATGGCCAGAAAGCGCCGAAGAGGTTCCGTCCGATCCGGAAGTGGAAGCGAACTGGTTCCGGGACACGATGACGCGTATTTGTGACGCGTCGATGCCCCGGACCGGTCGCCCCAAGCGCGGGGCGGTGTACTGGTGGTCGGCAGAGATCGCGGAGCTGCGAGCGATCTGCTTGCGGAGCCGCCGTCAGTACACCAGAGCCCGAAGGAGGCGAAGGCGAGCTCCGAGTGAGGAGATAGCCAGACTCTACGAGGTGTATCGAGCGGCCACGAAGGCGTTGCAGGCAGCCATCTGCAACGCCAGGTCTCGGTCCTGGAGAGAGCTCCTGGAGGGACTCAACGAGGATCCGTGGGGGCGTCCGTACAGGATGGTGCTAGGAAAGCTCCGTCCTTGGACGCCCCCGGTGACGGAAACTCTCGATCCGGCCCTTTTGGGAAGAGTGATTAGCTCGCTCTTTCCGGAGGGTCGGTCAAGTCCCTCGGTCTACCCCCAATCTTCGTGTCATTGGTGTGACGAAATGGGGGTGACCGCACAGGAGCTGGACCGAGCCGTGTGCCGCTTGAGAGGCAGGAACACCGCGCCGGGACCCGACGGAATTCCCGGCCGGGTCTGGGTGTTGAGTCTGGCTACCCTCGGGAACAGGCTGAGGCAGCTGTTCACCAGCTGCCTCCGTAACTCCTCGTTCCCTAGGGCCTGGAAGGAGGCCCGACTGGTCCTCTTGAAGAAGGCAGACAGAGTCGCAGATTCTCCCTCTGCGTACCGTCCCATATGCCTGTTGGACGAGGCTGGCAAGTTATTCGAGAGAATTCTTGCCGCCCGTCTCAACGGGCATCTGTCGCGTGTCGGTCCCGATCTCGCCGAAAACCAGTTCGGTTTCCGACGGGAGCGTTCCACCATCGACGCGGTGATGCGCGTCCGCTCCCTGTCGGAGCAGGCTGTGTCCCGGGGCGGCGTGGCGTTGGCGATAAATATTGATATCGTCAACGCCTTTAATTCCCTGCCCTGGGACGCGATAAGGGGGGGACTTGTACACCATGGTGTTCCCCCCTACCTGCACGGCGTGATCGCGGACTACTTGCGCGACAGGTACATCTTGTACGTGGACCGAGACGGTACGAGGATCCGGAGGGAGATCCAGTGTGGGGTTCCACAGGGGTCGGTTTTGGGCCCGTTACTGTGGAATCTCGCCTACGACTCTGTTCTGCGAGTCGAGCTCCCCGCTGGCGTTAATGTCGTCTGTTACGCTGACGACACGTTGGTGGTCGCCAGTGGGGACTCCTTCGAGAGGGCCAAGGAGCTCGCCGAGCTTGGGGCGGAAATCGTCGTCGCCAAAGTCCACGAGTTGGGACTGGAGGTAGCGCCTCACAAGACCGAGGCGCTATGGTTCCACAAACTGCCGCGGAGCAGGGAACCACCCGACTCGTGCGTCCGAGTAGGTGGGTCTGAAGTCAGAGTGGGGCGGTACATGAAGTACCTGGGCCTCACTCTGGACAGTCGCTGGGGCTTCGAAGAGCATTTCGAGCGCCTGGTCCCCCGGATCGAGAGGGTAGCGGGTGCTATGCACAGACTGCTGCCCAATCTCGGGGGACCGAGGGAGGAAGTTCGCCGCCTCTATGCCGGGGTCGTACGATCCGTAGCCCTGTACGGGGCGCCCGTCTGGGCGAAGAGGCTGGCCATCCGACGCTGTAGGACTAAGATCTACAGCGTCCAGCGTAGGATAGCCATACGGGTCGTACGAGGATACCGGACGGTATCGTTTGAGGCGGCGACAATCCTGGCTCGCTTTCCACCTCTTGATATACTGGCGGACATGGACGCGAGGGTGTATCACCGAATTCGCGTCCTACGCCAGAGCGGTGGTGGCGAGCCAGAAGAGGCGCTCGAGGCGGTAAAACGGCAGGAACGACGTATCGCATTCGCGACGTGGCGCGCAAGGCTCCGCGAGGAGCACTATGCGCGCAAACGCGTCGTCGGAGCATTCCTGCCGGTCTTCGAAGCCTGGATGCAGCGACGAGGAGGAAGACTCACCTACAGACTTACGCAGGTGATCACCGGGCACGGTTGCTTCGGTGATTACCTGTGTAAGATCGATCGCAGGCGACGGCGAATTGCTTCCACTGTGGCGGCAACGACCAAGACTCCGCATCGCACGCTCGCCGCTTGCCCGGCATGGGAAGCCGAGCGGCGGGTCTTGGTCGGTCACATCGGACGGAACCTGTCCTGCCAGCAGTCGTGTCGGCGATGCTGCGCGGGGAATCGGCGTGGAGGGCCGTAGCCTCCTTCTGCGAGACCGTAATGGTCCGAAAGGAGGCTGCCGAGCAGGATAGAGAGGACCGATCCTGCTCAGAGACGGGGCCGACGCGGCGCTCGCGCGCCTCGTCACGGCCCTCCCGGTGATCCCCTACCGTAAACGGGGCCCTACGGGTCGCTGACGATCGGAGTGGGGCTCCGACCGTCCAGTATGAGCGACCCCGAGGAGGACGACGGCACGACGTGGTACCGTGTCGTCGTGATAGTTCCGCGAGGGTTCTGGGGTGCGATCTTCTCGCACGCCCCGGGACAGGCTATCCCAGCGAAGCGCAGGGGTTGCGGTTGCGTTCCTTACGGAGATCCCGCGACCCTTCGCGAGCGTTGGTGGCGACCACCATGGGGTTTTAGTCGGTGCGAGTCCGACATAACCCATCCTTGCCCCCGCAGAAGTGGTATGCGTAGGCATTTCCCCATGTAAAAAAAAAAAAAGGTTAGGTTAGGTTCCCCGATGGGTTCCCGCTTTGTCGTAGCGGGGGGGCTTAGTAACCGTGGTGTGGAGTTAACCACGGTGAAGCTAAGAGGAACCCAAATGGCCGGCCTAAGGCGCTCTAAGGCCGGCCCGAGGAGGCCGCTCCGGGCGGGCTGGAGCTGGGCCCGCCCTGGATGCGTGTCGGTGGGCTGCGGGGTGCGGATGGACGGAGTGAGGCCGCCTTACGCACCATCCGCAGCCGAGGCGGAGTCGCGGAGGGAGGGTAGTGTATCTCCCTTTCCTCCGCGACTCAAGCGGGGGTCGCACCGCTGATGCGGCCGTGGTGGGGCCGCGGGTTCAGTGGAGTGTGGTTGATCCTGCCGCTCTCCCTGTCCTCCGCGGCCGAACATTGGTTGGCGGCGGAGCCTATCACCAGATCCGCCGCAGGGGGCCGGGGTTTTCCTGGCCCCCATGGCCTCTGGGGGGCAGACTCGGGGGAGTCCGCTTCCCACCTACAGAGGAGGCCGAGTTGGAGGGCGCGTCCGTGTTCCGGCGCTCCCTGCCTGGAGGGTGGAGAGGGGATGTCCTCCCCGGAGGAGGGCCGGCTTGTCGGCCAGCGCAGGCGGGGTCGCGGAGGTGTGCGAAAGCGTTCCCGTAACCCCGCCATACGCGACGAAGGTGGAACACCATGGGGTTTTAGTCGGTGCAAGTCCGACATAACCCACTCTTGCCCCCGCAGGGGTGGGTATGCGTAGGCATTTCCCCATGTAAAAAAAAAAAAAAAAAAAAAAAGGTTAGGTTAGGTTAGGTTAGGTTAGGTTAGGTTAGGTTAGGTTCCCCAGGGAAGGAGTCCGCCGCCTCTACGCGGGGGTCGTGCGATCGATGGCCCTCTACGGGGCGCCCGTATGGTCACATCGACTCACGGGCGTCCGTCGCTGCAGAGCTAAGCTCAATAGCCTGCAGCGAAAGATGGCCATCAGGATCGCACGCGGATATCGTACGATATCTTTTGAGGCGGCCACTGTCCTAGCTCGGTTTCCACCACTGGACATCCTGGCGGAGATGGATGCGCGGGTGTTTGCCCGCCTTCGTCTTCCCCAGGTGGAAGCCGAGCCCCTGGATGCGGGCGAGGTGCGAAGGCAGGAGCGCAGACGGGCGCTGCGGGTGTGGCGAGAGGCCCAAGAGCCTCGTTTCTCGCGCCAGCGCACGGTCAGCGCGCTCTTGCCGAGCTTCGAAGCCTGGCTGCGAGCGGGGAAAGAGGTGCACGTCACCTTCCGATTAACGCAGGTACTCACTGGGCACGGGTGTTTCGGTGAGTACCTGAACAGGGTGGACGCGAATCGACAACGCAATGCCACCACTGTGGTGGGGATCGGGATTCCGCACAGCACACGCTCGCCGAGTGCCCTGCGTGGGAGTCCGAGCGACGGATCCTGGTCAGAGGATCGGGCAAGATCTCTCTCCGCCAGTCGCAGTAGCGGCTGCGCTGGCGGATAAAGGCGCGTGGAAGGCGCTGGTCTCCTTCTGTGAAGCCGTCATGGTACAGAAGGAGACCGCCGAGCGTGATCGGGAGAGGGCCGATCCCGCTCGGAGATGGCGACGCCGGGGCGGTGGCAACGGACGCACCGGCCCGTCAGCCCTTTAGTCCCGGGCATAAGAATAGGGCTAAGGTACCCCTGCCTGTCGTACAAGGCGACTAAAGGGGACTTCGGGTTCGCGGGTGATCAGGGTGGGGGCTCTGACCACCCGGGAAGTGGACCAGGAAGGACGGCAACTCGGAGTGGTCTCGAGTTGCCGTAGCACCGCGAGGGTGCTAGGGGAGGTTTTTTCCTCCCCAGGGATGTGCTCAGGCACCGTGCAGAGGGGCACCGGTGCGTTCCTTTGGAGATCCCGGAGCCCCTCTAAATGCACTGAGGATGACCACCGGGGGGGTTTTAGTGGTTACAAGTCCCACATAACCCTGTCTCACCCCCAGGAGGCAGGGTATCTTTCGAAGATTTCCCCCCCGATAACAAAAAAAAAAAAAAAGGTTAGGTTAGGTTAGGTTAGGTTAGGTTCCCTCGGGAACAGGCTGAGGCAGCTGTTCACCAGCTGCCTCCGTTACTCCTCGTTCCCAAGGGCCTGGAAGGAGGCCCGAATGGTCCTCTTGAAGAAGGCAGACAGAGTCGCAGATTCTCCCTCTGCGTACCGTCCCATATGCCTGTTGGACGAGGCTGGCAAGTTATTCGAGAGAATTCTTGCCGGCCGTCTCAACGGGCATCTGTCGCGTGTCGGTCCCGATCTCGCCGAAAACCAGTTCGGTTTCCGACGGGAGCGTTCCACCATCGACGCGGTTCTGCGCGTCCGCTCCCCTGTCGGAGCAGGCTGTGTCCCGGGGCGGTGTGGCGTTGGCGATAAGTCTCGACATCGTCAACGCCTTTAACTCCTGCCCTGGGATGCGATTAGGGGGACTCGTACACCATGGTGTTCCCCCTACCTGCGAGGCGTGATCGCGGACTACTTGCGCGACAGGTACATCTTGTACATGGACCGAGACGGTACGAGGATCCGGAGGAGATCCAGTGTGGGGTTCCACAGGGGTCGGTGTTAGGCCCGTTACTGTGGAATCTCGCCTACGACTCTGTTCTGCGAGTCGAGCTCCCCGCTGGCGTTAATGTCGTCTGTTACGCGGACGACACGTTGGTGGTCGCCAGCGGGGACTCCTTCGAGAGGACCAAGGAGCTCGCCGAGCTTGGGGCGGAAATCGTCGTCGCCAAAGTCCACGAGTTGGGACTGGAGGTAGCGCCTCACAAGACCGAGGCGCTATGGTTCCACAAACTGCCGCGGAGCAGGGAACCACCCGACTCGTGCGTCCGAGTAGGTGAGTCTGAAGTCAGAGTGGGGCGGTACATGAAGTACCTGGGCCTCACTCTGGACAGTCGCTGGGGCTTCGAAGAGCACTTCGAGCGCCTGGTCCCCCCGGATCGAGAGGGTAGCGGGTGCTATGCACAGACTGCTACCCAATCTCGGGGGACCGAGTGAGGAAGTCCGCCGCCTCTACGCTGGGGTCGTACGATCCGTAGCCTTGTACGGGGCGCCCATCTGGGCGAAGAGGCTGGCCATCCGACGCTGTAGGAAGAAAATCTACAGCGTCCAGAGGAGGATGGCCATACGGGTCGTACGAGGATACCGCACGGTATCGTTTGAGGCGGCGACAATCCTGGCTCGCTTTCCACCTCTGGATATACTGGCGGACATGGACGCGAGGGTGTATCACCGGTTTCGCGTCCTACGCCAGAGCGGTGGTGGCGAGCCAGAGGAGGCGCTCGAGGCGGTAAAACGGCAGGAACGACGTATCGCATTCGCGACGTGGCGCGCAAGGCTCCGCGAGGAGCAGTATGCGCGCAAACGCGTCGTCGGAGCATTCCTGCCGGTCTTCGAAGCCTGGATGCAGCGACGAGGAGGAAGACTCACCTACAGACTTACGCAGGTGATCACCGGGCACGGTTGCTTCGGTGATTACCTGTGTAAGATCGGTCGCGAGGCGACGGCGAATTGCTTCCACTGTGGCGGCAACGACCAAGACTCCGCATCGCACACGCTCGCCGCTTGCCCGGCGTGGGAAGCCGAGCGGCGGGTCTTGGTCGGTCACATCGGACGGAACCTGTCCCTGCCAGCAGTCGTGTCGGCGATGCTGCGCGGGGAATCGGCGTGGAGGGCCGTAGCCTCCTTCTGCGAGACCGTAATGGTCCGAAAGGAGGCTGCCGAGCGGGACAGAGAGGACCGATCCTGCTCGGAGACGGGGCCGACGCGGCGCTCGCGCGCCTCGTCACGGCCCTCCTATCGGTGATCCCCTACCGTAAACGGGGCCCTACGGGTCGCTGACGATCGGAGTGGGGGCTCCGACCGTCCAGTATGAGCGACCCCGAGGAGGACGACGGCACGACGTGGTACCGTGTCGTCGTGATAGTTCCGTGAGGGTTCTGGGGGTGCTATCTTCACGCACGCCCCCGGGACGGGCTATCCCAGCGAAGCGCAGGGGGGTTGCGGTTGCGTTCCTAACGGAGATCCCGCGACCCCTCGCGAGCGTTGGTGGCGACCACCGTGGGGTTTTAGTCGGTGCGAGTCCGACATAACCCGCCCTTGCCCCGCGAGGGCGGGTATGCGTTGGCATTTCCCCACGCTAAAAAAAAAAAAGGTTAGGTTAGGTTAGGTTAGGTTTTTTTTTTTTTTTTTTTTTTTTTTTAAATACCTTATATGTATATTGTATAACTATATAAAATAAAATATAATAATAATGAAAGACTTAACATACAATACCATATATATATAGTAGTATATGTTTAAATGAACATAATTACTAAAACATACATAGTAAGTCTGACTATTTTATTGTACATATTTATTTATTCTTATTTATAACTTTCTTTGCTATATATTTACAGTAACTTATAAACTTATTCCTAGATTCCTTACAACTTATAATTTCGTGTATATTGTTTTAGTTATTTCTACTTGTAGCTGTATTTCTAAATCATTTCTTTCCCTGCAGTATATTGGACATTCTGTGATAAGGTGGATTACACTTTCCACCTTGTCATCGCCACAGGCACGCAGAACTCTCCTTGCATTTGAACCTGTGCAAGTACTCGGAGAACCCGCCGTGCCCTGTCATTATTTAATACTACCGTTGGGTCCAATTCTAGTTTTCGAACTATGGGATACGCGTTGATGGCATCCGGAAAGAATTGTTTGGTCGTAGATGCTGTGTCACCTTCTTTAAATCGCCGATTCCATTCGTCGAGCGACTCCATTCGGATTTGTCGTTTGACGAAAGAAATCGGACAACTTTCATAATCCGGCTTTCTTTTTATTTTCATTGCAGCTTCTTTTGCAAGTTGGTCTGCTCTCTCGTTTCCTTCTATCCCTGCGTGGGCTTTAATCCAGTAGAGTCTTAAAACTTTTCCTTGCTTTTTGATTTGAGTGATGTTTTCTCTAGCTCTCACCGCAAGGGGATGAAGGGAGATGTCCTGGACTACTGTCTGGAGAGCAGACCTGGAGTCGCAGTATATACTGCAGCTCCGTGCAGAATTTTGGAGCACGTATTTGGTGGCTTCAAGCAGAGCCAACAGTTCCGCCTGGTAGACGGTGCAGAAGTGTCCCAGCTTTAGCTTTCGGGTGCTCGTCTCCACGGAGTCTCTCCATATTGATAGAGCCGCGCCGACGTTATTCTCTATCCTGCTTCCGTCCGTGAATATTTTGACTTCCGTACTTTCAAGCTGGTCCACCTGTGCACCGTCACCCAGACATAAGAACTGCAGACTCCTGATCTGTGGGATGTGGCATCTCCACATAGTCTGCTTTGATCTCCAAATCTCGGTCTCCCACTACCCGCTGGGAGTATCCTTTCTTTATTTCGTAAAGGGAGGCTGCTTCCCTCACCCTCAGATCCAGAGGAAGCAGCCCAGCGAGCAGTAGGGCCGAATTTAGCGAGACTGTTTTGTAGGCCTTTATAATCTTCTGCACGAAGCCGCGTTGCACCATGTCAAGCTGTTTCTTCACTCCCACTTTCTTGGTTGCCGGAGCCCATGCGCTCGCCGCATATAGCACCACTGGTTCGACAACTGCCATGTAGATGGTCCTAATTATCTCAGGGTTCAGACCCCACTGTATCTTTGCAGCTCTCACCAGCTGACCGTTGAGGTTTTGTACCTTCTGGCACACATTCTTGACGTGTGTATTGAATGTTAATCCACAGTCAACTGTGAGGCCGAGTATTTTTATGTCGCGGGACAGCTCAATGCGTTCCCCTCCCATACTGAGAAGTGGTGAATCGTATTTTAACTTGTTTGTGATCAGCATTGCTTGGGTCTTGTGTGGTGCAAATTTAAGTTTGTTTTTGATTCCCCACTTCCGAACATGTTCGAGGGCAGCATTGGCCCGCTCCTGCACTTCTAGTGCCGTGTTCCCCGAGAAAATTAGGACTACATCATCTGCAAAAGCTTGGCAGTGGTCTCCCCTGCCACTCAGCTCCCTCAACAATGGATCCAGCAACAAGTTCCAGAATATTGGACCCCTATGGATCCTTGTACGCACCCTTTGTTGTCTGCCTGACACATTCCGCCCCAGCATACCTGAGACGCACTGATCTATCCTCAAAATAGCTATCAACAAGGCGTCTCAGATTCGCTTCAGACACCAGTTTCCGCCAGTCTGCATCGTATGGCCGGCCACCACGCGCTGTCGAAGGCTCCCTCTATGTCAAGTGACACAAGCACAATCAGCTTTTTGTTCACTAATTGTCTCCTCACAAGCTGTATCATTTCATAGAGGGAGTCCTCGGTGCTACGCTGCGGCATGAAGCCATACTGATTCGGACTGATCCCAGGTACGGTATACCACTTGACCCGCCGGATGATTGCCTTTTCCATGATCTTCCCCAATACAGGCAATAGCCCAATCGGCCTGTATGATTTGGGGTGCGTGTAGTCTTCTTTCCCCTGTTTCCTGAGCACCACTATCACTGCCTCTTTCCAACTTGCCGGGAAGTGTGCAAGGCTGAGACACTTGTTGATGAGCGCTAGAAACAATGCCGGGTCCAGGGTAATGGCCGCCACGCAAATATCTGCTGTGAGGCCGTCCATGCCAGGAGCCTTTTTCGGATTAAAGCTGTTCGCGGCCCACATCAGCTCCTCCATTGTAAAGGGTGGGTCACAGAACTCGTCATGAGATCTTTTATTTACAATTCCAGCAACTGCTCTGACCTGCATGTGCTCCGAGTCATCATCTTCGGCTTTATCCTCCGGGTAAAGGTCTCTACCAAGATTCTGGCTGATTCCTCACCGCCCAAGGCTCTACCATCCCTGACAAGAGGGATATCTTCTTGTCTAACGGTTGTGCGACCTATCACCCTGTATACCCCATCCCACATTGTTTCTCGGTTCTGTCTACCACAGAACTGTTTCCAACTAGTAGTCTGAGCCGTCTTCATCTCCAGATGGTATCTTTCTTTGCATCGATATACTGTCCGACGACCAGCTCTCGACGGACCGGCGCAGCGTAGGATATTCGTCGCTTCAACCTGGAGACTTCCTTTTGAGTTTTGACAGCTCTTTGGTCCACCAAGGCAACCCTATTCGTCTTTACTCTCTAATTTCGGCATTGTATTTTCACATGTTTTACGATGGTTTTGCATAATTATCTATTACTTTATCTAATTCTTCTTTGTTTTATCGTTTCTGCTTCTGTTTTAGTAATGTTCCTGTCCTTCCAAGAATGAGCGAGTTTCTCACAAAACTCGCTCCAATTCTACCTTCTTTGTATTGTACTTTCGTGTTGTTCTTTTAACGTCTACGCCTACAGATTTTTCCAAATTTATACTGAATAGGATTGCCTTGTGGTCCGAGCTAGATATCTCTCCAGAGAGCCTCCAGTCCTCCACTCTACCGAGCAGGTCCGTCGAACAGGTTGTTATATCGACGCAGCTAGAGAATCTCTTCCCACCTCTAATGGTGTCGAAGGTGGGCTCAGTCCCCTGGTTGAGTAAATGGAGTTCCAGTTCATCCAATGTGGCCGCTAACTCTAACCCTCTATTGTCCACTTCCCGGCTACCCCACCACGTATTCCACGCGTTCACGTCTCCACCCAGTATCACGCTTCCAGTCCTCAAACCCTCCACGGCCGCTTTAATAGAGTCCAGGTATGGATCAATGGGCTTATCACCTTCCAGGTACACCGACACCACTCCTATCTCCCAGGCCCCTGTTCTCAATTTGGCAACAACTATGTTCTCAGTTGTGAGGTCGGGGCACTGTGTGACGTCAATGGTGTCGTCGAACAGTACAATGGCAGCCTTGATCACCTTCCCGGTGGTTCGGGTATG
Source organism: Teinopalpus imperialis (assembly GCA_029286865.1). Classification (NCBI taxonomy): domain Eukaryota; kingdom Metazoa; phylum Arthropoda; class Insecta; order Lepidoptera; family Papilionidae; genus Teinopalpus; species Teinopalpus imperialis. Next base: position 19,142,081 of record JAGSMU010000003.1, read on the forward strand.
ACATTGTACTATTCTTGTGCCCTGGTAGTGTCGCATCTCCCCGGTCCGCCCGATATAGGGCTCCTGGACTATGGCGAACGTTATTTTCCGCCTAGCTGCCTCGATGATTAATTCGGCCGTGGCGAGTTCACTCCTTTGAAGGTTTGCTTGGACCGCGTGATAGTGGTTACTGATGACATTTGGAGTGCTACCTGCCCCTTGGACGCCCTTAGCAATATGCCACCGTCGATCTAGCCAGGGTCTCCCACCTCTTTCTCACCGGACACTCCATGCTAAATGTGTTGTGGTCCTTTTTCTCCATCTTTGCCTTCGTGCAATTCCGGCAGCTCGGTACTTCTCCGGAGAGCCAGGCGGTGCACTCCGTTCTGAGGTGTGGGCCCCCGCAGTGGCTACAGACATCTGCGGTTTCAGTGCATAATTTCTTGCTGTGCCCATACCCCAAACATCTGGAGCATTGTATCAGCGGGGATTGATCGGCCACTCTTATCCGCTGCAGATCCACGTGTACCACCCCTGCCTCCGTTAGGCGGTTCCACAGTCGAGGTGAGACTTTCATCACTATATGTGCTGTGAGTTGGTTCCTAGTCTTTTCCTGTACTTGACCTCCATTCGTAGGTCTTCCCCGATGACATCCTGAAAAGATGTTTGTTCTGAGCCTTGATAGCTTTACTACGTCCTCGTCGGTGTTATACTGCATGACGTCCTTCAGTATCACCAATGGATCTTTATTTTTGACGTCATCAACATTCAAAGTACCTGCTTTCTTTATTCTGTCTTTCACTCTGTTCACCTCTTCTTGCGTGCTACATCCCACTATCACTTTCCTGTCCTTTGCTTTCCTTATTTTATCTATTCTAAGGCCTACTTCTGTAGCATTTATTGCCTTTCTTATTTTGTCTATCACCTGATCTCCTGTTTCTCTTTCATCCGTAGATGTAATCGCCACGGAGTGCATGGCCATGTTCTCTGCTGGCGATGTCCTCCTTGGTCTGGCCGCAACATTTGCGTAGGATACTTTATCTTCCCTAATTTCTTGCCTCTTTAACTGCTCCTTTAGTTTTCCATTTCTTTTTGTTTTCTTCTAGAAGTTTTCCATGTTCCTCTAACTTTCTTAAAATGTGTTTTCTACTTCTTCTTTTCTTGTCTCGTGACCCTGTTCCGGTTCTATCGCCTTCTTCTCCTTATCTATTGTCTCTGTCTCTGGACTCCTGTCTCTCTCTGCCTCCTTGACCAGCTGATAGAGCCTCTCTATAGCCTGAGTGACTTCCATCTTAATGTCTGTCCTCAGGTTTCTAGAGTTGTTCAGATTCAGCTTGGCTTTGTGGAGGCAGGCCCTAGCCTCGCTTATTCGATCCGCGTATTTTGCGACCTCGATCTTCTGTGTGTCGTCTGTGGCCTCCGCTGATGGTCTGCGGGTCTTTTCTTTTGGATTCTGGGACGTCGCTATTTTCTGTTTTTGGCGGACCGCCAATGTGCCAGTCTTACCCGACTGCTTCTGTCCGTCCAGAGACGCATCGCTAATAGCGGACCTTGACAACGATCCTCTAGAACTAGGAGGAAGCACATGCGTTGCCACTTCATCGCTGATCACAGGTGTGTTGGTAGAGGAAGCGACCTCTGCTTCTAGGGGACTCGACATGAGTAAGTCTTCTGTGACGCTCACAGATGTTGCCTTCGGAAGGTCCTCGCTTGCGGCTTTGGTGGCCTTTTTTGTTGGTGTGCGTATTCCGATCATTTTTCAGTCAAATATGAATTTAATATTTTTATGATTTTAATGGTTGGGTAGAAATCTACCTAAGTAATGAAGACTGGGAGGGTGGGCGGGCGATTTTTCCTAATTTTGTGCGTTTCTGTTCCAGGTTTCGGCTGATTCGTCGGTTGTGGACAGGGACCTACCGATCGGGAGCAAAAACAACACGAAAACTAACAAAAATAAAAACTTTATAAATCTAATATAATTACGTAACTAAGAAAACTTAAAAACTGATAAAAACGAGAAAAACGGCCTGAAAGCGGCGCAAGAGACTTTAGACTGATTAAACTACTCAATTACTACTTTAAAACACAAACTTGACATACACTAGGCGTTATACCACGAAGATATTGGCAAATTCCTTTAAAATAGGACTTCACCACTACACCTCGGTTTGCTATAAATTTGTGATTTTTCCTAATTTTGTGCGTTTCTGTTCCAGGTTTCGGCTGATTCGTCGGTTGTGGACGAGGGACCTACCGATCGGGAGCAAAAACAACACGAAAACTAACAAAAATAAAAACTTTATAAATCTAATATAATTACGTAACTAAGAAAACTTAAAACTGATAAAAACGAGAAAAACGGCCTGAAAGCGGCGCAAGAGACTTTAGACTGATTAAACTACTCAATTACTACTTTAAAACACAAACTTGACGTACACTAGGCGTTATACCACGAAGATATTGGCAAATTCCTTTAAAATAGGACTTCACCACTACACCTCGGTTTGCTATAAATTTGTGATTTTTCCTAATTTTGTGCGTTTCTGTTCCAGGTTTCGGCTGATTCGTCCGGTTGTGGACAGGGACCACCACCGATCGGGAGCAAAAACAACGAAAACTAACAAAAATAAAAACTTTATAAATCTAATATAATTACGTAACTAAGAAAACTTAAAACTGATAAAAACGAGAAAAACGGCCTGAAAGCGGCGCAAAGGAAGACTTTAGACTGATTAAACTACTCAATTACTACTTTAAAACACAAACTTGACGTACACTAGGCGTTATACCACGAGATATTGGCAAATTCCTTTAAAATAGGACTTCACCACTACCTCGGTTTGCTATAAATTTGTGATTTTTCCTAATTTTGTGCGTTTCTGTTCAGGTTTCGGCTGATTCGTCGGTTGTGGACAGGACCTACCGATCGGGAGCAAAAACAACACGAAAACTAACAAAAATAAAAACTTTATAAATCCTAATATAATTACGTAACTAAGAAAACTTAAAACTGATAAAAACGAGAAAAACGGCCTGAAAGCGGCGCAAAGGAAGACTTTAGACTGATTAAACTACTCAAATACTACTTTAAGACACAAACTTGACATACACTAGGCGTTATACCACGAGATATTGGCAAATTCCTTTAAAATAGGACTTCACCACTACACCTCAGTTTGCTATAAATTTGTGATTTTTCCTAATTTTGTGCGTTTCTGTTCAGGTTTCGGCTGATTCGTCGGTTGTGGACAGGACCTACCGATCGGGAGCAAAAACAACACGAAAACTAACAAAAATAAAAACTTTATAAATCTAATATAATTACGTAACTAAGAAAACTTAAAACTGATAAAACAGAAAAACGGCCTGAAAGCGGCGCAAGAGACTTTAGACTGATTAAACTACTCAATTACTACTTTAAAACACAAACTTGACATACACTGGGCGTTATACCACGAGATATTGGCAAATTCCTTTAAAATAGGACTTCACCACTACACCTCGGTTTGCTATAAATTTGTGATTTTTCCTAATTTTATTGCGTTTCTGTTCCAGGTTTCGGCTGATTCGTCGGTTGTGGACGGGGACCTACCGATCAGAACAAAAACAACACGAAAACTAACAAAAATAAAAACTTTATAAATCTAATATAATTACGTAACTAAGAAAACTTAAAACTGATAAAAACGAGAAAAACGGCCTGAAGCGGCGCAAGAAGACTTTAGACTGATTAAACTACTCAATTACTACTTTAAAACACAAACTTGACATACACTAGGCGTTATACCACGAAGATATTGGCAAATTCCTTTAAAATAGGACTTCACCACTACCTCGGTTTGCTATAAATTTGTGATTTTTCTAATTTTGTGCGTTTCTGTTCCAGGTTTCAGCTGATTCGTCGGTTGTGGACGGGGACCTACCGATCGGGAGCAAAAACAACACGAAAACTAACAAAAATAAAAACTTTATAAATCTAATATAATTACGTAACTAAGAAAACTTAAAACTGATAAAAACGAGAAAAACGGCCTGAAAGCGGCGCAGAAGACTTTAGACTGATTAAACTACTCAATTACTACTTTAAAACACAAACTTGACATACACTAGGCGTTATACCACGAAGATATTGGCAAATTCCTTTAAAATAGGACTTCACCACTACACCTCGGTTTGCTATAAATTTGTGATTTTTCTAATTTTGTGCGTTTCTGTTCCAGGTTTCGGCTGATTCGTCGGTTGTGGACAGGGACCTACCGATCAGGAGCAAAAACAACGAAAACTAACAAAAATAAAAACTTTATAAATCTAATATAATTACGTAACTAAGAAAACTTAAAACTGATAAAAACGAGAAAAACGGCCTGAAAGCGGCGCAAAGGAAGACTTTAGACTGATTAAACTACTCAATTACTACTTTAAAACACAAACTTGACATACACTGGGCGTTATACCACGAAGATATTGGCAAATTCCTTTAAAATAGGACTTCCACCACTACACCTCAGTTTGCTATAAATTTGTGATTTTTTCCTAATTTTGTGCGTTTCTGTTCCAGGTTTCGGCTGATTCGTCGGTTGTGGACAGGGACCTACCGATCAGAACAAAAACAACACGAAAACTAACAAAAATAAAAACTTTATAAATCTAATATAATTACGTAACTAAGAAAACTTAAAACTGATAAAAACGAGAAAAACGGCCTGAAAGCGGCGCAAGAGACTTTAGACTGATTAAACTACTCAATTACTACTTTAAAACACAAACTTGACATACACTAGGCGTTATACCACGAAGATATTGGCAAATTCCTTTAAAATAGGACTTCCACCACTACACCTCAGTTTGCTATAAATTTGTGATTTTTTCCTAATTTTGTGCGTTTCTGTTCCAGGTTTCAGCTGATTCGTCGGTTGTGGACGAGGGACCTACCGATCGGGAGCAAAAACAACACGAAAACTAACAAAAATAAAAACTTTATAAATCTAATATAATTACGTAACTAAGAAAACTTAAAACTGATAAAAGCAGAAAAACGGCCTGAAAGCGGCGCAAAGGAAGACTTTAGACTGATTAAACTACTCAAATACTACTTTAAGACACAAACTTGACATACACTAGGCGTTATACCACGAGATATTGGCAAATTCCTTTAAAATAGGACTTCACCACTACACCTCAGTTTGCTATAAATTTGTGATTTTTCCTAATTTTGTGCGTTTCTGTTCAGGTTTCGGCTGATTCGTCGGTTGTGGACAGGACCTACCGATCAGAACAAAAACAACACGAAAACTAACGAAAATAAAAACTTTATAAATTTGTGATTTTTCTAATTTTGTGCGTTTCTGTTCCAGGTTTCAGCTGATTCGTCGGTTGTGGACGAGGGACCTACCGATCGGGAGCAAAAACAACACGAAAACTAACAAAAATAAAAACTTTATAAATCCTAATATAATTACGTAACTAAGAAAACTTAAAACTGATAAAACGAGAAAAACGGCCTGAAAGCGGCGCAAGGAAGACTTTAGACTGATTAAACTTCTCAATTACTACTTTAAAACACAAACTTGACATACACTAGGCGTTATACCACGAAGATATTGTAAATTCCTTTAAAATAGGACTTCCACCACTACACCTCAGTTTGCTATAAATTTGTGATTTTTCTAATTTTGTGCGTTTCTGTTCAGGTTTCGGCTGATTCGTCGGTTGTGGACGAGGGACCTACCGATCAGGAGCAAAAACAACGAAAACTAACAAAAATAAAAACTTTATAAATCTAATATAATTACGTAACTAAGAAAACTTAAAACTGATAAAACGAGAAAAACGGCCTGAAGCGGCGCAAGAAGACTTTAGACTGATTAAACTACTCAATTACTACTTTAAAACACAAACTTGACATACACTAGGCGTTATACCACGAAGATATTGGCAAATTCCTTTAAAATAGGACTTCACCACTACACCTCAGTTTGCTATAAATTTGTGATTTTTCCTAATTTTGTGCGTTTCTGTTCCAGGTTTCGGCTGATTCGTCCGGTTGTGGACAGGGACCACCACCGATCGGGAGCAAAAACAACACGAAAACTAACAAAAATAAAAACTTTATAAATCTAATATAATTACGTAACTAAGAAAACTTAAAACTGATAAAACGAGAAAAACGGCCTGAAAGCGGCGCAAAGGAAGACTTTAGACTGATTAAACTACTCAATTACTACTTTAAAACACAAACTTGACATACACTGGGCGTTATACCACGAAGATATTGGCAAATTCCTTTAAAATAGGACTTCACCACTACACCTCGGTTTGCTATAAATTTGTGATTTTTTCCTAATTTTGTGCGTTTCTGTTCCAGGTTTCGGCTGATTCGTCGGTTGTGGACAGGGACCTACCGATCGGGAGCAAAAACAACACGAAAACTAACAAAAATAAAAACTTTATAAATCTAATATAATTACGTAACTAAGAAAACTTAAAACTGATAAAACGAGAAAAACGGCCTGAAAGCGGCGCAAGAGACTTTAGACTGATTAAACTACTCAATTACTACTTTAAAACACAAACTTGACATACACTAGGCGTTATACCACGAAGATATTGGCAAATTCCTTTAAAATAGGACTTCACCACTACACCTCAGTTTGCTATAAATTTGTGATTTTTCTAATTTTGTGCGTTTCTGTTCAGGTTTCGGCTGATTCGTCGGTTGTGGACAGGGACCACCACCGATCGGGAGCAAAAACAACACGAAAACTAACGAAAATAAAAACTTTATAAATCTAATATAATTGCGTAACTAAGAAAACTTAAAACTGATAAAACAGAAAAACGGCCTGAAAGCGGCGCAGAAGACTTTAGAATGATTAAACTACTCAATTACTACTTTAAAACACAAACTTGACATACACTAGGCGTTATACCACGAAGATATTGGCAAATTCCTTTAAAATAGGACTTCACCACTACCTCGGTTTGCTATAAATTTGTGATTTTTCCTAATTTAGTGCGTTTCTGTTCCAGGTTTCAGCTGATTCGTCGGTTGTGGACGGGGACCTACCGATCAGGAGCAAAAACAACACGAAAACTAACGAAAATAAAAACTTTATAAATCCTAATATAATTACGTAACTAAGAAAACTTAAAACTGATAAAACGAGAAAAACGGCCTGAAAGCGGCGCAAGAAGACTTTAGACTGATTAAACTTCTCAATTACTACTTTAAAACACAAACTTGACATACACTGGGCGTTATACCACGAGATATTGGCAAATTCCTTTAAAATAGGACTTCACCACTACCTCGGTTTGCTATAAATTTGTGATTTTTCTAATTTTGTGCGTTTCTGTTCAGGTTTCGGCTGATTCGTCAGTTGTGGACAGGGACCTACCGATCAGAACAAAAACAACACGAAAACTAACAAAAATAAAAACTTTATAAATCTAATATAATTACGTAACTAAGAAAACTTAAAACTGATAAAACAGAAAAACGGCCTGAAAGCGGCGCAAAGGAAGACTTTAGACTGATTAAACTGCTCAATTACTACTTTAAAACACAAACTTGACATACACTAGGCGTTATACCACGAGATATTGGCAAATTCCTTTAAAATAGGACTTCACCACTACCTCGGTTTGCTATAAATTTGTGATTTTTCCTAATTTTGTGCGTTTCTGTTCAGGTTTCGGCTGATTCGTCGGTTGTGGACAGGACCTACCGATCGGGAGCAAAAACAACACGAAAACTAACGAAAATAAAAACTTTATAAATTTGTGATTTTTCTAATTTTGTGCGTTTCTGTTCCAGGTTTCGGCTGATTCGTCGGTTGTGGACAGGGACCACCGATCGGGAGCAAAAACAACACGAAAACTAACAAAAATAAAAACTTTATAAATCCTAATATAATTACGTAACTAAGAAAACTTAAAACTGATAAAACAGGAAAAACGGCCTGAAAGCGGCGCAAGAAGACTTTAGACTGATTAAACTACTCAATTACTACTTTAAAACACAAACTTGACATACACTAGGCGTTATACCACGAAGATATTGGCAAATTCCTTTAAAATAGGACTTCACCACTACACCTCGGTTTGCTATAAATTTGTGATTTTTCCTAATTTTGTGCGTTTCTGTTCCAGGTTTCGGCTGATTCGTCGGTTGTGGACAGGACCTACCGATCGGGAGCAAAAACAACACGAAAACTAACAAAAATAAAAACTTTATAAATCTAATATAATTACGTAACTAAGAAAACTTAAAACTGATAAAACGAGAAAAACGGCCTGAAAGCGGCGCAAAGGAAGACTTTAGACTGATTAAACTACTCAATTACTACTTTAAAACACAAACTTGACATACACTAGGCGTTATACCACGAGATATTGGCAAATTCCTTTAAAATAGGACTTCACCACTACCTCGGTTTGCTATAAATTTGTGATTTTTCCTAATTTAGTGCGTTTCTGTTCCAGGTTTCGGCTGATTCGTCCGGTTGTGGACAGGACCTACCGATCGGGAGCAAAAACAACACGAAAACTAACGAAAATAAAAACTTTATAAATCTAATATAATTGCGTAACTAAGAAAACTTAAAACTGATAAAACGAGAAAAACGGCCTGAAAGCGGCGCAAAGGAAGACTTTAGACTGATTAAACTACTCAAATACTACTTTAAGACACAAACTTGACATACACTAGGCGTTATACCACGAGATATTGGCAAATTCCTTTAAAATGGGACTTCACCACTACCTCGGTTTGCTATAAATTTGTGATTTTTCCTAATTTAGTGCGTTTCTGTTCCAGGTTTCGGCTGATTCGTCAGTTGTGGACAGGGACCTACCGATCAGAACAAAAACAACACGAAAACTAACAAAAATAAAAACTTTATAAATCTAATATAATTGCGTAACTAAGAAAACTTAAAACTGATAAAACGAGAAAAACGGCCTGAAAGCGGCGCAAGAGACTTTAGACTGATTAAACTTCTCAATTACTACTTTAAAACACAAACTTGACATACACTGGGCGTTATACCACGAGATATTGGCAAATTCCTTTAAAATAGGACTTCACCACTACCTCGGTTTGCTATAAATTTGTGATTTTTCCTAATTTTGTGCGTTTCTGTTCAGGTTTCGGCTGATTCGTCAGTTGTGGACAGGGACCTACCGATCGGGAGCAAAAACAACACGAAAACTAACAAAAATAAAAACTTTATAAATCTAATATAATTACGTAACTAAGAAAACTTAAAACTGATAAAACGAGAAAAACGGCCTGAAAGCGGCGCAAAGGAAGACTTTAGACTGATTAAACTACTCAATTACTGCTTTAAAACACAAACTTGACATACACTAGGCGTTATGCCACGAGATATTGGCAAATTCCTTTAAAATGGGACTTCACCACTACCTCGGTTTGCTATAAATTTGTGATTTTTCCTAATTTAGTGCGTTTCTGTTCAGGTTTCGGCTGATTCGTCAGTTGTGGACAGGGACCTACCGATCAGAACAAAAACAACACGAAAACTAACAAAAATAAAAACTTTATAAATCTAATATAATTGCGTAACTAAGAAAACTTAAAACTGATAAAACGAGAAAAACGGCCTGAAAGCGGCGCAAGAGACTTTAGACTGATTAAACTTCTCAATTACTACTTTAAAACACAAACTTGACATACACTGGGCGTTATACCACGAGATATTGGCAAATTCCTTTAAAATAGGACTTCACCACTACCTCGGTTTGCTATAAATTTGTGATTTTTTCTAATTTTGTGCGTTTCTGTTCAGGTTTCGGCTGATTCGTCAGTTGTGGACAGGGACCTACCGATCAGGAGCAAAAACAACACGAAAACTAACAAAAATAAAAACTTTATAAATCTAATATAATTGCGTAACTAAGAAAACTTAAAACTGATAAAACAGAAAAACGGCCTGAAAGCGGCGCAAGAAGACTTTAGACTGATTAAACTGCTCAATTACTACTTTAAAACACAAACTTGACATACACTAGGCGTTATACCACGAAGATATTGGCAAATTCCTTTAAAATAGGACTTCACCACTACACCTCAGTTTGCTATAAATTTGTGATTTTTCCTAATTTAGTGCGTTTCTGTTCAGGTTTCGGCTGATTCGTCGGTTGTGGACAGGACCTACCGATCGGGAGCAAAAACAACACGAAAACTAACAAAAATAAAAACTTTATAAATCCTAATATAATTACGTAACTAAGAAAACTTAAAACTGATAAAACAGAAAAACGGCCTGAAAGCGGCGCAAGAGACTTTAGACTGATTAAACTTCTCAATTACTACTTTAAAACACAAACTTGACATACACTGGGCGTTATACCACGAGATATTGGCAAATTCCTTTAAAATAGGACTTCACCACTACCTCGGTTTGCTATAAATTTGTGATTTTTCCTAATTTTGTGCGTTTCTGTTCAGGTTTCGGCTGATTCGTCAGTTGTGGACAGGGACCACCACCGATCGGGAGCAAAAACAACACGAAAACTAACAAAAATAAAAACTTTATAAATCTAATATAATTACGTAACTAAGAAAACTTAAAACTGATAAAACGAGAAAAACGGCCTGAAAGCGGCGCAAGAGACTTTAGACTGATTAAACTACTCAATTACTGCTTTAAAACACAAACTTGACATACACTGGGCGTTATACCACGAGATATTGGCAAATTCCTTTAAAATAGGACTTCACCACTACCTCGGTTTGCTATAAATTTGTGATTTTTCCTAATTTTGTGCGTTTCTGTTCCAGGTTTCAGCTGATTCGTCGGTTGTGGACGGGGACCTACCGATCGGGAGCAAAAACAACACGAAAACTAACAAAAATAAAAACTTTATAAATCTAATATAATTGCGTAACTAAGAAAACTTAAAACTGATGAAATCGAGAAAAACGGCCTGAAAGCGGCGCAAGAGACTTTAGACTGATTAAACTACTCAATTACTGCTTTAAAACACAAACTTGACATACACTAGGCGTTATACCACGAGATATTGGCAAATTCCTTTAAAATAGGACTTCACCACTACCTCGGTTTGCTATAAATTTGTGATTTTTCCTAATTTTGTGCGTTTCTGTTCCAGGTTTCGGCTGATTCGTCGGTTGTGGACGGGGACCTACCGATCGGGAGCAAAAACAACACGAAAACTAACAAAAATAAAAACTTTATAAATCTAATATAATTGCGTAACTAAGAAAACTTAAAACTGATGAAATCGAGAAAAACGGCCTGAAAGCGGCGCAGAAGACTTTAGACTGATTAAACTACTCAATTACTACTTTAAAACACAAACTTGACGTACACTAGGCGTTATACCACGAAGATATTGGCAAATTCCTTTAAAATAGGACTTCACCACTACCTCGGTTTGCTATAAATTTGTGATTTTTCCTAATTTTATTGCGTTTCTGTTCCAGGTTTCAGCTGATTCGTCGGTTGTGGACAGGGACCACCGATCGGGAGCAAAAACAACACGAAAACTAACAAAAATAAAAACTTTATAAATCTAATATAATTACGTAACTAAGAAAACTTAAAACTGATGAAATCGAGAAAAACGGCCTGAAAGCGGCGCAAGAAGACTTTAGACTGATTAAACTTCTCAATTACTACTTTAAAACACAAACTTGACGTACACTAGGCGTTATACCACGAGATATTGGCAAATTCCTTTAAAATAGGACTTCACCACTACCTCGGTTTGCTATAAATTTGTGATTTTTCTAATTTTGTGCGTTTCTGTTCCAGGTTTCGGCTGATTCGTCGGTTGTGGACGGGGACCTACCGATCAGAACAAAAACAACACGAAAACTAACAAAAATAAAAACTTTATAAATCTAATATAATTACGTAACTAAGAAAACTTAAAACTGATAAAAACAGGAAAAACGGCCTGAAAGCGGCGCAAGAAGACTTTAGACTGATTAAACTACTCAAATACTACTTTAAGACACAAACTTGACATACACTGGGCGTTATACCACGAAGATATTGGCAAATTCCTTTAAAATGGGACTTCACCACTACCTCGGTTTGCTATAAATTTGTGATTTTTCCTAATTTTGTGCGTTTCTGTTCAGGTTTCGGCTGATTCGTCGGTTGTGGACAGGACCTACCGATCAGAACAAAAACAACACGAAAACTAACAAAAATAAAAACTTTATAAATCCTAATATAATTACGTAACTAGAAAACTTAAAACTGATAAAAACGAGAAAAACGGCCTGAAAGCGGCGCAGAAGACTTTAGACTGATTAAACTACTCAATTACTGCTTTAAAACACAAACTTGACATACACTGGGCGTTATACCACGAAGATATTGGCAAATTCCTTTAAAATAGGACTTCACCACTACACCTCGGTTTGCTATAAATTTGTGATTTTTCCTAATTTTGTGCGTTTCTGTTCCAGGTTTCGGCTGATTCGTCGGTTGTGGACAGGGACCTACCGATCAGAACAAAAACAACACGAAAACTAACAAAAATAAAAACTTTATAAATCCTAATATAATTACGTAACTAAGAAAACTTAAAACTGATAAAAACGAGAAAAACGGCCTGAAAGCGGCGCAAGAGACTTTAGACTGATTAAACTACTCAATTACTGCTTTAAAACACAAACTTGACGTACACTAGGCGTTATACCACGAAGATATTGGCAAATTCCTTTAAAATAGGACTTCCACCACTACACCTCAGTTTGCTATAAATTTGTGATTTTTTCCTAATTTAGTGCGTTTCTGTTCCAGGTTTCAGCTGATTCGTCGGTTGTGGACAGGACCTACCGATCAGAACAAAAACAACACGAAAACTAACGAAAATAAAAACTTTATAAATCCTAATATAATTACGTAACTAAGAAAACTTAAAACTGATAAAAACGAGAAAAACGGCCTGAAAGCGGCGCAGAAGACTTTAGACTGATTAAACTACTCAATTACTGCTTTAAAACACAAACTTGACGTACACTAGGCGTTATACCACGAAGATATTGTAAATTCCTTTAAAATAGGACTTCACCACTACACCTCGGTTTGCTATAAATTTGTGATTTTTCCTAATTTAGTGCGTTTCTGTTCCAGGTTTCAGCTGATTCGTCGGTTGTGGACGGGGACCTACCGATCGGGAGCAAAAACAACACGAAAACTAACGAAAATAAAAACTTTATAAATCTAATATAATTACGTAACTAGAAAACTTAAAACTGATAAAAACAGAAAAACGGCCTGAAAGCGGCGCAGAAGACTTTAGAATGATTAAACTACTCAATTACTGCTTTAAAACACAAACTTGACATACACTGGGCGTTATACCACGAGATATTGGCAAATTCCTTTAAAATAGGACTTCACCACTACACCTCGGTTTGCTATAAATTTGTGATTTTTTCCTAATTTTGTGCGTTTCTGTTCCAGGTTTCGGCTGATTCGTCGGTTGTGGACAGGGACCTACCGATCGGGAGCAAAAACAACACGAAAACTAACAAAAATAAAAACTTTATAAATCTAATATAATTACGTAACTAAGAAAACTTAAAAACTGATAAAAACGAGAAAAACGGCCTGAAAGCGGCGCAAGAAGACTTTAGACTGATTAAACTACTCAATTACTACTTTAAAACACAAACTTGACATACACTAGGCGTTATACCACGAAGATATTGGCAAATTCCTTTAAAATAGGACTTCACCACTACACCTCGGTTTGCTATAAATTTGTGATTTTTTCCTAATTTTGTGCGTTTCTGTTCCAGGTTTCGGCTGATTCGTCGGTTGTGGACAGGGACCTACCGATCGGGAGCAAAAACAACACGAAAACTAACAAAAATAAAAACTTTATAAATCTAATATAATTACGTAACTAAGAAAACTTAAAAACTGATAAAAACGAGAAAAACGGCCTGAAAGCGGCGCAAGAAGACTTTAGACTGATTAAACTACTCAATTACTACTTTAAAACACAAACTTGACGTACACTAGGCGTTATACCACGAAGATATTGGCAAATTCCTTTAAAATAGGACTTCACCACTACCTCGGTTTGCTATAAATTTGTGATTTTTCCTAATTTTGTGCGTTTCTGTTCCAGGTTTCAGCTGATTCGTCGGTTGTGGACAGGACCTACCGATCGGGAGCAAAAACAACACGAAAACTAACGAAAATAAAAACTTTATAAATCCTAATATAATTACGTAACTAAGAAAACTTAAAACTGATAAAAACAGAAAAACGGCCTGAAAGCGGCGCAAGAGACTTTAGACTGATTAAACTTCTCAATTACTACTTTAAAACACAAACTTGACATACACTGGGCGTTATACCACGAAGATATTGTAAATTCCTTTAAAATAGGACTTCACCACTACCTCGGTTTGCTATAAATTTGTGATTTTTCCTAATTTTGTGCGTTTCTGTTCCAGGTTTCGGCTGATTCGTCGGTTGTGGACAGGGACCTACCGATCGGGAGCAAAAACAACACGAAAACTAACAAAAATAAAAACTTTATAAATCTAATATAATTACGTAACTAGAAAACTTAAAACTGATAAAAACGAGAAAAATGGCCTGAAAGCGGCGCAAGAGACTTTAGACTGATTAAACTACTCAATTACTACTTTAAAACACAAACTTGACATACACTAGGCGTTATACCACGAAGATATTGGCAAATTCCTTTAAAATAGGACTTCCACCACTACACCTCAGTTTGCTATAAATTTGTGATTTTTTCCTAATTTTGTGCGTTTCTGTTCCAGGTTTCGGCTGATTCGTCGGTTGTGGACAGGGACCACCACCGATCGGGAGCAAAAACAACACGAAAACTAACAAAAATAAAAACTTTATAAATCTAATATAATTACGTAACTAAGAAAACTTAAAACTGATAAAAACGAGAAAAACGGCCTGAAAGCGGCGCAAGAAGACTTTAGACTGATTAAACTACTCAATTACTACTTTAAAACACAAACTTGACGTACACTAGGCGTTATACCACGAAGATATTGGCAAATTCCTTTAAAATAGGACTTCCACCACTACACCTCGGTTTGCTATAAATTTGTGATTTTTCCTAATTTTGTGCGTTTCTGTTCCAGGTTTCGGCTGATTCGTCGGTTGTGGACAAGGGACCTACCGATCGGGAGCAAAAACAACACGAAAACTAACAAAAATAAAAACTTTATAAATCTAATATAATTACGTAACTAAGAAAACTTAAAACTGATAAAAACGAGAAAAACGGCCTGAAAGCGGCGCAAAGGAAGACTTTAGACTGATTAAACTACTCAATTACTACTTTAAAACACAAACTTGACATACACTAGGCGTTATACCACGAAGATATTGGCAAATTCCTTTAAAATAGGACTTCACCACTACACCTCGGTTTGCTATAAATTTGTGATTTTTCCTAATTTTGTGCGTTTCTGTTCCAGGTTTCGGCTGATTCGTCGGTTGTGGACAGGGACCTACCGATCGGGAGCAAAAACAACACGAAAACTAACAAAATAAAAACTTTATAAATCTAATATAATTACGTAACTAAGAAAACTTAAAACTGATAAAACAGAAAAACGGCCTGAAAGCGGCGCAAGAGACTTTAGACTGATTAAACTACTCAATTACTGCTTTAAAACACAAACTTGACATACACTGGGCGTTATACCACGAGATATTGGCAAATTCCTTTAAAATGGGACTTCACCACTACACCTCGGTTTGCTATAAATTTGTGATTTTTTCCTAATTTTGTGCGTTTCTGTTCAGGTTTCGGCTGATTCGTCCGGTTGTGGACAGGGACCACCACCGATCGGGAGCAAAAACAACACGAAAACTAACAAAAATAAAAACTTTATAAATCTAATATAATTACGTAACTAAGAAAACTTAAAACTGATAAAAACGAGAAAAACGGCCTGAAAGCGGCGCAAGAGACTTTAGACTGATTAAACTACTCAAATACTACTTTAAGACACAAACTTGACATACACTAGGCGTTATACCACGAGATATTGGCAAATTCCTTTAAAATAGGACTTCACCACTACACCTCGGTTTGCTATAAATTTGTGATTTTTCCTAATTTAGTGCGTTTCTGTTCAGGTTTCGGCTGATTCGTCGGTTGTGGACAGGGACCTACCGATCGGGAGCAAAAACAACACGAAAACTAACAAAATAAAAACTTTATAAATCTAATATAATTACGTAACTAAGAAAACTTAAAACTGATAAAACGAGAAAAACGGCCTGAAAGCGGCGCAAGAGACTTTAGACTGATTAAACTACTCAATTACTGCTTTAAAACACAAACTTGACGTACACTAGGCGTTATACCACGAGATATTGGCAAATTCCTTTAAAATAGGACTTCACCACTACACCTCAGTTTGCTATAAATTTGTGATTTTTCCTAATTTTGTGCGTTTCTGTTCCAGGTTTCAGCTGATTCGTCGGTTGTGGACAGGGACCACCGATCGGGAGCAAAAACAACACGAAAACTAACAAAATAAAAACTTTATAAATCTAATATAATTGCGTAACTAAGAAAACTTAAAACTGATAAAACGAGAAAAACGGCCTGAAAGCGGCGCAAGAGACTTTAGACTGATTAAACTACTCAATTACTGCTTTAAAACACAAACTTGACATACACTAGGCGTTATACCACGAAGATATTGGCAAATTCCTTTAAAATAGGACTTCACCACTACACCTCGGTTTGCTATAAATTTGTGATTTTTCCTAATTTTGTGCGTTTCTGTTCCAGGTTTCCGGCTGATTCGTCGGTTGTGGACGGGGACCTACCGATCAGAACAAAAACAACACGAAAACTAACAAAATAAAAACTTTATAAATCTAATATAATTACGTAACTAAGAAAACTTAAAACTGATAAAACGAGAAAAACGGCCTGAAAGCGGCGCAAGAAGACTTTAGACTGATTAAACTACTCAAATACTACTTTAAGACACAAACTTGACGTACACTAGGCGTTATACCACGAGATATTGGCAAATTCCTTTAAAATAGGACTTCACCACTACACCTCGGTTTGCTATAAATTTGTGATTTTTCCTAATTTTGTGCGTTTCTGTTCCAGGTTTCAGCTGATTCGTCGGTTGTGGACAGGACCTACCGATCGGGAGCAAAAACAACACGAAAACTAACGAAAATAAAAACTTTATAAATCCTAATATAATTACGTAACTAAGAAAACTTAAAACTGATAAAACGAGAAAAACGGCCTGAAAGCGGCGCAAGAGACTTTAGACTGATTAAACTACTCAATTACTGCTTTAAAACACAAACTTGACGTACACTAGGCGTTATACCACGAAGATATTGGCAAATTCCTTTAAAATAGGACTTCACCACTACACCTCGGTTTGCTATAAATTTGTGATTTTTCCTAATTTAGTGCGTTTCTGTTCCAGGTTTCAGCTGATTCGTCGGTTGTGGACAGGGACCACCGATCGGGAGCAAAAACAACACGAAAACTAACGAAAATAAAAACTTTATAAATCTAATATAATTACGTAACTAAGAAAACTTAAAACTGATAAAACGAGAAAAACGGCCTGAAAGCGGCGCAAGAGACTTTAGACTGATTAAACTACTCAAATACTACTTTAAGACACAAACTTGACGTACACTAGGCGTTATACCACGAAGATATTGGCAAATTCCTTTAAAATAGGACTTCACCACTACACCTCGGTTTGCTATAAATTTGTGATTTTTCTAATTTTGTGCGTTTCTGTTCCAGGTTTCGGCTGATTCGTCCGGTTGTGGACAGGGACCTACCGATCGGGAGCAAAAACAACACGAAAACTAACAAAAATAAAAACTTTATAAATCTAATATAATTACGTAACTAAGAAAACTTAAAACTGATAAAACGAGAAAAACGGCCTGAAAGCGGCGCAAGAAGACTTTAGACTGATTAAACTACTCAATTACTACTTTAAAACACAAACTTGACATACACTAGGCGTTATACCACGAAGATATTGGCAAATTCCTTTAAAATAGGACTTCACCACTACACCTCGGTTTGCTATAAATTTGTGATTTTTCCTAATTTTGTGCGTTTCTGTTCCAGGTTTCGGCTGATTCGTCCGGTTGTGGACAGGGACCACCACCGATCGGGAGCAAAAACAACACGAAAACTAACAAAAATAAAAACTTTATAAATCTAATATAATTACGTAACTAAGAAAACTTAAAACTGATAAAACGAGAAAAACGGCCTGAAAGCGGCGCAAGAAGACTTTAGACTGATTAAACTACTCAATTACTACTTTAAAACACAAACTTGACATACACTAGGCGTTATACCACGAAGATATTGGCAAATTCCTTTAAAATAGGACTTCACCACTACACCTCGGTTTGCTATAAATTTGTGATTTTTTCCTAATTTTGTGCGTTTCTGTTCCAGGTTTCGGCTGATTCGTCGGTTGTGGACAGGGACCTACCGATCGGGAGCAAAAACAACACGAAAACTAACAAAAATAAAAACTTTATAAATCTAATATAATTACGTAACTAAGAAAACTTAAAACTGATAAAACGAGAAAAACGGCCTGAAAGCGGCGCAAAGGAAGACTTTAGACTGATTAAACTACTCAAATACTACTTTAAGACACAAACTTGACATACACTGGGCGTTATACCACGAAGATATTGGCAAATTCCTTTAAAATGGGACTTCACCACTACACCTCAGTTTGCTATAAATTTGTGATTTTTCCTAATTTTGTGCGTTTCTGTTCAGGTTTCGGCTGATTCGTCGGTTGTGGACAGGACCTACCGATCGGGAGCAAAAACAACACGAAAACTAACAAAAATAAAAACTTTATAAATCTAATATAATTGCGTAACTAAGAAAACTTAAAACTGATAAAACGAGAAAACGGCCT